>ML179133.1:100767-214206 GCA_004369135.1 Dendrothele bispora CBS 962.96 | reverse complement strand
AGTACCACGAGACGATGAAAAGGATTAAATTTAGAGTGAAAGTCCATGTTGGATTACCGGTCCGTTATCCAGAGATATCATTGGTCTTGAATTTCCCTCTTAAGATTTGGTTTACGCTTTTCGATAAGTCTCTTTCTTACATCTCGGACCGACACATGTCTGATAGCAGTGTCTGAGTTTCGAGTCTGTCGTGGCGCCATGCTGCACTCGCGTTGCAAGGCGCGTTCAGCGGGTGCTTTTCGTACCTAAGCTGCGTGTATTCGCCATGAATCGACTAGCGGTATACTCAAATGCATATGGCAGGGGGAAACTCCGAAGCATGTCATATGTCGAGCTTCAGGACTTTAGGCACACTGAGTAAAGCCTAAAAAACCCAAAGGCTTCCCTGAGCTGCAGAGATAGTTCCGTGTTCGACATTGACGGAAAAGGGAAAATATCGAGGGTCTTGTATACGTATACATGGCCTGTTCAGGAGAAATTAGAATGCTAGTGGAGCTTATGAGAAGCTGCGGAGAGAGAGCGAGCTTTTAATCATACAAGTCTGATTCAAAACCTTGAATGATGATGATATAGAGAGTAATCCTACTGTTCTCTTAGATTCTCCTGGGTTGCAACGAGGAGGTAGTCAACTATGTACCCAGAAACTCTCGTTATGATCGTCCTTTTGCCTATCATGAGATGTGTTGAGTAAGAACAGAAAACTTCTGACCGCAAACGAGTACTTATTAGAGTTTGGAATTAGTCTCCAATGTTCGATTCTTGATAGACATAAGTGGGAGTAAATCTAAATGCAATGCAAGTCATCCCCTTCTCCGTTTTTCTTTGTTTTCTATCAATATGTCTTTGCCGGTTACAATCAATGGTACTTAAGCTCATAACTTAAATCATCATACATTAATAAACCGCTATCTCAGCTTTCCCAATTAGATGTCTATGTTATGATTGGGATCCATTACATATACATTGAGCTCTTATCTTCGAAATCAGACCTATACACCCCTGTATCACAAGTCGAAAGGTGGTACATACATTGTTTCCTTTTTCTCTCTCGTGCGCTCTTCTGACTAGTACTGAGTTTCAATACGATCCCACGTTCAGAGATGCTTGCACGCCAAACGCTAAATCATTGTTTCTGTGTATACGTACACAAAATTTGCGAGGTTTTGTCATGATCGTGGAAAGGAAACATCATTAGGATGAGTCAAAGAAGAAAAAAAGCAAAATCGAGGTTGCTTGAGATTTCTCTGGGCCCCTAGAATATTAGCGTTTCTTCCTGCTTCATCGTTCTAGTCGAGTATGTAACAATGTTCAGATGCTGTCTTGGAGGACATCACTGACCTGCGTATTTCAACGAAACGACAGAGGTACTGCTTACTGGTAATATTTCAACTTTCAATTACGAAATTCAAGTTTGGAGGTTAAGTAAAGGTAAAAGTAGTACTTACATACTTGCATAGTGCTGAGAGGTGCAATCCTCGTATCGCCGTTGACTTGAGCACCCATGTACTACCCAGGGTACATATGTGGCATATAGGTTATAGGTAATCTTGAATCGTACTAACCCTTAACCTACATATATATCGAGAATATCAATGTTTAGTAGATCTATCCGAACGCTTCTGCAGAAGTTCAAAGAATTCCGATATGATACTGAACAATTGTAAACTAATCGAAAGGAAGCTTCAAAGTTGGAAATTGAAATCAAGTTTCATTATCTTTTGATCATCGAGTTTCAAGCTCGGAAAAATACCACTCGCACAGCTTCACTTGACTCCATGAACGTTTTTCAGAGGCTAAGATTCAATTTATGGGGTACCTCCAAGAGTGATCTTAATTCGAGAGGGAAAATATGTTTTAATGAACTCGGGAAGGGTCATGAGTATGAAATGGGAGATAGCCGACCCTCTGTCCAATTATAACTATCAATGTATCTCGCAGGAACGTTAACGAAGGACCAAGAGACGTATTAACGTTTACATGTACGCGCACTCCCCCCTAATCATCTATGCCCCTAGAAAGTTCAATCGACGCGAACGTCTGATGAACCGCATGGAACGGAGGAGATAAAGGAAAGATTTACTTAGAGCTAAGGGACAGATCGTCCTTTGATCTCTCCGAGTTGAGTACTATGTGCCGTTTGACCATTCGGTGTCGTGCAGGCAAATGCATGGACAGCGTACGTCTTGCGGTGTAGGTACAAAGTGTCGAACAGTGAGAATAGGGGAGAGATAAGTGGGAATTTCGAACCCAGCGAATGTCCTCATTTTTTTTGTTCTTGCTTGAAATGAAAGACCGGATTCGATGATCGGTGGGATTCATAATTTCACATTATGTGTGCATGCTGAGAAATTAATGATGAGTAGATGTAGATTTTTCTTCCACCATCGGAGGTTGTGGCGAGGGAAGGGGAGGTACTCGAGTCTGAAGTAAACCACGACGAAGTAAAGTCACTAGATACTACTTACCAATCTAAGGCTATGTGTAGATCAGGAACTGTACCAAGTAATGGCAAGAGGGGGTTGAACACTGATGGTTTCTCGATACGTATTACTGTCTTGATTTGGCTAAAAATAAAATCACTATTTCGAAGCTATATATACACACTACTACTCAAACTCTCTTAAGTTTTTTAGTTTCTTAACTTAGATCCAATCGGAGCCCTAACCCCAAGCTTGAACTTTGTGCCAGCCACAGCTGCGTTCGATTACGTCCTGCCGAGAAGTGCTACAAATTGCTACTGTATCATATATGACCTCTCTTTCGGTTTAGTGATATTCCACGCGAACAAGACCGGCGGTTCACGAGCTCGGAGAATGGCGACATAGTCTCCTCGAAATGTATATATTGACCCAATGAGTATGTATGAGTAGAAGGCTCGACATATGCGTGATCAAAGAGCCATGACAAATTTGAAATTTGAATGTTCACAGTAAGGCACTTTGGACGTCAAGCTTGAACGTAGAATTCCGAATGAATGACGAGTTAACAGACTAATACTAGTATGTAGTGATCTTGTCTTCTAAACGCACGGAAAGTTGCGGAAAGAAGATTGGTTTGTGCACGTAGCATCATCATGATAGAGTCTTGAACGGAGAGGTTTCATCCAACACGTAAAGTCCACAACAGACTTCATGGAATAGAGCTTCAAGTGAGAACTTTAAAGGGAGATTGGCGGAAATTTGGATTCAGCCCTTGTAACGGCGGGGTTATAGTAATGTGTCACTTCACCGATTTCCGCAATGAACAATCTTTGGAAATCCTTTTCTGAGCCTTCCACGAACGTCTGAAATCTATTAGACCTAAACACACTTAAAAATACTAACCTGAATTCATGCCTGAACCTTTGTCACACCTGTCTCATGCAATTCTTATGAGACCAACGAGGCCGACTGAAAGGAGGAATCGCAAGTTTTTGCCTCGGTCGGTCACCGATGTGGTCTTGTTTGTCAAGACCTTAATTACTGATGTGGTCCTGTTTGGATCAGAAGCTTCTGACTTCCTTGGTGGCACCGACTGCCTGGTAACACCCATTCCATTCCATGGCCTCGTACTTACCACGCTTGCGGTGGCCCACTTCAATTGGGATGCAACTTTCACCCGAGTCCGTCACCGATGTGGTCCTGTTTGAATCAGCTTAACAATTGATGGGCCCGTACCAGCCTTCGTGGTGGCTCACTTCAATTCATCCGACCAAGTCGAGTTGAACAAGTGTTCTGCGGTACAATTTGCAAAAGGGAATGTTTTTTACCAACGGTTCAGTGGTCTAGTGGTTATGATTTGTGTCTCACATGACGTGATCACACAAGGTCCCCGGTTCGATCCCGGGCTGAACCACTCTTTTGCTGCCTGACGCCATTCCCCTGGGCTTTGAATGTTCTCGTGCCTGATTGATGTATCATTCCGAGCCTAATTAAAATGTATGGGGCTCCTTCCGCTTGAGAATTAGTCAAATTGCACGAACGTCATTGATTCTTTATTTCAATGAAATTTTGCGTCATAGACAATCATTTTGACTCACCGAACGTATGGTGCTGGGGAAGGAGAGAAGATATGGCTCATTCAAATTATATTTAACCTTCTCACTTCGACATCGACATGTCCAGTAACCAACAAACAAACAGAGAAAGATGTGTGTTTTGATGCAGGCAACTCGTATATCAAGATGGCATGATTTCCTTTATATTCTCAGGCCTTCAGGCTCTTTACTGCAACCTTCAAGATGTCTGTACGACGACACTCTGGGGACACTAGTACTGGTAGACGCAGGATATCGGGGAACGTGTTGGTCCGTAACGTACTTCCATACAAGCTGTGGAAGGCTGTATATTAAGCAATGGAGAAAACGAATATACCTGTCAATGGCACACTGGAGCCGATTAGAGACGTTCGTCATGCGCCATCTACATCATTACCCCTGTCGTACCTTCCTTCGAAAAGGGCTAGGCCCAAAAATCAGACCTTATAAACCCAATTGCAAAACTCGTAGATAGTCCAACGACACTTTCATCCAACTTCCTTGTCTTACTTCCTCTCCACGATGTCTTACAACAACGACAGCTACGGTTCCAACAACAACGATTCCTATGGCTCTGGCCGTGGTGGAGGCGATTCTTTCGGGTCAAACAACGACTCTTATGGCTCTGGAGGCCGCACTGGCGGCGGATCGAACGATAACAGCTACGGCTCGAGCAACCGCGACAACGATAATTCGTATGGTTCCAGTAACAATGATAACTCATACGGATCCAGCGAACGTCGTGGTGGAGGCGAGTCCTATGGTTCGAGCAACAACGATAACTCCTACGGTTCCAGTGAACGTCGTGGTGGAGGCGAGTCTTATGGTTCGAGCAACAACGATTCTTATGGTTCTGGTGGTCGCAGTGGTGGTGATTCTTACGGTTCTAGTGACCGCAGCGGTGGCGATTCGTACGGCTCGGGTGGTCGTAGCGGTGGCGATTCATATGGCTCTAGCGAAAGTCGCTCTGGAGGTGGTCTCGGGTTCAACGACAACAACCGAGGAGACAACAACTACGGTTCGAGTGGCCGTGATGATAACTACTCGTCCTCCAACAAGGACTCGTACGGTTCCAGCGACAGGAACACTTCCGATTCCTACGGTTCCAGCAACCGTGACACTTCGGACACTTACGGCGGAAGTGGCAACAACAACAATTCGAGCTCGTACGGTTCCTCTGGAGACTCGTACAACTCTAGCTCCAACACCAGCTCCGGTCACAAGCCCGACATGTTTGACAAGGGTGTTTCGTACGCTGCAGAGAAAGCTGGATACAACATGGTGAGTGCCCGTTCTCTTCTTCCCTGAATTTGCCAAAACAAAGTCATTGACTTTTTCGCGCATATATCCAGGATGCGAACACTGCTGACAAGATTGGCGATGCGCTCAAGGGAGGTTTCGAGAAGTTCAGTGGTGGCCGATGTAAGTATCTTTCTGCTTTCCATGCATATATGCGATGTTTTTTTTCTCATTCTAACCTCGAACTCTTTCCCCCCCTCGATAGCTTAATATGGGGCCATCCAAGTTTTGTTAAAGACGAAGAAAGATTGAAGATTGATTGCAACTTGAAAAATTGTATCATTTAATCATGGACTCTTTTTTTCTTTCTCGTGTTCATCAGCGGACAAACTTCTTTTAAATTTAAGTATTTGGGTCTTTCGATGTAACCTATTTCGCGCGAACAAGAAGAAATCAGTAGAAATCAGTACAGCTTTCGGTTTGACAAAAGACGACGGTTATATGCAATGTAGTACAAGTAATTATAAACACAGTCGATAAGTTGAAATTGCAGTTTATAGATTGGTCCTAGAGTTAAGAAGGCCGTTTGTGATTAGAAACGTTGAATGTCTGCATGATCAGACAGACCGAACTTTGGGTACCCTTCTAGTGGTGCACGGAAGGGTACTCGTTACATTTGTAGATCCTACTGCACGCGCGCTATGCTATGCACGTTTAGGCCTGTGACTTATGTAAACCCTTCTGAATTCGAAGTTGTCTCCAAACGGAATTTTTCTTCGACAACAATAGTCTGAGCTTGTACGACACCTCTGTAGATTCGTATTGCGCTCAAGGGGGGTTCGAGAAGCTCGCTAAGTATCTTTTTTTACTTTAACTGCATACATGCACGGTTCTTATTGATTGCAACTTGAGAAATTGTATTATTTTGTCACAGACTCTTTCTTTTTCTTTCCCGTGTTCATCAACGAACGATTTCTTTTACTTGGGTCTTTCGATGTAATCTATATCACGAACAAGAAGAAATCAGTACAGTGTACAGTTTGACAAAAGACGACGTTCATATATGCAATGCACAAACAAGACAGTCGATAAGTTGAAATTGCAGTCAGGTTGGTTCTAGAATTAAGAAGGCCATCCGAGTCATAATTAGAAACGAGTTGAACGTCTCCATGGCCAGACAGACTGAACTATGGGTACCCTTCTAGTGGCGCACGGAAGGGTACCCGTTACGAAGATCTTACTACATGCTATGCACGTTCACGTTCGATATACATAGTGCATAAGTACTTATAAGGAGATGTGTACTTCCTATGTACACTTGTTACTGACTGCAGAAGTCCCGGACCGCATTCGAATGATTGACTTTCTTGCTATTTCTGACAATGGGCCGAACGTGCATCGAAGGCACGATGAACGTGAGTAGTCTAAATTGATCATTCGAAAAGCATAGGTCTAGAGGGGGTCCATGAATCGAATATACATAGGAATCTCCATTTTGCACAAAAAAAGGTACGTTTCAGCTGACCACTCGCTTAATTTCTACGGCGATGGTGGTTTCTAAAGTAAATGGTACACAGGCAACGGAGTATTTGGCATTCATATCAAGGTATGCCATTAGTCAAACATTGCATTAATTAGTTCTGACTCGACCGTACATACCCCACGCACGGGCTTCGACTGAAATCGATCGCGGATCAAATACTTGAAAAAAGATGTTTGATCAAACAATAGAGAGAGCTGCGCCGGCTCGGACCCGTCGTCCTCTCAGGAAGATTGTCGATAAGCAGATGGTGCTTCGCCTTCCTTTGTTTGAATCCACCATGTGCATGTTTGTCTATATACACATAGCCACTTAATATACGCGCTGCTTGAATCCTTCTCCACACACGGAATCGGCGACCAACGATCTATATAACGGATATTCATAGACCGTCTTGGTTTATACTTAACTACCGATTCGTGTTCCCCGAGCATTCAATTTCAGCGATAAGAGAGCAAGTCCTTCGAGTATTGCCACCGATTGAGATATCTGACTAGGACTTTTTGGTAAGCTTCGAATCGCGGATTTAACGCACTGGTGCTATGTATGTGAGCCATACTTGGGGAACAACTTCGATGGAGTCGACTTCGTGATAGAACACTCAAGGTCTAGAGCTTGAACGACCACTGGAAGGCAGTTAAAGGCCCCTAAAAAATCTGGTGAATCCTAAGAGATGTCAATTAATTAAGTACATGAAGTTACTTCTCTTGCAGGAAAATTAAAAGTAAAAGCTAGTGGTTGAACGTTACTGATACATAACGCTTCGATGTAGGATTCCCTCCCTCTCTTTCAAAAACGGAGAAAATCTTACACGTTTTGGAGTTGGGATACTACTGTGAATCCTAGAGCAAAAAATAGTTAACCGTTTGGCAGTGGCGAACTAGATTAGAAGTTCTTCTTTGTATGGGAAGACTCGGAGCTTACAGTCGAGACCATAGATACTAGTTCAAGGCTGTTACGGTACTTACTAGAGCTTGATGTGCAGTGTACATGTAGATACAAACCACAAGTATTTAATATTTAATAGTTTAGATGCTGTCCCGTAAGGTCTTATGTATTTTTTTCTGGCAGCAGGATTGAAACGTTACTTGAAAGTTGAATCGGAAATATCATTCCCGGAGAGAAAGGTTGGAATCCTATCTACCAGGGTCCACAACAAGTGGGATATGTTTATTTCCTTTCCAGAAAATTGATAGCAGCGAGGGAGGGAAGTCCCTTGGAGATCGGAACGGATGTGAACATAGGAGAAAAAAGGCAGATGCCGAATTGAATCTATCTTTAGGAAAGACTTCGTAGAGATTTCGGTCGTTCCTGAGACAACGGTTAGATCTGCTCGGTTGTACAAGGTCTGTAGGAGCTCGAGGTCGGAGAATTAAAAATCCCTTGTGGCCTTTGAAATTCAACAAGGAATGAATAGGTCACGACGATTACAATTATTGACCAGTGGTTATCTAAGGTTCTATCTGAAAGTTGTTACTCAGACTTCATCAAGAGACAGCATTAATCTCAGTTTGAGTAAAGCGGGAAGCTACCCTGCAAAGCTGAGGTGGCAATTGCGTAAAAATCATGTATGTCAATCGATAAAAGCTGGAATGGGAAAACTACCTAGAAAACCTCGTAGGTCGTGTTTCGCTTCTGCCAGGTTCACCGTTCCATGTTTCAATTAATAGATGCATTGAACCCGTTTTCCCGTTCATGAAAGACTGAACAACGCTCGAGAATTCATGTCAAAGCTTGGGATTGATACCGAAGGGTCGGATGTACTTGTAAGCTCTAAGTGCTCTTGCAGCTTTGGAGCGATAAGCACGATCGAAAATAGGCCTAGGACCAGCAAAGTTGTAACACGGTACGGGAGAATATCTGCCAAAGGAAAATACCTATCCGAATGTGGAACTATATATCCCCATGTATCATGAAATCTCTAAGGAAGCAGTATCAATACAGTACAAGTTCAAGTTCAAGTTCGTACGAATCGGAGTTTATCGGAGTCGAGCGGGGAGCTTAAGAAGGACATCCGAGGAGCGGCTTTATCGGTGCCGGTAGCCGTGATTACGGCAAAATAGAACTGAGCACTTCTGACTCGAGGCTTAGAGTAACAGAGACAATGCTAATATCGTGTATTTGATTTATCAGTGTTTAAGTGCAAGTAGGCGCACGCAGAGACATCTTTTTGGAGCGGGAATAGCGAATATCACTCATGACATGAACATAGACAGAAGTGGAGAACCTATTCAAACTTCATGCTGGCCAAGATACTTTGAGCGATCGGTCGGCTCTTCAAAGCGTAGGTGCCATGATAGTGATAATGAAAGGGTATCGGTGGTTTTCAGGGAATTCTGATGGTGCTTACTATCAATAGCTCGGACATTCTAAGTACTTGCCCAAACAGATGGTGTATCAAATGGCACTGTGGGCTGGTGGGTTGTCGTGAATCTTGATTCTATACAAAAGGTGTCAGCCACGTCTCCACAGACTGCAGGGACCAGTAGATTTCACGATCGAGAAAGGAGATCCGCCGCAAAGAGCCGGAGAAAGAAGAAAAATGAGATGCAGGGAACTAGAAGTGGCAAAGAAGCTGGACTGAAAGACACCCGCCGCGTTCAACTGAGATATTTGAATGGTCAGTATCGAAGAACGGGGAAAAGAAGACGCTCATCAAAAGAGAAGAGTGATTGGATTCGGGCTATCAAATACTACTCACTAAGTAGGTACATTTCAAGTTATGTAAATCAGGCCTTATCAATGCTGTCCATCGCCTTTATCTATGTTTTTTGTACGCTAGTTGTTGCCAGCTGACCATTGTGACCATTTGAACCCAAAATGCCGACCAATCTGCTTGAACCTCTCGCTTCAGCATGTTTTTGAATTCGAGTTGCGTGTGATAAGATTGAGATATTTACCGCGGCCATCATTGGAATTGAATTCAACCTTTAAGAGAACGTGAAGGGCGAGAATCGAACAACAGTGGAGAGGTGAGGCACCTCTGGTATTATTCTAATTAGTAGCAGATAGCACCGTGAAGCTTTACTGGTCCAATCATTGACGAGATCAGCCTCAACGGCTTTGTTGAATCTGAGGAAGAACCGGTTTACAAGTGACCTTACTCTTTGAACATTTTTCTGAGGAGTACCATTAATGTACATGTGTGGGTGCCCTTGCTGGCGATCTGTGGAGTGATCAAGAATCCCATCTCAAATGCTCATAAAGACCGAAAAACATGCAGTAAAACGCTTACGGGAACGTGGGTAATTATGAGAAATCTCTTCCGCTGGCTAGCGCTTAGCAGTACACAACTCCAGAGTAAGTCCGGTTGCTGAACGTTGAACGCTTCTTGTTCTTCAAAACATTTCTGATTCGAGTCCAGTTGAATTCTAGATTCTCGCTCCGGCCTTTGATCGGCGAAAGAGAGAGCTTATAAAATAAGAATTGACATGTTTTAGCAGTGCTGGGACTTGTTCGTTGATATTTTCAAATACTGTTGGCCTCGGCAAGTCCTTGGGGCGAACACCAGGAACCTTTGACTATCCGGGATAGAAAGGTGCTTCGAAAGTGACACTTAATCTGACAGCCAACATGAGTACCTCGGTGGCAATCTTTCTCCACCCAGAGGAAGGAGGAATTTTTTTTGGATTCAACACAAGGAAGAGCTGGCGATAGCTGAAAGAGAGACTGGGTGTATAGCTTGTAGATTGGATCGGGAGCGCAGTCAGATGAAGCGACTTACCACACCATGCACTGTACAGCGGAATCCCGCTTCCATAGCTAGACTTAGAACGGAAATCTTATACAATAGGGGTATTATTTCAACTTTCAATTGTTGATCAGTCCAGTAGGAGGTCGACTGTCATAGAAGAGGCATTAGACGTTGGCCGATTTCCAACCTCAAACATTCGTACCTACGCAAAAGTACAGAACATGAATCGAATGAAACCTTGTTCTGTCGTTCAGATTCTCAAAGCAGGACCCACGCTGAACTTCCTCATCCGGGAAGTCTATTTATACATGAGGTATCACATAAAAAGAGTCGGAAAATTATACAAAGTTGCATTCAACAATTTCTATTCGTACTTTACTCTATCCTGTTTGTCTTCAACATAGCGTCAATATCCAAATTGCCGCTCCACTTTACTACTCGCCTCATAATAAAAGCACAAACTTGAAAGTCATCCAAATTTTCGAGTTCATCGACCTTGACAATTAACTCATTCTGATGCAGCGCTCCGAAAATTACTTTGGAGGTGCCACCATGCCGCATTCCTTGCACTTTCGTAAATCTTCGTTTTGTTGCCACCTCTGTATGACGGGTTTGAGTTGAGTTCCGAGATCAGTGACGTGAAAAGACTCTTCATAAATCACGGCCGGTTGCTCGTGCGAGGGGTTGGGGCAGTACCAGCGTAAACGGTCTATTACAAAATAGATAGTTAGTAAGCCAGTTAGGCCAATGTGCAAGTAGGGGTACGGGGACATGCCTTGAGATTGCGCAGGTCGTTCACGTTCCATAACAATTCCGATAGTATTGGCGAAGCGAACTGGGTTGTGGGGTGTGTTGGCTGGATGTAACATCAGAACAGATAGATTGTTAGCATTTGTGATTAATAAAAATTTAAATGGAATGCACCCGGTAGTAGAAACATTTCTCCTTCTTCGATGCGGATATCTCTAAATTTCCCTTCATCTACCGTTCGCAGTAGCATTCCACCTTTGTATTGGTAGAACCATTCCTGGATGGTCAATCTGTCCAGAAAAGGTCATTGTAGTGGCCAATAGATTAACACACCTCCGTTTCATTTATATGATAGTCATTCCTTTCATTAGGTCCTCCAACAGCCATGACCACAAAATCGCCTCCTCTATATAGACAGAAGTTATTAACCGGAGGTTGGAGAAGATTTTGATTTTCAGACAGCCATTTCGGAAAGTTGATTGGGGGTGCAAGAGGCATCTTGGTCTAGGAAACGGTGGTTCTGCGTTAGTATAGTAACTAGTAGCTTAGTGAGACAGAACTTATATCGGAATCAGGATGACGATATGGCCACGTGAGGCTACTACCGCTTCACGTGAAAAAACACGTGCCAGAGAACCAAAATTCGTGTCGAACTCGAGCTTCAAAGCGACTTTGGACGGAACCAAGCTGACGGCTTATAGTCTCAATTTGTCGAGCAAAACTTGAAGGAAATGGTTTCTACGCCGTCACCTGCTTCTCTGGATGAAAAAAGACGCAGGAACTCTCTAGAAAGGGCGAGGGTCGTTCATGTGCGTCGAGGATTCATTTCGTACTTATATTGGGATTAACCATAAACATAATCTTGGTTGAAATAGCTCTCGAGACAGCTACAACTTCGTCTGCAGTATGCGCGGTTAAAGGTCGAGCACGGATGGGTACGTTCCAAACTTCAACTATGCCAAACTCCAGTTTCAAGTTGACATGCGCTTTTGCAGCACAAACAAAATTTGAACGAAGTAGAGAATCTCTACTTCCATCACTCCCATCTACGTGCTCCGAAGAACGGCAGTCAAATTAATGGTCAAGCAGGTTCATTCCATAAATTTTTCCTTCCAAAGTCGTGTGCTTATTTGGACTCACAGAATCCTCTGTGATATCACAACCTCCGTCTACCGTTCCCGAAACAAACATACAGAATGGAAATTCTCAAGAACACAGTCCTTCGGATATACCCAATAATTCCGTCGCCTTCACCTCCAATTCTAATATTGCCCAATCATATCCAAATTTCGAGGCCGCAACAGCGTCTACTTCCGTACCATCGAAAATAACAGGAAGCCAACCCCAAGCTACAGAACCATCAAGTTCTCGAAAAAATTCTCCCTCAGATTCTGTCACCCCCTCTACTATAGTTGAGGTGGACCTACAACGTCCGTCGACCCCAAGTGATCAGGTCTCGCTTGCGGCTGCTGCAAATGCATATCCGAGCCCTTCATATGTGGGTTTTTCCATGTTCTAATTTGCAATTATGTTGACGTCCTTTCCTTTTTATATAGAATCCTCCAACGAACTCATATTCGACAACTGCCAATCGCACGTCTGTATCTCTCCGGACTTCACTTCCTTCAACCTCCACTGCTGTCTCCACTCTGTCAAGTTCAGCTCGACCTTCCGCATCACCTTCCGCATCTACATACTCTTGGCACAACAACCAACCATCTACATTGTCATCGCATCCAACCTTACACTCCGGCTCGTCATTTTCGAGCTATGAGTATTATAACCAAAGTAAACGATCACCTGGTACACCTGTAACAACCTCTACTACTCATACGACCCAACCTTACAACCAAACTCAAGCCCCACTCACCGCGGCCCCGACACTCACATACGACTCATTCTGGTCATCGCATTCCGCCGCTAGATCCGTGAGGGCCTCCTTCTCGGGTTTCTCTGGAAAACCTGGTAGTGGTTCTTCCACGGCATCGTCCGGGTCTTTTAGCTCGTTGAGTTCATTAGGATCTCTCGGGTCTGTAGGCTCGACAGGATCTTTAGGGTCTGCTGGGGCAGTGAGTGCAGCTTTGAGTTTATTGCAGAGAAGAGGGCCTGAGGTGGTGGGACACCCTGGTATCAATGTGGGTGTTAATGACAGTGCTACAGCTGCAATGAGAAACGGGCCTGGTACGGTTGCAGAACGCACGAGTCCGGTTGTCGGGGCTGTGGGTGTTGGACAGCCGTAGACATTCTGTTGGACTCTCAGGGTAGACATGCATAGGAGGTTTGTATAGAGCTCAAAACCCCAACTTCAGCCGTTTTCATCATTGTTGTTACCTCGCGTTCATTCATTTGCTTGTAGTGTACTAGTTGCTGTGTTAGTTATTGGCAGGAAGAGGAGCTTACTTTTCTGCTGTAAGTTGTAATAAAATGGATGCATAGATTAGAAAGATCTGATTGGTACGCTGATGGGCACTCAGGTACCCAGCCTCAGTACCTGTTTATTGCAGGACCTGAGCCTGAGGTTCAGAATCATCAGTTTAAGTTGAAACTTGAAAACTTCATTTGGCACGCGCGCCATAACATGTGACCAAAACTAACGCGAAGTGTCACATCACGTTTCTACACTTTGGCAATGCCCCCCAAACCTTCGAGTTCAAAATCGAGGTCCTCGGCCACTAAAGTATCCGCAAAGAAAACGTCCACCAGAACACTAAAGCTAGATGTCTGCGACTCAGCTTCTAAGCCTGCGAAGAGGTTCGACCCCTTGACAGCGGTCAGTTAATCTTCACGCGATTCTCGTCTATTTTGTCAAGGGCGAGGCTCATCGCTGGATAGTTTGCTAGGCCATCCCAATCTCAGTCGCAGTCGCAATCACAGTCACAGAGCAGGGCATCCACACCGCAGTTATCTTTGTCGCAACTGAGTACCAATAGCTATACAAGTGCAAGCGTAAAAGGGAAGGGAAAAGCGAAGGCGGCGGTTGGGGAAGTGGACAATGGGCCGGAAAAGCCAAATGCTACAGGTAATCGACGATCATACTTTGCCTGGTATGTCTACTGAGTATTCAACTTCAGATGGACTCTGGATAGACTTGTACGAGCCAGAGACTGAAGCTGAGCTTGCCGTTCACGTTAGAAAAGTTTCAGACGTTCGACAATGGTTACAAGAAGCTTTTTCGGGCGGACCGAGTGGGAAGTTGAGAAGATATCGAGTGTGTTTTCTCGCTGTCGGAGTGTTGTTTGATCCGCTAACGTCATGCATCATAATGCACTTCTTTACAGCGCATACTCGTACTCACAGGTCCAGCCGGAACAGCTAAGACTACCACAATACGTGTGCTGAGTCGAGAGATGAATTTTGAGATTATGGAGTGGAGAAATGCTTCTGATGATGTACCAGCAAGATCTCATGTCTCCAGGCTTAGTGCGTGTCTTCGACAGTTTCAGCTCGTATCATGTTTGTCATCTTGACACCAAAATAACTCTCATTCCAGACGACAGCTACGCGATCTCTTCGAGCTCAGATCCTTGGCCTTATGATCGGGATGAAGACTCGGAGTCTTCGTTTATGAAATTTCAGGCCTTCCTCGCTCGTGCTACGAGATGTAACAACATATTTTCTTCTGTCCTAGACGATTCAAACGACAGAAGAACCTCTTCCTCTTCAACCTCGTCACTTAACAGTACTAATCCCAAACGCATAATCCTTCTCGAAGACCTTCCTAACATCCTCCATTTGCAAACTCGGACTTCATTTCATGGAGCTATAGAGGCTTTGCTTGATTCAAGCACATATGTGCCTGATCCCGTGCCGATAGTGATGGTGATAAGTGATTCTGGGACTCGAGGCGAGGCAGAGGATGAACGGATCATGAATGGGGGTTGGAGTGGTGGGCGTTTTGGTAAAGATAGGGATGGGGTGATGGACGTGAGGACCGTGTTGAGAAAAGAAATCCTGAATGGACCGTTTGTTACTCAGATTAGGTGAGCCTGTTCTCCCTTCAGCATGGTTTCTGACCTGACTTTCTTCGCAGGTTCAATCCTATTGCTCCAACTCTGCTCAAAAAAGCACTCTCAGCGCTGCTTACCAGACATTTCTCCACTTCAACCTCTGGCTCGGGGTCGACTCGCTCCCCAGTCTCCTCAACATACCTGGACCTCATTGTTGATTCTGCAAATGGAGACATTCGGAGTGCGATTATGAGCTTACAGTTTGCATGTACGAGATTAGGGGTCAACTCGAAGAAGAAAGGTCGAAAGGGCAATAATGATTCAAAAACAGACGAACAACAAGTGCTTGTAGAGAGCATAACGAGGAGGGAGCAGAGCTTGGTGTTGTTCCATTTAATGGGCAAGGTGCTGTATAATAAACGTGTGTTTTTTCTTACAATCCCCATCCCTCGTTTCAGTTGGCAATTCCTCTGTACCTCCTTTCCTTGTCTTTTCTTTCTCTGGCTATTTGCTTTCGATACCAAATGGACTGATCGGCATATATTCTCGATGACAGGTAAAGGTGATCCACCGGCCAGCTCAGCCCTCGCTAGAGACATTAAGAGAGAGCAGGAACTCGATAAAAGGCTGAAAGATCCGCCAAAATTACCTGAGCATCTAAAGGAGCACGATAGGAAGGCGAGTAGAGTAGATGTTGATGTGAGTCCCTTCCATATATTCACGATTTACAATCTGCTCTCATTCTCTAATACTAACAAGTGAAACTGATGTCTATCTCATACTGCAGGTGCTCTACTCCGATTCGCCTATTGATTCATCTCTATTTTCGTTATATATCCACCAGAATTATACTCAGTTCTGCGATGAGATGTCTCATTGCGAGGGCGTTTCTGAGTGGCTGAGCTGGGCGGACTCAAGTGGTGGTGAAGCTGTAAGGCTTTTTATTTCTTTTCACAGCTACTTGTTAATTTTAGCCTGTTATCATCTCATAGTGGTATCAAACAAATCCCCACCAATTCCATCTCCTTTCCCTGGGAACCCTTCATTCCTTACCGGAGCCTGTTACACGTCGTGGTCAGCGGGTATACAAACCGGAGTTTTTCGACGCACTGGAGAAGGAGAAGAATGCTTGGGAGGGCGTGAGGGATACTAGGGAATGGATTGTGAAAGAAGGTGTTAGAACTATCCAGAGTGCAACAACCGACGTCGACGGGATGCGAGAGAATGCGGTGATACAAGATCTGGGCTGGAATATTAGCGGCTGGACTCATAGGAATATTGCCATGGAACTGGGTGGTGTGCTTAAAGCTAGGGAGAAAGCAAGGATTATGAACGCGTCTAATACTCCGTCTAACGCTACTGCATTATCAGGGTTCTTGGCCCCTCGTACTCATCACCTTTTCAGTGCGATGGAGTTCATTTACCCATCAAGATCAGGAGCTGGACCAGGAGCGTCGACCTTGGACGAAACAGAAGATGGGAGAGAACCGCAATGGGGGTCTGATGGAGCTGTCACGGTGGAAGAACAGCAAGAGATGGGAATGTGGCAAGACAGCCAGGGGTTATGGGGTGTCGATTTAGAGAAGAAAGGTGCGGACGGGAATGGGAAAGGGTGGTTGGAAGAAGATGATATTGAGGATTGGTAGCATCAACTGGATTTTTGTATTGTCTGTAGGGGTTGGGCCATGTTTAAAAGCATCAGTATCGACGATACTCGGCAAATTTTCAGCACAACTGTCATGAATCTCCTTTACCCTATGGAGATCTTACTTTTGCTACAAGCATTTATATAGCAAAAAGCACGATCAAGTCCTATGTAAAATTTTCTGTAGCACTGAAATATTGAAGCTTGAAGTTTGCAACCTGACTATGCCTGTTACAATTTTGTGAAGTATATGTGTATACCCCAAGTCAATGCCTGTCTGTTGTCATATCCGGATCCTTGTGTCAGCGACTCGGAGGCCACGTCACTGACTGCGACGAAGTCCGTAGTCGGCCCTCGCAGTTCCACGCTTTGCCTTTGGGCTTTGAAAGAAGTACAAAAACAGGAGGTTCAGAGAAGGCATTTTCCAGTTCTCGGACAGAAAAGGGACTAAACAAGTCACTGCTTGACGTTGAGTTTGTTTGCTATAATCCTTCGCTGTCTTACCACGCACCTCATCCTCATCCGTGATTCCTTTTCCAGTCCTCATTTCTTCATCTCTCCCGGGTCGATTCTCTATCAGATTTGAAAGCTTTTACTTTTGGTAGCAGGATTACAAGGCTCGAGAGGAGCTCTGATTCAAGACAACCTTGGCAAAATTCATAAATCGGATACAATGTTGTCTAGTCCATCCGCTTCAAACTGGCTGAGAATTTCGCCGTTGGAGGTGCTCATCAGTCGGGCCTGCGATCCTTCTCTCCATGAACCAAACTATGCTATTCACCTTGAAGTCGCAGAGTATGTCAACGATAAGAAGGCTAATACGTACGTGTTCTTCTCGTTAATTTACATCTATACAAACATCTCTTTTTTATTTTGTAACTTGCAGACCTCGAGAAGCAGCAATGTCCATAGCGCGTCTTGCCAACAACCGTAACCCTCATATTGCCATGCTCGCTCTCGCTCTTCTTGACACGCTAGTCCAATCTTGCGGTTATGCCTTCCACCTCCAAATATCTACTAAAGAATTCCTTAATGAACTTGTGCGGCGGTTCCCTGAACGGCCTCCTCCTTTCCCAAATGCGGTGATGTCAAGAATTTTGGAACTGATTCACAACTGGAAAGAAGGCATATGCGCCGAGTCGAGATGGAAAGATGACTTAGGGAACATCAGGGATATGCATAGGTTGTTGACATTTAAGGGTTATAGGTTCAGAGAGTTGCCAAGGCGTGAACAAAATTTAACGTCGTCAGTGTCGGTGAGTCAGACTCTCCATCTTAAGCTTTGCAAGTCCAAGGCTGACACGTCCGATTCGCAATCAGAACCTCAAGACGGCCGAAGAACTTGAGGAGGAAGACCGTGAAGCTCAGTCTGCTAAACTTCAAGAACTCATTCGTCGTGGAACACCTCGCGACCTTGCGGCCGCCCAAGAACTGATGAAGTCTTTGGCCGGTGCCAATCCTGATGCCAAACCCGATTATCGTACCCAAGCTTTGACAGAACTGAATAAGTTAGAGAGTAAGGTCATACTATTGAACGAGATGCTGGACAATGTAGATACAGAGAGAGGAGAGAGGTTTGTCGCGGGGGACGCGTATGATCAGGTAGCCACTATCTTAAGTGCCGCGCGACCAAAGTTACAGAAGTGGATTGGTGAAGCAGAAGGAGGGGATACAGAGTCTCTCGGTAAGCCTCCCATATTTGAAGATAAAATCTTGTCCTGATTGATTTTTGTCCTAGACACTTTCCTCCAAATAAACGATCAGATCAACACTGTCCTCAATCGCTATGAAGCCTTCAAGAAGGGCGACTACGCTGCTGCGGCTAATCCTATACCTGCTGAGCTTGCTACCGGGTCTGCTGGTGCTGGGTCTTCGGCCGGTCTTTCGCTCATCGACTTTGATGACGCTCCGTCGGCCACCAATGGTTCCACGAATTCAGGAGCGGACGATATTATGGGCCTGTTCGGATCCTCAGCGTCCATGTCGACACCGGCTGCCAAACCAAATATCAATCAGGGCTACATGAATTTTGGAGCTGGCTCGCCTTCACCTGCTACAACCACCAATGCCACGACCACGTACTCACCATCTCCTGTTATGGGCGGGATGGGCTCCAATACCATGATGGGTGGGGCCATGCAAAACCCTATGAACCCGATGTTTAGAGCTTCGTCAATGTCACCGCCGCAAGGTTCAGGAACACCGCCTGGTTCAATAATGTTACCTGGCACCCCCAAACCTGGGACGCCGGGGAGCTCTGGCATGGCTGGCGGTATGGGGGGAGTAGGTATGGGTATGGGCGGTATGATGAATCAACAGGGTGGTATGGGTAGTATGATGGGCCAGCAACAGCATGGGTTTGGGATGGGCATGAACAATGGAATGGGCGGAGGTATGGGAATGGGCATGGGCCCGAGCAATGCGATGATGCAGTCCCAGCGACCCCAGTCTCAGTCCCAGCCGCAATCACAGCAATCATCACAGTCAGCGACTGGTAATGCTGGGAGAGATCCGTTCGCGGATCTTGCAGGCCTGTTCTAGCAACTTGGTTTTTTAGTTGTTGAATGTATAATCTGTGATTATTATTTTTCTATCCTCCTTCTCCTGCGTCTGTCTCTCTGTTTCTGTGCCTTCCATTGTGTCGTCTGTTTGTTTTTGACTTGATGGGATTTTTTTGTTAGTCGTTCTCTTTTAATCTGGAGTTGTGTAACTCGATCTGCCCTGTGTCGGTCCTCGAGGATTGAGGAGTTGGTCCGTTGAAGATCGAGTATAAAGGAAAGCGCGTTCTTCGTATAGCCCCAAGGGCGATTGCGTGCGTAAGAGACAGTGGTGGAGGACGAGGAAGCGAGGGGAGGAAGATGGGAACAATGGTTGTGGTTCACTTGTACATGTCATGTACAACAAAAATTCACTCGCCTTTTCTGTTAGTGACCAAGTATCGCTCCCAAGCCTTTAGCCTTTATGATTCGTCGACGTCTAGCTTATCTCCTCTTGGAACCATGACTACGTGTCTCTGTTCAGACACAAGTGGCGAGTGGCCCAACAATAGCGACCTTCAATTTGACAAGTGGCTGTCGATAATTCCACTGGCTACCGCATGTGATGTTTGACCTTATTCTCCTGCTGTTAAGCCTGCTCGGACTGATTCCCTGTTCAAGTCTTTCATTTTTCGGGGCCCCCTTCTCCCCATCAATTATGATCAGGTCCGACTATGCTGGGGATTGCTGTATCGCAATAGCACTTATAGTGCTTCTGACCCTACTTCTTTCATTGTTCTTCAGCCCCGACAAGAACAAAGCAAGGAAGTCTCTGGACACGGATGGGATTATTTGCTAAGGCGATGAAACCCTCAAAAAATGTATTGAATCTAAGAGTGGAGGTTCTGGGGATCATAGTGAAGTGGATTCTTACCTGATTGGGATTGATATCCTGTCAAGTTGTTGACTGATTCATCAATGATCGTTCTCAAGAAAATTCGAAGGAAAATTTGTGTTTTCTCAGGAGGCTCTGTTCCTTTGTCCTCTTTTTCGGATTCCGCCAGGTTTGGACCACAGCGATGAAATCTGGTATCTATCTATCGGACCCGGTAGCAAGGCTTAAGAGGTTCGCGGAGTTGCAGCAACTAATGATACTATTGTCGCGTGGGTGGTGTGACCTCCGACTAGACCCCGACTTGCTTCGTGGGGCCGCCTCCTCACGCCTTGACGAAGTCGTTTGCGAAATGTGTAAGTACAACGAATGGTGGACATTCTAGGAATGCTTTTTACAGGGCACTGATACTCAGTTATAAAAAAGACCCAAATTCAATAAGCTCAAGCGTCCACTGGCTGGTGTCTTATGTCGGGTGTTTGCTACGCCGGCGCCCACACCAGCATGGTGTCGTCGTGACTGTGGTGGGAAGCCAGATCGCGCCTTTCCACACTTACTTTCCAGGTGCGACTTGCTCCGGTTCCTGACCATGCCACAGAAATTGCGTGCTATCAATTTGGGGACCTAGAGTCGTCTGGAGAAGCATCCCGCAAGTCGGGAATCACGACGATGGCGAGTAGACATTCCTTCGTCATCGAAATTTATCTTTCAAAGATGTACGCTCCGTTATTTTGACGCGCAAGCACGGGCCAGTGCATGTGCCTGTGAGGTGGGGAGTTAAGAACCTTTTTCAGCTTTCATTGTCCAAATTAGTGATACAATACTTGTCAATACAGCCTTAACTGACGGCAAATATCGCTAATTTCTAATGGAAGCCACAGGAAATAACGTTTTATCAGAAGAATATTCGCGGAGTTACAAACTTAAGCCCCGGCACTTTTTGGGCATAACATCTAATTCAAATGTCGACTGGACAGTATCTTGCTCTGCTAAAGGCCTGAGAGCAGTGCTGCTGGAGGAAACCTGTAGGCTTCAGTGGGGGGAGACAAATGAAAATACTGGGTCATATTAAACAGGCGTTTGTGGCACTTGTAAGTGAGTCTATGTCTAACAGCAATAAGGTCAAAAGTACTGAGAAACTATATTCAAATTGGCAACATCTCCATAAAGGTGGTCACCAGCAGGGTCTGGTTGAGATTCTTGGGGTTCCGTGCCGCAGGGAGAATAAAGCAACGTTTTTTTGCCGGAAAAACCTACTTTTTAGGGTAGATTCGCTATTCCAATTTCTCCGAACCACGAACAAACAAGTTTTTATACCTTATGTAGCGTTTTCGCTAATCATCCGAAGGTCTTTGCGAGACGACTGTTCTCCGACAGCCTTTTATTTAGAGGTGTGGCCAGAGAAGGAACTTTTCCATTCCTTTTTTGATCGAAGTGAAAGCGCCAGGACAGCCAATCGCCCCGCCACCTTTCTGCATCCCACACCAATCGTCCCCAAATCATGAGGCCTTAAAGCGAGCCGCCCTTGTTCATCAACCTACCCGCCACCCCATATTTGATTTCCTGTTTCCTCTCTCTCATACTGTCTTCCTCCCACTGCATCACGGCCCAGGTGTAATTATGCCGAGAGCCGATTCTCCCTCCTCGACACAACGCGCTTCCGTGAGTAGCATTGTTTCTTCACGTTACGTTTGTCAAGAATGCTGATTATCAACGTATCAGCGCAAGCACGATCCTGCTGGTCTTGGAAGTCGTACTTGTCATGTCTGCAATCGAGAACTGTCACGAAAAAGTGATATGTCTCGTCACATGAAAACTCATCTACCACCTGAGGAGCAGGAGAAGTTGTGCGTCGACACTACCTTATGCATTGATGTTTGCTCACCATTAATTCTGACCATAGCGCTTACGGGTGTATCGTCCCAGGATGTCGTTACCGTTCCCTTCAGAAGAGTAATGCTGATGCCCACATTGCCTCACAGTGTGTAGCCTTATCCTTGTATTTTGTATAGTACACTGACCAATACTCTCCAGCACCAAAAACAAGGAGCTTTACAAATCATGCCCAGATTGCGAATATTCTACGGCCGATCCTGGATCTCTGTCTCGCCATCGCAAGAGAAAACATGGTTATGAGCCTGCGCAACGATTTAGACCTCAACAGAAGTTCTGGAATCCCCAGCAAGTTGCTGAATCTACGAGGCCCGATGCTCCCAACTACCATGGTCTGGACGACGTCTCCCCTATCACTGGAACCACCTACTCCTTCATTCCGAGACGGAGCTCGTCTCCGGGACAGACGAAAGACGTCACTCAGGCGTCTCAAGCAGCTAATCCACCCCGCCTTCGTCCAGGAGCCGAAAATCCCTTTGTGTCCCGTGGTCTCGCTCCCAATGAAGCCCCCCAATTTCATAACGCGACGCTTCCCATGCTAGAATTTCCTTCGACCATTGATTGTTGCCACTCGCCTGCGTCCAGCGTTGAAGAGTTCGCTATCGATGGCGTGGGAACAATCAGCTCAACGTCGACTCGGAAAACCAGAGTTCCGATAAACAGATCGATGTATTCTCTTTCGGAAGCTGATTTTTCTTCCGTGGCCTCAACGTCGACCTCCCGCTATCATGATCAATTTGAACCCTGGACCGTCACATCGACTCACAACGCTCACAGCTCCGAGACTGTTAATCGTCACCATCCCGGATGCCCCAAGACTGGATGCTGCATTCACGTCGAGAGCAGACCTCAACTTCCATCCATTCACACTCTCTTTGCGGTCTCTGAGAAAGGAGCTTACGACAACAACAACCATCCAAGCTCATCTGCTACTCTATCATCGTTCCGTAGTCAATGAACCAATTGATGGGACGCGAGCCAGCGTCTCCTTCAAGTTTCTCTCTATTGGTTCAATCAACCTAGGCTCTGTATCTCAATGTATCATTGATTTTCTTTTTATAATGGTCTTGGTTATCTTCCCCTAATATCGATTTATCGGTGACCTAGTCACCTATAGATCTACGACTCATGTTTATGGACCTACCATTCTATTCTTTCCTTTACCGTGTTTCCACTATTACTATGTTGCTTCTATCCTTATCATGCTTACTATTCACCTTCCCTCCATCCCTCCATCCCTCTGTAACCTCTTTGTTATTAAATTACTACTGTCTTGTCTTTTACTCGCATTCAAGTTGCTGTCTCGCTATCACATCTGATGTATTGCTAGCTTCCTATAGTAAACTCGGTCCTTACATACTTACTAGCTTCTACTTTGTACTTACTCAAACATTGAAATGCTATAATCGTTGATCGTTTGGCAAGTTATCGTTTATAAATCCGAGTTTCGAAACGACGGAAAACTAAATTTGGTTTGTCGATAGCGCATGGCACGGTAACATATTGACGGACACAGGGTTCTTGTGATCTTAACTCTTTCGTATTCCGACATCTCCTTGACTTTTAACTTTCTCTTTTCCTCGACAACGCAGTGAAGACCACGGTGGCGATAACTTACGTTCAACTCAGTCGAAAAGCGCGAATCGTAGGCCGATGTAACCTTATAACAGAACTTTTTGCAAGACTGAGACGACTCAGTCAGGCGGTTGACTGGAGTAGACTTGTCCAGGCGGTGAGAGACAGTGGTCAGAGCTTGTCCTTTGTTGGTGAGCGCTTCAACTTGGACTTCTCGACCCTATTTTTGTTGTAATAATAATAGTGTTTCGTAGGTGGGCTCAGGCCTTACGGTCCTTACGTTCGGATTCTACTGGCCACTGCTCTGATGGGTGATATGGGGTGAAAATTCGGCGCTGTGTAGCTTTCAGATAATGTTTTTAGCCTCTGTTCTGTTGGTCGGCGTCTCCTATGATTGACTTGTCGTCGAGAGACAAAGAAGAGCTCAATCGAATAAACGGCCGAAGTGTGATTGTAGTTCGCAAGGATTTCGGATACGGTCTTTCTGTCATTCCACACGTCGGGTGTGTGTTCGGTTCCACTGTTACTATACAGCTTGAGTTGACTTTTTAGCAGGGTCTATGTTCTCGCTTTCTAAACACGAAGATAGGAACTTCCTACGGGCCTCAAATTTATCAATATCCCCTTGTTGTCCCCTTCCTCTGGCAACGCTGCTTGTTCTGACGACTTCGACCTAACAAAAGAGGTGCCGCGGCCTTACGATACAATTCCAGAATCCGAATGAGTACCAACAAGCCTCGCTCAGGAATACGCAGGAGTAGTTACCGGGAGATATTAACCCCTTCAACTCTGATGCTTTTCCTAACCGGTCGAATCAACACTCGAGCCGCTAGCGGGTGATACTTTGCATATCCGCAAGACTTTCGAGGAGGGTCAAACGAAGAAGGCGTGCAAAAGACTAAGAACATGTGTAAATAACGCATGGGGAAAGCCTCCTAGCAAAACTCTGCCGGAGAGGTGGCATGGTCAAGCCTGGAAAGCGCTTTCTGGTTTCGTCACTCCATAGTATAGATGATGCGTAGTTCACCCTGGGGATGGTGACTGATAAAAAGAAAGAGCTTATCTGCATTGTGTCTGAGAATCTGTTTTTTTTTTTTGCCATGATACACCGTGACATGTATGTACTTTGAATTTGATCGCTGTCTAAGAACCATCTGTTACGAGGCCGACTGTAAGAAATTATGAGGTTTCTGAAGGTCGCCACCGATGTGGTCCTGTTTGGATCAGAAGCCTCTGACTTAGCTTCAACCTGCTCGGCTCAGGGCTGAACAGTGAACATTGTGCACAAGCTATCTAGAGCATGGTGGGCCTCATCCGCATACCCATGTCTTTGAACCTTTGACTCTGAGATTCAGAAAGAAACAGAATGTGGCGGAGATCTACTGTAAAAGGGTCACTGGACCCTGCCGACTATATATAATAACAAATTAGGTCTTTTGAACGTTTAACGTTTGCTCGCATAACTTTCTCAGCCTCTTCTTCCTCTCCTCAATGTCCCCAAATACAAATTACGCTCATTATCATACTCTCATCTACACAAGCTTGGATCAGCCCGCAGACAAAAGTGGTTCGCGTACACGTGCACCGTTATTGACATACCAAACATTTCTTTGGCATGTCTCAAATCTACGAAGATTGCTAATTTATCTTGTTGGTTTTGATCCTGCCCTTTCCTTCAATCCTCGTTCTTACCAGTGTTGGTTTCTTCTTCCTTTACGGAATTGGTGAGCGAGTTTAGACAATCTTAGGAGCTCAATTTGCCAACACCGTCAACTGCACAACGCTACGACAGCGCCGTCGTCCAAGACAGTACACCATGTTCACTACTGGTTCTATTCGTACCCAGCGGCGATATTACCGACTACTCTTCTTCTCGGCGTTTCTCGTCGTATGCTGGTTTACATTCACCGGCACGACTGGTGGACAGTATATGCGGATTTTCTTTGACTTCCAACTTCAGTCTGATCATCACACGGATTCGAACACAATAAGAGTTGACACGATTCAGCCACTATCGGTCTGGGAAATAGATGCGGACGTGTATGAGGTCCAGCACAATAATAACGAGAGTACCGGGTTCAAAAGACCGAAGGAGTGTCTTCTAATTCTAGGTCTCATGTTTTTCGTAAAGATGGGCTCGTGGAGGTCAATCTTGATGATCCCCATCCAAATTTCGAGATGATAGAACGATAAGACAGCAAGAGCAAGCACAACCGTGGAGCAGGCAGTAAAAGAGTATAGGAGGCGATACAGGCGGAACCCCCCAATAGGTTTCGATAAATGGTATGTCTTTGTTTCGATATGATTCGAGTAACATTAACAGTATCCTTTGGATTTAGGTAGGCATACATCCAGCGTCATCAAGTCCTTCTTCCAGATGAATACGATGCGATATACGAAGACCTCGAGCCTTTTTGGGGACTGGATCCTATGGACCTTCAACAAATTCATGTCGACCTCGAATCCGAACTCGACTCTTACGCCATTGGCAAAGAATCCACCCTCGACAAGATCCGAAGTCCTCAAAACGTCTTTCCGAGAAGGAGCTGAGCAACTCATCTCACTTTCCGAGGAATTACTGGATCTCCTAGCCGACATACAAACCAAGCTTCCCCCTTTCCGCGCAACATTCTCTCCACACGACAATCCTAGTCGACTCAATGACTACGGTGTACTATCCAATGTGCTCCAAGCCACTTCTACAAACACTCCAAAATTCCAACTTCCCCCGAGGCAGGAGAAACTTCACTGGTTGTCTGCCTGGTCACCAGATTCTCCCGCTCGCAAAATGGTCCAGTTCGACTTGGACGGCACCACGCTCTTCATCCGGTAAAACGTTTATGTACAACCACAAGCTATCTATGGATCCTGTCTCTATCCATCTTTGTTTTGGAAGCACGGTCGATTCCTTGTCCACCATTATGGTCCAGGGCCCCAACCCCATCCCGTACCACAGTTCTCACTCTGTTTGACGACGTCACACGGAGATATACGTTTTCCTGTGCCGGAACAGTGGGTTGAAGACGTTTAAGACGATAGGGAGTGGGATGGTAAGATCGAGGAGAGGTTGGGTTGGCGCGGGACAACTACAGGAACCTGGGCTTCTGATCCAGAGGGGACGAGATGGAGAGATGCGCATCGGTTTAGGGCTGTTCACGCGGGTGAGGAAATTGAAGGAGAACTAGAAGTCCTGATGATCCCTAACGCTCGCCACAACGAGGATATCTTCAAGAGGGCACTCTATGATCGTGGACATGAGGAAGAACGCCGAACACCCCTCGGTCAACCCAGAAAGTACTGGAAATCCCTGATAGATCCGGCGTTTGTAAGAGATGTGCACAGTTGCGAGCCATCCACGTGTGATACTATCCTCTCGTCATACGCTTTCCGCCCTCGACAATCCAATGTCAAGACTTTCCGATACAAGTACCTGCTTGATATCGACGGGAAAGGTTGGTCAGGTCGATTTAAACAACTAATCACGTCCAACTCACTCGTTTTCGAATCGACGATATACCCCGAGTGGCAGGCTGTGGAACCTTGGGTGCATTACGTTTCGGTGCAGGTGGGTATGGAGGATTTGTACGACACGCTGATGTTATTTAGAGGAGATGCCTGTGGGAAAGGCGCTCACGAGGAGTTGGGAAAGAAGATTGCGACTCACGGAAAAGTGTGGAGTAAGAGGTTTTGGAGGAGGGAGGATTTGGTAGCGTATTTCTATAGGTGGGTGTTTAAGTTCTTGGCTGCTGTTACTCAGGCACGAACTAACCTCGATGATCTTGCTGTTTGGTTTTTTCAGGTTAATGCTAGAGTATGTTAGGGTTGTCAGTCGTGATCGAGAAGAGATGAGTTTCCATCTGGGTAGCCACGAGGTTTAGGTCTGAACGTTCTCGAAGACCAATTTCCTGATATGACTGTGTACTGAGATCATCACGATAATTTGTACTGGTATACAGAACATCTCTTCTGGCTTGCACGGCGAGTTCCATCCAACAGATATGCTACGAACTCCAGTACTTATGCCGTGCCGAATAGACTTGCTAAATTTCTTTGATTGACCCGGGAAGCTTTTCGGAGCCTCAAATTGAAATGTACATGTGCTCATTGTTGTGCAGTAGTGTTGGAACAAGATCCTTCGAATCTTTTTGATGAGGTCAAGCTTGATGTGCTACATTACATATATCCAATTATGTCCTAGGAGCTTTGAATCAAGCTTGGATCAAACAAGAGATGTTGATCAGTATGATTCGCGCTCACACTGTCCAAAGTGTGGCTACATTCCTGCTCAACTTTTTACCGAACCTATTCAACCTGCATTTGTAAAGGAATAGATTTAGGAGAAACTATCACCACTCAATATGTCACATCTAAATGATCATCAGGATGTGAGCAGGGACTCCACTTGAGTTTTTTTATAGCTGCCCTTGGCAAGTATTTAAGTCAATCCAAGATGACAGTATGGTAAGACAGGCTCTTGGTTCAACATCATGCCGCTTCCCTTTAACTGCAAAGATGATCTAGTCTGTGTGCTACTTAATCCAACTTTCATCCCCTTGGTTGTGAGTGAACTCAGCACTTTCATATAAATAAAGTTAATGTATGCATATTTTTAGATGACAATTTTTCTTTATGGTGAGACTAGATATTCAAATGCCACTTTGGATTGAGCCTCAACTTAAAATAACAACAATTACTTCAGGTATCTACACTATCATGTTTTTAATTTCAGTTTATTTCCTTGTGAACCATCAGAAAATTGGATTGAAGTTTTACTTGATCACATTATGCATCACCTTCCTGCTTGCTACAGCTAATGCAGTCTTGTCTGCCCCATGGGAGGTGAGTTTGCTTTTTTTAATGCTAGAGAAGGAAAATAGCAACATGAATCAATCACAGATGCTGTCTTATGCTATTGCATTTAGTTCAAGTTCTGCTACTAATTATTATTGTGATCTGTGAGTTCAGGTTGAAAGTTTCCATTCTGAGAACCTCTCATGTATTCTTTTGACTCCTTAAAAGGTTTAAGAGTATTCAGGGGGCCTCAAAGATAATTTACATTGTTTCAAAGTAAGTGTTTGCTATATTTGACTTCCAGCCTCATGAAAGTATTGATGTGATCTGAAGTTGTATCACAGACATAGTATTGGTGACTGTCATCAATGACTTTCTAGAAATAAGGTTTCTGAAAAAGATGTGCAGATGTTCAGGTGTTATCTTGTCTGGGCATCAAATAAAAAACTGCTGGTCCTATTAGTAATAGGATCAATTGGAAACAATGGTCAGTGAATCAATTTTTTCTGAAATAGGTGATGGATGTAACAGTCTAAATTTCTTCCAGCCTTTGCACTGTTTGCTTCAATTTTCTTTCTAATCAAAAGTGGACCAGAAGATGTCATTTATAAATCTGCAAGCATGTCCTCTATGTCAAAAGATGTATTTGACTATCCCCGCATCTGGTTCTTGTATATAAACAGCTCAGTGAACCTGGTAATATCTGGTTTGATTGGTAAATTTCAAAAAAATAGACTTTATAGGCCAAATCTCATGTGAACCCTTTTTTAAAGCTGGAAGGATTTGGTATATCAATCACAAAGCACAGAGAATCTTACCTTCAACTATCAGCAAAAGATATAAATCAGTCATTTTCATAGTGTAAGTGGCTTTCCTATTCATATTACACTTCTAACTATGACAATATTCAGATTGGAATCTGGATCATTTTACTCCATTTCCATCTTGCTTTGTGCTCTAACAACAGAACTAATAAGTGAACCATCTTTGACTCCAATAAATAATTATGCAATCCTGAATCAAGTTGCTGTAATGATTTCCTCTTTTTCTTTGATTGAGATTATTAACTTAAAGCTCCTGCAGGGAATTGCTTCTACCATGATTATTGTCAAGGCTGGGCTTGAGGGAGTCAATACAGAATCTGCTGAGGAGACAGTCAGTTATTCTCTAGGGAGTAATTTGGGTCAAATTGCCAATGATGTAGAAATGGGCAAATCAGAAAGTTCTGTGGCACAGAGTGCAGTTGGAAATGTTGTAGATATTGGAAGGGAGGAATAAGTAATAGGCCAATTGTGGAAACCATTTTTGATGTATTCAAGAAACTGATCCTATGTACATACTACTCTTTGGCTGCAGCCAATATTATGGATAAGATTTAATTTGGATTATCAGATATTCCAAGATCAGAGCCAATATGTTGGGACTAGTAAAAAGCAGCAAGAAAAGTACCATTATTATTACCAATTGAAACTGACTTCACTTTCCTTGATTTGTGTGCAAGTAAATTTTTTGATAGATTAAATGTCAATAGTACAAAGGACTACACAAGTAAAAAACGATGAAAGCAAGAAACAAAATAATGTACATGGCTAATTAGCAAATACTTATACCGAAAAAAAAAAAAACAAGTAGTCATATCATAATCAAATTTTAGACTGGAGCCAGTCTTTCATTGGCAAAGCCCCCACAGTTTTGATTGACTGTCATGTAGAAGTGACTGGTTTGAGTCTAATCAAGGTTCAACAAAGACCTCCAAGGTTATTCCACCAAATTACCCCTATTCCACAACCTCCAATCTTAGCACTTCTAACCCATTCTTTTTCAGTTCCAACACGTATGGTTCGAAAGTAGTGTTCAAGCTATCAATCCACTCCTGCACCGACATCGCATGCCCATCTATCCGAAGTACGAATCTCTTTAGTCTCGCAATTGAAAGATGCCCCACACAGTGGCTGCAGCAAGCCTGGCCTCGAACTGAACCGTGACAACAACGCAATGACGACGATCTCGATTGAATCATTGAAAGAATTGGATCGATATCCGGAAGTCCAGAACCATCGGGATATCTCAAAAGCTCGACGACAGGGACGTACTCCCCCATTCTAATTCGAATTTCAAGGCTCGTCAACTGAGGTAAGAGAGTGTCCTTTCCGTAAACCTGAGTCCGATCCTGAGAATCAAAACCACAAAGACCAGCACCTGGATCTGGGGAAACAATCAGTCGATGAAAAAACTGTTCCGTCGTCACTTTCGTTTTTGTCTCGTCCACCAGGGACAACTCGGTGAGCGTAGGAATGCATTGAAGAAGCTCGAGCAATCCGCTATCGTAGAACATCACCGTGTCCAGTCGGAGAATTCTCAATCCCACACAGGAACCTGAGCTCGAGAAATTCTGAGAGGGCCTAGTAGTAGTGCTACTCGATGGCGACGTGCCAAGTAGAAACCTGGTCAACAGACTTCTGAACTGGAACCGCTTTTCAGGCGTGTCGAGACTGCGAACGCGTAATTGAACAGAAGTAAGGGAGGAAAGGCTACCAGATAAAACAGAGAATATCTGTCCGAGAGAAGTTTGGTAACTCGTATCCCAGTAGTCGAACTCCATGTCGATAGATTTCAAACAAGATCCTGGCAGTCGATCAGGAGGCCGTTCAAACTCTCCGTACAAATCTGGGGGAGCCAAAATCGACTCGGGGTTTGTTGTTAACGTCGCCATCGCTGTTGTTGGAGAGACCCGAACTTGATTCAGACGCGGTTGGAACGCGAAATGCTCCAAACATGGAAAAGTCAGCAGGATCTCACGAACCTCGTCCGCGTCGGACATAGCATCTAGAACGGACAGAGATCGTATCTGCTCCCAATGCGGTTGAAATAAGTGGGAGCGAAAATTAGTCAGTCGGAGAGTGTGGAGCTTTGACGAGGAACAGAAAATGTCCATGGGTGGACTGAGGATGTACGGTCCGACGTGTCCCCAATCGAGTTGGAGAAATTCGAGGTTTGTGCAGATGACCTGATTGAACCTCGTATTTGAAGTGGAGGTGGCAATTGTCCTAATAGTCGTAGTCGTGGTAGGATCTAAATCTGAGTCGTCGTCGTCAGCGGCGTGAGTCGCTCGACTGAGACGAGGGTCAGGAGGCCCTAGTATTAAATGGGATATCTCCACGAAAACTTTCCATGTGAACTGTACATCATACCATCTATGATGTTCGTCTATCAGTAACTGAAGAACGTCCCGTCCCTCTGCGCTCAGATACACAGAGGGCGTGCACCGATTGTCTCCGAAAACACCAACACATGGTTTGTAAGCCCATACTCTCAGACTCAGTGGGGTAGGTTTCGAAAGACGTAAGAAGGTTTGGACGAGGTGAAAGAGAGAAGTGCCTTGGTTAGCGATGTTGACCATGATCTTGGACCATAGATGAGGTATGGACAAGGCGATTTCTCGCCAACGTCTGCATGTATGGGAGAGACGGAGGACGGGGGAGAAGGAAGTAGGGGAAAGGTCTATCGCCCGACAGTGCGGCCTCTCTGGAAGTCCGTTCTTTTGTCTGAACGTCACTTGAGGTGTGGTACGATGCGGATCTTCGACGAAATGGGAATCAGAGAGGGACGAAAAGATTTTGATGAGGATCTCTGTCGGGAAGCTGTCTATAGATCCAAAACTGGGCTCGGGAGAAGAAGAAGAGAGAGTCGGTGCAGAAACGCCAGAACCTTCGTGTCCCAACGTCTGCATGATGGCACGAGACCCTTTATAAATTCGTTATCCAAAGGTTTTTGGGTACGACACGCGATTTTTTTCTAGATTTCGCTTTTGAATTTAGTTCACTAAGCACAGAGACCAGTCTTGATGGCAAACACGAAGAAGATTTGGAGTGGCACAAGAAACGTGAGTTACAAGGAGGAAGAACCCTTGCTCAGTTGCTGCGTTCTCGTCTTAAGTACTTATTCAAACTCCGACATTTGCCCACGGCGGCTCTTGGACTTCCTTTATCTATGAGTGTGTTCAAGTTTATTACTGTACCATTTCGACCAACAGTTCATAGGGTGTTATGTGTTATGCTTTGATTTTGTAAAACATCAGTTCAGAGGCCAAAAATGTGCATTATGTTTTTGAATGCCGCCATGGCCGGCCACCCAAAAAACACCTTTTTTGGCTAAATATGTGACGAAAATAATACGGAACCAGTTCAGAACCCTGTGTTATGCGTTACGATTTTCAAAATTATCTAGTTCAGACCCCTGTTGTTATGTGTTACTGAACTGTTGGTCGAAATGGTACAGTAGTCGTAATAGACTGCATCTGTGGAAGGTTCTAAAATTGTTCCTTATTAGACCTAATCTGCAACGAGAATTTTGAGCGTTTTTATTTAGTTAGAAACGGTTCAGATTTCTTTAGGCCCCACCTGAAAAATCTTCAGAGCAATCCTTGCCAGTGTCACACCTCCCTAGTCAGTAGTGCACGGAATGCAAGTAGTCATTGCAACCCCTAAACACCCTCCGAATCGTTTTCCCAGCAATACCCTACAACACCACGACACAATCCTATTGCCCCCACCTAATAGAGGACTTCGTATTGCGTTGTGGATCCCAAACGCGTCAAATATAGGGTGTTACTGCTCCCCAACGAACACCTATGGTGGCCTACATTACAGCTTCCTAAAATATTTCTCACACTGGCTGTCACATCGTTTTTCTTTGACCCCATTATCATCTTTCTTTAGCTCCATTTTCATTTTTCTCAGTGGGGCCTTCAAAATTCTCGTTGCAGATTAGGTCTATTTACGGGGATTATTTTAGTAGCACAACAACAACACCTCAAGAACAAGATCTTGAAAGAAGCCAAAGAAATCAAAAAATACATTTAAACATTTCATTCAGTTTTGTCCAAAGTTAATAACTTTACATATCTCGTACATACATCCTTCCTTCTCTTTCCCTAATACTTATCCTGTTTCATTATAGGCAAACTCTTACTTACCTCCCCAACCCAACCAACCACGACCCAACAACCTTCCACCACTCTTCCGTCTCATCCACCATCGGTAAATGTCCAGCCCTCTCAACAACTCTCATCTCCACCTCCTTAACCCCTCTCTCTTTCCTCCTCTCATCCCAGTTCTTCTTTAAACCCATCATCCCCTGCGCCACTTTCCCTGCACCATCGAGTTCACCTGCGACGAGAAGCACAGGAACATCCGAGTCCAATAAACCTTTCCCAGAATCGAGGTCACTCATATCTTGACCAGATATCAAATCATAATCCGACAAAGCTTTCGCACCAACACAAAACCCTTCTCGTGGCGTATTCACAATCATCTCGTCTATCACCTCCGTCCTCGTTCTACGTAGCCCCAACTCAGTTTCGGTCTCGGTCTCAAGTGAACATCTCGATCCTTTCCCAAACCATCTCGGACTAGTGACTTTTGCCAATTTTCCCATTCCTTGTTTTTCGTCTTGTACGCTTTTCGCTAACGTCATTCTCTCTTCCCAAGCTTCTTTATTCCCAGCTGGTGTCTTTGGTCCAGTGTCGCACGAAACAACTCCTCCTATTCCTCCTCCTCCCTCCTTTCCACGTAAAAGATGAGGAAACATCGCACCAAACGCCAACGCCGTCGCACCACCCTGAGATACACCAATCACGGCATGTACGGATGGAATCGAGAGATGAGAGAGGATGAGAGCGATATCGGATGCGAGGAGAGGGATTGTACAAGGTAAAGGAGCGTCTACGCTCTGAGAGGAAGGATAAGAAGATTTCCCATGTCCTCTTTGATCGTGTAATAAAACGTTGAAAGTGTTGTATTTACCTAGGAATTTAGGTATACCGTTGAATGCGGGTCCGTCGGGTTGTGGGGAGAGGATGTGAGGTAAGACCCAGGACCATAAGGAAGTGTTTGTTAGGAGGGAATTGGAGAGGACGATCCAGGGTGCGGCGGGGTCGGTGATGTGAGTTTCGACATGGAGGAAGTGGCCGGAGGTGGAAGGGATAGGGACGCGGTGGGTTTGGAGTTGGGAAGGCCAGGGGACGGGGTTGTCGGACATGGCAGCGATGTCGAGAGAGACGAGGAAACGAGAGACCATGTTGTAGGAAGAGACGATGGCGGCGCATTCGACGAGGAGGTCTTGGGCTTTGGAGGTGTCGTTGGAAGCGAGGGTCTTGAGAGCGGAGAGGAGAGAAGAAGTGGTGGAGGGATCTACATGGATTTTGGAAGTGGATTGATCTGCGAAGGCAAGAGCAGAAGATTGGAGAGGGGTGAGAGTGGTGTCGGTAGAAGAGGGTAAAGAGGAAGTGTCTCGGATAAGGTAGAGTTGAGAGGTGTTAAGACCGCAGTCTCGGCCAACATGTTCGTGGTGGATCCATTCGAAGGCGGCAGAGTTGCGAGCTGCGACGCGGAGGATCTACATAGTAATACGATACGAGTTGTTAGATTAGATTAGATTCAATTCGAGGTAGTTCAAAATTAATCGGGTTACAGATGTGATTGACTTACCATCAACTCTCTTACATCACCTGGCATCTGGCCTTTGGTTCTTACCGCGCCAAGGAGGGTGTTCCAGCCTTCTGCAACGGCAGGAACGTGAAGTAAAGTTCCATCGAGAGGTGTAAGACCCCTAGCACCGCGTCTTTCGCGGATTTTGTCCGCGATAGGGGATACGCCTGGAGCGGGATATCTTCCTGGCACCAGCCTCGACGTGGGCATCGTTGTCAGAGCTGAAAGAGGGCGAAAGAAGGGGAAAGGCTGAGAATTTAAGGAGGAAGAAGGGCAGTCCGACGGAAACGCGCTTATGACGTCGGATTCGCGTTTTTCCGGTATTCCGACAATGACATATTCCAAAACACTTTGCGCTTACACATATTTTAGTCTTTATTTCCTCCTCTCAGAACGGTCGACCATGGCCTCCTCACTCGCGATAACCCTCCGCCCATTTGCTGATGGCCTCTCCTTTATCCAGTCCACCAAAGTTCATCCGACCCTCTTTCCTTACCCCTGGGCCAACACTCTCCACGCCGCCCGAATCTCACTCGTCTTCCACTTCCTCTCCAAACAACCTCCCAACAGCAATAACAAACTAGGATGGAAAACCCATCTCGCAGGTTACCTCCTCATGTCCTGGGGCGGCATGCTCTTCTCCCATCTCCTCCTCTCCCTCCCACCACCAGCTCTCGTCTCCATCCACCCTTACATCAACTACCTCTCCGTCCATCTCCTCTTCACAGGTCTTTTCTACGCGTTTCCGGGATTATTAGATATAGACAAGATGAAAACGTACGATTTGGTGTTATTCCCAATCGACGCTTTACTTCGCGTGAACGCGATTACTTCGACAGTCGGGATGCTTTCCTCTTCTCCTTCTCCTTCTCCCTCTCCCCAGGGTAATCCGAATTACGCGAGAATTCACCCCGCGTTAGTCGATTCACCTTTGTTCCATTTGATATTGGGAGCAGTAGCTTCAGCTGGAGGAAGTGTCACCGCTTCGACTTTCTCTACCTTCACTCCCAATTGGTCTTTCTCTACCCCGGTTTTCTTGCGTCCCGGTGTAGGTTTACTAGGAACGATGGATATATGGGGAGGTGCGTTAATCGCTTTGGTGTTTGGAGTGTCGAGTGGACATAAGGCTTTTAGAGGTGTTGTTCCTGGATGGGTGGAGAGGTTGGTACAGGTACACGTGGAAGGAGAAGGGGAAGCAAAGACGTTGGTGTTGTCACAGAAGGGTGCGAAAGCGTTGGGTGCGTTGGTGTTGACTGTCTTGTTTGGGTATAGAGCTGTGGTGGGATGGGTCGGTGCTCAACAACAACAACAACAGGTGGGGAAGGTGGAGGCGAGTAAGAAAATGCAGGGTGCTAAGAAGAAGCAGTAAAAGGGTGATTGGAAAGGTTGATTGTAGCCTGAGATAGATAGTTTTTCTCTGGACAGCGGATGTTGCTCGACTTCTTTAACTTCATACTTAGAGCGTATATATCACTTCAAATTTCTCCCAAACGAAAATCATCTCATCTTCAACCCTGCAGCGACATTCTAGTATAAGCACTTTGGTAACACAGTCACTGTTGCACGGTACATACAGGTTCAAGCTTCAAGAGTACATGTACAAAAACTTCATGATCAACATATACAACGGTATATATGCGTGAACAATCGCATTAAAGAAAACTTACAAATCCAAGGATCTAAAGAATAAAAGAAAAAACATGCAATCCTATCTCCCTGGCTGGGAGTCGAACCCAGCTTTCGCGCGTCTTTAGTAAAGCTACGGCGCTAAAGTTTGATGATGACAGGCGCGTGTACTAACCGATACACTACCAGGGAGTTGATAACATTGGGCTGATATAGTATGAATGAAGCAAGTACTCGTACCCAGCCGGCTTACCGGCCCGACGTAACTTCGATGACAGTCGATCGGAGACGCGGGCTGACAAGCCGCGTCTGCGGCTCTTTGATCGACTCATCAAACGAAACAGACTAGTGAGCGACTGGCTCGAGTCTATTGTTAAGGTAGTCATTGAAATGGAATCTTGTTTTACCAAGGTCTTAGGAAATCTTTGTTTGTATTAGACTCAGACTGAACTTAATAAGTTGGACTGTTGTGACTGTTGTTCACTCACCATGCAGTCATGAATAAAATTGGGGCTGGCAAAGCAGGCTTTTTGTGTGAATGACCCACAGCATCAGAAACATATCATCATGGACCTGGTTCTCATATCAGAAGTGTATGAGCCAGTCATAAGGTTTGAGTTATAAGTAGTATGTTCTGGGTACTTAAAGTTTGAACACTCCAGAAAGACTCTTGAACCCACAGGGGAAATTTGACAAGTCACAGCCAGCATAGCCACCCAAAAACAGTGTACACAAAGCATTACCATCTCTGCTAGAAACACACTCACAGTTTCCACTTCGTACAACCAGTTTTGTTAATATTAGTATAGACTATATTAATGGATCAGTTCTGACGGAACCCTAACTAATAAAGTCTACTCTGAACATCTCTCGACGGGAATCGATTAAATACACGTACAAACAGGAGAGGTCCTTCGTACACTAGTGGTCCAAATTACAATCTCAGTACAGAATCATAACGGGAGACTTATTTTCAAGAGCCCGAGGGAGGCTCAGATTTAGACTGCAACGTCTTCAGAGTCACCTTCCAAATGGAAACTCATTCCTTCTCGGTCAAGACTGATGACCCTAACGTATTCCAGTATTAACCTGATGAAAACCAAGCAAGCGGAAGGAAATCATCCCAAGGTCAGCTCGTGCACTAGAATGGCAGTTAATCAATCACAAATACCCACCTATAAAAATACGCTACCAAATCCTCTCTCCTCCAAAACTTCTTACTCCACTCCTTCCCCTGCTTCGCGATCTTCTTCCCTAACTCTTCATGCCCCCCTTTCCCGCATAGATCTCCTCTAAAGAACATAAACACGTCATATAAATCCTCCATCCCCAACTGCACAGGTACGTAATGTACCCAGGGCTGTATCCTATCCACAAACCATTCTGGATACATCGTCGCTTTGAACACGAGAGAATTCGACGTGATGAGTCGCTTGAACCGACCTGACCAGCCGTTCCCATCGACGTCGAGCAGGTATTTGTATCGGAATGTCTCGGTGTCGGATTGACGAAGACGAAAAGCGTAAGAAGAGCGGATAGTTTGACACGTAGAGGGTTCGCAGGTGTTTGGATCGCCTGCGAAAGCCAAGTCCATCAACGCTGGGTTTATCAAGGATTTTCGGAACTTTCGAGGTTGACCGAGGGGTGTTTGACGGTCTTCTTCATAACCATGATCACCGTAGCCATATGGCGCACCTTCTGCTTCAACTTCAAGTTGTTTCTTCTTGAAAACATGCTCGTCGAGGTGATGAGTAGTAGTAGTAGGTGTCATCAGGACTTCGAGTTCCCCTTCGATCTCTGCAGCCATTTGAACAGGCCTAAACCGATGCCCATCTCTCCACCTCGTCTTCCCTAGATCGTTAGCGAAAATCCCTGTAGTCGTCCCTCGCCAACCCAACCTCTCGTCAATCTTATCCTCCCACTCCCTATCACCCTGAGCATCCTCAACCCAGCTATACGGCGAAGGAAATCGTATATCCCCATGCAACGTCGTCGAGCAGAGCGAGAACTCCGGTATGGGATGAGGTTGCGGATGGGGACCGTAATGGTGAGAAAGGAGTTGACCATGTTTCCAGAATAAACGAGGGTGGAGACATGGGTCCATCGCGAGTTTGTGGTTGTAAATAAGTGTTTTGTGTCCAGATGGAGAAGAAAGAGGTGCTGGTCCGTCCAAATTCCACGTAGGCATTTTGCGCGCAGTAGAGTTGGGTGAGCAGGCGGAGAGCCAGTAGAGGTTTTCCTGTCTCTGGGGAAGTTCGGATTCTGGTATTGGGTTGTTGGTTGAAGCAGCTTGTAGTACTGTGGATAGTACTCCGTAGTCGTTGAGTCGATTAGGATTGTCGTGTGGAGAAAATGTTGCGCGAAAAGGGGGAAGCTCGTCTTGGATGTCGTCTAGTAGATCCAATATCCCCTTTGAACCATGAATGAGTTGCTCGTAATTTGCTCCCTCATGAAAGGACGTTCTTAGGACTTTAATTTTGTCGAGATTGGATTCTTTGCCGAGGGTGTAAGAGTCTACCTTAGATTCGAGTTCGTCGTGAATTTGTTGAAGGTCCATCGGATCTAGTCCCCAAAAAGGCTCGAGGTCTTCGTATATCATATCATATTCATCCGGGAGAAGAACTTGATGACGTTCGACATATGCCCACCTAAATATAGAGCGTTGTTTAATATTGCCCAAGTTGTGCAGAAGTGAGAGAGAGGCACACCATTTATCGAAACCTTTTGGGGGATCCCGCTTATATCGCCTCCTATACTCCGTTACTGCCTGTTCCAAGGTCGTGCTTGCCTTCGCTAATTTGTTATTCCAATCCCGTTCTGCGTGCTCCATCATCTCGAAAATCGGGTGAGGACTGTTAAGATTAACCTCCACGAGCCCATCTTCCCGGAACACATGGGATCTGGAACTGACGGACTCTTTTTCTTCTGGTATCACCAACGTGTTGAATCTAGAGTTCTCGTCATTATCGTGCTGGACTTGATACACTTCTGCATCCAGCCCTTCCCAGGATGACGATTGCTGTTGATTCTCGTCGACAATCTTCGCGTCTGTGTCTGTGTGTGCGTGAGGATTAGGCTGAAGTTGGAAGTCCAATAAAATTCGGATGTACTCTCCCCCAGTCGTGCCTGTGAGTGCAAACCAGCATACGACGAGGAAAGCTGAGAAGAAAAGTACTCGATGATAGCGCCGTTGTGTCCGGAAAGAACAAGCCGTGAACATGGTAAATGTAGTTTAGAATGATCCGTCACGTTTCGCAGTCCTGTACAGTGTACGGCGCCAAAGAGTCGATACCCGGACAAAGAGAGGTCCAATCTCAAGCGATAAGAGAAAGGGAAAAAATGTTGGATGGGTCCAGGTGGAAAAGGTTCTTTCAAGTCTAAACGTATCGGTGCCAAAGACTAGAGGACCTGGAAACCAGTGCTCAGGGTTATGCTACACCTAAATCTGTCTTGTCAACGTCGCTTTCGAAACTTGAATGCAGGTCAGGCATAATACTTACTCCGTGAGTCCTCGTCAGTCGGTCTGCAGAAAGCTCCTTCTTGTATGGAAGCCCCACGAAGTCCACCTAAGAAGGCGGGAAAGAAAGAAGGTCGACGGCAAGAGCAGGGTTAATGCCAAACAGATAAAATAGTAATCATTTCTTCTGCTTTCGTACAGAATGGATCTTGTTGGGAAACTCCGGCCGGTATGTACATGTCAAAACTGAATCGCGCGCTAAAAACTTGTCACCGGGCTAGTCCAAACTTGTAGCTATCAATGCCGGTCTTGGGCAAACAGGCAGCAGTGAAAATAGTTCACATCCGGGCACATTGTAGAGGGAAGAAGAGAAGCAGCCATGCGCGGGCATCCATCATGATGGTGGAGGCTCAAGGGAATCATGTTCGGTTCTTAACAAGTCCTATTGACAGCCTCTAATTGGTCGACTACGGCTCGGCTCCTACTGGCAACTTGTATCTTTCCCAAATTAACTTCTCAAAGTCAAATTCGAAGAGTCGACGAAGACGTGAAGGAGAATATCTTGTGAAGGTACATAGGAAGAATTGTAGACGTACGCAAAAACGTGCTACTACGCGACCTCGTCAGCCAACAAAGCTCAAACTCCTTACTCGACGAGCGGCCGTCCTAAATACATCATGTTAAACTTAATGCTCCCACTCTTGCCTATGAATTCCTCCTTTACAAGCCGCACAACCGCCAGCAAAAGATCATCACCGCACTCTCCACGGTCAACAGGACCCGCACGCCCTCCATCAAGTTCCACTACCCTGCTTTGACTCGAACCTTCACTGTTTTTCGGTCCGGGAGCAACTACAAAACATATATATCCCTGATCTGGATGCTCATCGGTTTCAGCAGGTCTGCATTGACCCGCGTTCGCTACAGAAGCATGTATCTCTGCAAATTTAGGCGAGTTTTCAAGGACTTTTGGCCGTTCGGACGTGGGCTTGTTCCTACATTCATCCAGTAGTATTTGAAGAGGAGATGAAGGAAGGAGCTTGACATCGCTCTACATCCAAAAATATGATCAACGCTGTAATTTCACGACTGGAGAAAAAGAGTGGGTCGAAGGAAACTTTACATTTGCTATACCATGGATCATAGCCATAGCACCACAAGCATTATGAATCTGTTCACAGAATTAATTAAAAGAAAGAAAAAAGGCACAAGGCACAAGGGTCACTCAGAATGAGCGAAATAACATAACGGAGATTGACAGGACTTACCGTTTGCTTCATCCAGAAAACGTTTTCATCGATTTTGGGACCTCCTTCTTTCGCGAGACGTTCATCTTCTGCAGCTCGTCTGTATCTCGCTTCTTCCCAGGGAAACACCAAGATGACTGCTTTCACTGGACGTGGAATCATTGCTAACATCTAGATGTAGATGGAATCTTCTCAGCCAAACTATACCTATAAAAGTATGTATTTGGACGGACTCACCTCAGGGTCAAGCGAATATAAGTCATTGAAGCAATCTGAAGATGTGTCCAGGCCCGCTTGACTAGCCCACTACGGACACATTCACAATCAATCAAGGTCTCTCTGATACTGCGGCCCCGATCGATGTAAACTCGGATACCTACCTTGTTGAAGACCTGGTGTGGGGGAGTTATTATTAGTACACAACTTGGGCAACCAGAACAAGGCTGTTACGGACTTCGGGGTTGCTTTCGAGTGGAACCCAGCCCATACTATGATCTTTTTGTTATGATTTCGAACGTACCAAGTGGTTCAGAAGTAAAGGTAGAGCGCTGACGCGTCCCTTACCCTTCATAGCTTCGGAACCGTGGTTGGTTATTTTGAGTCAAATGACTCAACTCAACTGACCTGAAGCGTGCTAGAGTAGTACATTGTGGTAGAAATACATGTCTTCCATACATAGATACATGGCAAAATATACTTACTAGGAGTGCAAAGTTCTACTTAAATATCAATCCATATCTCGTCCATTCTGTCGTGAAGACATCGCAAGCAATTGTGCCAACATGTCCTTAATCCCGCCTAGCTCAGCCTCGACAGACTTGATCTTGTCTTCCAATCTGAGGGGTTTGACCTAGCCGCCAGGTTGACCACGTCAGCCACTAGTCACATAGCAAGATGAAGGACAAAAGAAGTAACGAACGAACCTTTCTATGCTCGACAATCAACTCTGGCAAGTCTGCAGAATCGACAGACTCGTAGCCGTCGTCATCTTCCGAATGCTCGACGCGATGGTTTCTCGATTTGGAGGGCGAGAACGACGGCGACTGAGGTCCTCTCACTGTGGGAGTAGAGGGTATGTCAAGACGAAGTTTTGAGCGCTCATTGATTTTAATAGTCGGTGTCTAGTTGAAGAACTCAGATCTCATGTTTACCGAGCAAGAAAGGTAATCAAACTCACAGTAGGTACTCCAGATCGACGATGCGATCGACGAATAGTCTTTGACTGTATACAGTGAAATGTAAGCGTCGGCCCCTGTTGATGATAAGCCGACAGACGTACCCTAACTCGTTGGCTCGCATGTCCATATCTGTCCTTCGCCCAACCATCTTCAGCCTTTGGTTGCAAATGCGCAGAGTGCCTCAGGTTCTTCATTTTTTCCGGAGGGGGCTGCTCTGGTAAACCATATACGAGGAGATCTACAGCTCTAGCTGTAGACTTTTCCTCGTTCTTCACTCTAATCTCCTTCCAGCTCGGATCGTTATATCGGTACCGTCCAATAGGATATATCTCATCGATCGAGAACTGGTGAGTATTGAAACAAAACAACGCATCAGTATCTAACCGGTCGGAATACCGAAAAAAAAAATGATAAAAAGTTTTCTTTACCTCGTGGAACTTTGAATGCCAGCTCTCGAAAATCCCACTACTGAAACACATCACTTGTCTCGACACGTCCAAACGTTGCTGGCGCCAGCCAGCGACAAGGTTATAGTAGCGAAGCCCAAATGCGAACGCCAAACTCTGAACACTAGTGATCATCGTTTGAAATTCTCTTTCTGAAAGGACAAGGTTCTCCGCCAGCTCGAGGATTTTAGCATGTCTCTCGAGTACTGTGCACAGTAGTGGGAGGATAAACTGTAAGAGAAAGGTTACTTCGTCAGTGAATGGGCTTTATCACCCAGGACAGAATACATACCACTTCCACCCTAGTTGTCCCCATAATTGCGTTGACTTCTTCAGCTGTATTAATCCGGTATTTGACGCTTTCCAGTCGGTCTTGGAAGAATTTCATAGTGGCATCCATGACTCCAGCTCTCACTTCTCCTAGAGCTTCATATTCTGTCCGCATATCGGTGCCCCGATATCGAAAAGTGTCCGTGTTCAAGGAGTTGACGATAGTCCACAGCTCGGGTAGACATCCAATTGAGAAGTAAGACCCAAAGTACTTCCTGTTAGGACGTAGCATCCGCTTCGCACGGTGTTCTATATCCTCGAGGAGAGACTAAACAATTCGTTGAACTTCAAACGCGGTTATGAGGTCTACAGAGGACATACTATACAATTTCTCTGGTATTCGGCAGCATTCTGATACCATCCAGCCGCACAACTGGTTTTGACTCACTGTCAATCACAGACGCTGAACGGTTGAGAAGAATACTCACTAAGCGATTAAAACTTCTACACTCCATCCTGAACGTCTCGACTCAACGAAACGATTAATCTCGTGCACTGAGACATATCCGCTACCGTATTCATCGACTGCGTCTCCGATCGTAGGTTGGACTGCGGCACACAGGATTAGTATTTCTTTTTCGCATGGCTGACAGAAATCAACAAGACTTGCAGATGACTTTACCCATAAACTTCAAGGTCCACTGATCGTTATGGAACTCCCCGGTCTTCCTCCTGTGTTCTGAATGCCTCGTAGCGAAATGGTGATACAACGCTATGCAAAATGCTAGTTAAGAAGGTATACACAAAGCAATTGAGTGTTATACTCACCATCGACGAAATGTCTAGTTTTGCAACTCATGCGCCAGTTCTGTTTACGGACTTGTGAGTACGAAATAAAGATCACTTACAAAGTCGACGAAACTCACCATTGCTAAGAAAGACAGAAATGAAAAGTATTCAACATGTCGTTTTCGACGAATCAGAACAAGAAGGCCACTCACATTTCCATAGTTCTCTGATATCTTCATCCTTAATCAGCTCATGGGGTCCGGAATCCATCTTTTTCACGCAGTCAGCGACCGGCCATTAAAGAGAGAGAAGATAGACGTTTGATACGTACATGTTTAATGATAGTGTCTGTCGACCGATCCATCGCAATCTTGATTTCTTTCTGTTTTTCTTCCAATTGAAGCGTGAAAATCGCTCTACCGGATTAAATGCAGAAGTGTTCCAATAAGAAACAGAGTCAAAAAGCTGGGAGAGGAAAAAAAGGAAAGCCTACAGACCTGTTATTCTCTAAACTCTCTTTGATGTCCATCTGAAGCGCCGTCCTCAGTTGCGGCGTCAAAGTAGTCCCGAAATATTCCTTCGCCATGTCCATCAAAAATCTCCTGTCCTTTTGAATTTCAGATTTTTAGTAAAAACCTAAAATAGGCCAAAAAAAGAAAGAAAGAAACTTACTTTCAAAGCCACCTCTCTTCAAAACCAAAAAAAAAAAAAGCAAAAAGAAAGAAAGAAAGAAAAACTTACTTTCAAAGCCACCTCTCTTCCACCGTTTTGTTCCACTTCGCGTTCGATATTCTCTTCTAAAGGGCTCTTGCGCTCAATCACTTGCTGAATCATGCTCATCATCTGATCTAATTTTGTCGAAAGACCCTCGACGTTCTCGTCCACTTTCAAGATCATCAAAGCCGATGACTCTGTTAGCAAGTGTTGTAACGTGTTCTCGAATTCTTTAAAAGCGTTGGCGAAGTCGGTGAGTTGAGTTTTGTATGAACCAGAGTGAATAGTCCGAGCTGGGAAAAGAAAAAACCAGAGTTGGAATGCATGTTCAACCAGGAGCGGGAAGATCTGAACGTACTCATATGGTGTTGTTTGTAGTACATGCTAAAAAGATGATTAAGGAAAACCCCATCCCGAAATGAAAAATACTGGCGTACTTTGCAAAATTGCCGAAGTCATCCATTTTTTTATTCACGTCGTCGACTAGCTTCGCCATTCTCTGGTGTACCGTCACCGGAGCCATGAAGACGACTTTTAAATCGCAGAGTGTTAACCAAAACGAGCACATTGTTAACCATACGACATTCTGCGGATCCGGTGGGACAAAAAAAAAGGGTTGCCATGTAAGTGAAGGGGGCACGCAAAGAAATCGAAAAAAAAAACTGTGTACTCACGACGTTTTTGTCGTTTTCATGTCTGTCTAACTCGACTTTGACAATCGCCTGTTCCACGAGAAAAAAAGAGGACGTTGAACAAAGCGCAACTCAAAAAAGTGGCCAAAACCAGTGTACCACACTCACAGTAAATACCGCTTTGGCTGCTAGGAGCATTGGTATATACGCAGCAGCAGCATCCAGAATGACCATCACGTCCTTTGCTGGTTCCAGCATCGTTTCAGCGATTTCTTTGCCTTCCGCCCACGCGGGACCTGTTATTAATAGATCTCAATCTGTATCCATGCGAAGATAAAAGGGAGTGACTTACTCGCTGTAATACCATGAAGCATTTCCGTAGCTTCAGCCATATGTTTCGTCCCTCTAAGCGTCATTTGTTTAAGGTTCTCCATAGCTCTCTTCCTGTCTTGATCACTTTGACCTGTGATATGGGCGAATCCAGCAGAAATGACAATTCCTTCTGCTAGCTTGTTTTCCACCGAATCGGACATGTGTACACCGTCAAGTATATCCGTCTTGTGTCTGTCTAACATCCTGTCCACAGGATCTATTTGTCCTCTTGGTGGTGACTGGACAAATTGGGGTTGAGAAGCCTGAGTGTATTGAGGAGAAGACTGGAATTGTTGAGACAAGTTAGCTTGTCGAGGTAATGGAGGAAGGGATGGTGGAGAGGATTGAGTAGGATCTGATGGTAATCCCTCATGTCGGCGCCTGGGTGCTAGAGGTACTGAAGATGATTTAGGTAGTCCCTCTGGCCGTCTCATAGATGTATCATGCCCCTGTTGCGAATCTGATGGAGAAAACGGATTTGGGAGATCATTGTCGGCATATGGATTGTAAAGCCCTTGATCATCTCGAGATGACTGTCTTGTTGGAGGAGAAGAGAACCCTCCAGATTGAGGGCTGAGACGTAAGGGACCTAGGATTTGAGATGACACTATTAGACGATTCGTTAAAAGAGTGGGGAGAGTGAAGAACGTATACATACCGAAACTTCCATTATAGGCCCCACTTCCGGGGTTTCCTGATCTCGTGGAATTCGGGGTCGATCCATGTGAGGAAGACTCGGATGGGACCCGCTGCGGCACCGGGATTGGTGGTACAGGGGGAAGAGCACGATTGACTGAAGCTCCTCTGCCGTGACTTGAGTGAAGGGATTCCATACTGCGTGAGCTAAGCAGAGGAGGTGGAGATGTCTTGACATTGGTTACGCCGTTATTCTTGCTGTCTCGTGCATCCGAGGACTTTTTTCTACCACGAAGGAAACCAAAACGACTTTTCGATTGAGCTCCCGAGTCCAAGTCTACGAAAGATGAATCTGAGTTTGTTGGAAAGCCATTGTCAGGGACTGGCATCTGAGCCCTCCAACTTGAGGTTGATCGGGTGTACTCTGACATTGGTACGAGTAGAGTGGTGGTTGAGAAAAAGTTGTGTAGCGCCTCGGAACGCTAACTATTCACTGAGACCAGACTGTAGACACCGAATTGAAACGCACCTTTTTTGTTCATAGGACATGATGGGATCTATTCATTGAAAGCGGCTCAGCACAAGAATGACGCGCGCCCAAGAAGTCACTTCCATGGTGATGTATGGGCGCTGCTGATCCTTCGCAACAGAAAGGAATGTAAATCGCCCGTTGTAAACCGTATTCAGAGAGGACGATCCTGACAGTATATGCCGCGAGTGCGGTTGCCTATCGTCCTGCCTTGGAGTCTGACTATGCCAAAAACGTTCTCTGAAAGTGCAAAGCGGTCTAAAAAAAGAAAAATTCACTTGAGGACGAGCTTTGTGGACAAAGGTGAGAACTTTGATTGAAGGATCTTCATGGTATCAGACAAACTCTATCTAGTTACGCGACGGGACTTTTGACATGAGTCATATGGTTTTCGACACTGTCCTACTCCTCCGGTTCTACTAGGCAGCTTCCGATGTCCTTCATAGCCAGAGTATCCTAAGTACAAGAGAGCTTTCGAACCAACTCGAATCTTTCCAAATATATTCTTAGGCTGTTCGGATAATAACGCCTTCTGACATATGGCGGCGCTGTCTTGGCACTACCGCTGGCAGTACTTATCATATTTTTGTTCGTTCAACGTTTATGTACTACTTCACTCTGGTCCATATCATCTACCCACCAGTTCGGACTCAGCCGTGCCGCACGACTGAGCGTCTCTTTTCTTCTTGAATGTTTTGCTCTCTGAAAACCACGATCATCGACAATAGTCATATCGAATGCTTGAATTCGAAGCCAATGAAATGGCTCTGACCGCGTCCATCCCGTCCACGCTGTGCACTCGAGCGTTTAAGGTCCTGCTTCTCATATGTACCTACTTAAGACGCCGTCCACAACCACGCGTATTTTGTGCATGATTTTTGTTCGAGGCACCCGTCTGATCCATACATCAATCAGTGACATCCTTCCGAGCTTAAGTTCCCGTAGTACAGCACCTTTGATGCGTTCTTGTCAGCGTTAATGCAAGTTCGTACCTGTTTCCCTTTGTTCCTATGGTTTTGGTTTTATGATTTTCCCCCTCACTTTCTATAAACCTAGCGATCTACGTTTTCGAATGGAGTGCAATGGCACTATTGGCACGGTTTTCAAGTTTTGTTCATACTCTGAGAGTGCATTGATTTTCCTAGAGACGGGATGGATTGATCAAAGTTCCCGTTTGTGGCTTCAGAAGATCCATTGGGACGCGCAGAAAGAGTAGAAACCGGGAACCCAGAATGGTGAAATTTTGAAATTGCACAAAATGGTCAATGGGGATGTTCAATGGAGATGAATCGACTCGGAGTTAAACGGACGCCCAAAGGAATCATATACGCTCAGTCCTCACCAGACACGCATGCAAACCGGCAGCTTGCAATTGAGAAAAGAAAGAACCCCGTGCGGGTTCATGCCCCGACATCTAAGTCATTGCAGGTATCTCAATTTTATTCGCGTTACATATGTATTACATATAAGAGACATCTAGGTGCAGTCGACAACTCAAGGAAACAATCTAGGAGCCGGTATCAAAGAAGCCAGCTCCTCTGCTGGTGGATCAGCTCCCTGCGTCTCATACCTCCGTATAACCTGAAGTTTATTCGCGCACTCATCAGGAATACCCCGATGTCCTTCCTTGTCCAGACGCGAAATCGCGTTTCTGGCTTCTTCGTATGCCAAAGTCGCCGCGCGCCAATCCTTTCTCTTCAGATAAATCTCTCCATACTCGAGGAGAGTGAACGCCAACGGGAGGGGTTCCTGATGAGAATGTTCGATAGCGCCATTGAGTACCTCTAGAATAGAATTATCGGGGCATTTCATGGTCTGCATGATACGAGCTTTAAGGATATAACTAAAACATGTGTTATACCCCTCAAACCCGAGATCATGAAAGCTAGAAACGGCTTCGTTGGCTACCTCCAGAGCTTCGTCGTAACGTTCCAAACATCCGAGTATACGAGCTAAGTCGAGAAGACATGTTGCTGCATCAAATGGACAATTGTTCTCTTTGAAGAGATCTCGAGTTCGCGTGATGGAAGCCAAGGCAGGTTCAAAATAATGCGCCTTGAATTGGAAAGCACTTAGACTTTCCAGACGCAGAGCCTCCAGATACGTGTCTTCACCTTGACACTGAGGTTGTAACGCCTCTACCAAAGGAATGACGTCTTCTTGACGGAGACCTCGTACTAAAGCAGACATCTCGGTGTATGTGACTTCGCATCGCATCGCGTTCCGACGGTTTCGTCGTGAGTTATCGAGAGACGAGAACAGTTCCCGTGCACGAGCAAGCGTTTTCAGAGCATCGTCAGACCTCCCAGTGATGCGATACATTTTACCGAGGCAAAGAAGAGTGTCGGCTTGGGAAGTAGCATTGTTGGTGATTTCTGCCGCTCGTGCAACTTTCACGGCCAACTCGACGTGAGGTTGGCTCCAGTACCGGTACCATATGAAGACCCTGAACGCATCCAGTTGGTCCATCACCACTTTCGCTGTGGTTTGAGTATGGGAGCTCAAAATGCTGTTCAACATTTCGGTGAGCAGAGATTCTATGTTTGGCTGTTCTGAGCGGATGAAGCGAGAATGTGCTTTGAAAAGGGGGTTATTTGGACCATCAATTGCACCATTATGATCCATCAGAATCCGACAACAAGTACTGTAGACCCGTTGGCGAAGGTCATTATGAATACCTTTTTGAACACATGACTGGATGACCGGAAGGACGAAGAGTTTTGGGTCACTCCCGGAGCTGACATGAAGAAGTGCTGCCTTTCGTAGACATTGAATAGCTTCCGGACGATATGAAGAGAACCACAACTCGAGATGACTGCGAAGGACACCTGCGGGAAGCATCGCCAGAACTTGTAAAAGTTCAATAGCACCTTCGCATCCTGTAACGAAACTGCTCTTCATCGACAAACCGACACAGTGATCCATAACATTGATTCCCCCAGCTCGCCATTGCTCAAGTAACTTGGCCGGTGTGGAAAGGGAGTTTAGTCCTAGATTCGCCATGAGGTATACAGCACCAGGCAGATGACCCAATGCGTCAAGGAGAGCATCCAAATCGGACGTAACACCAGCGGTTTCGTCAACGTCTAGATAAATTTTCCGAGAATCCTCTAGATGAACCGGAGGGAAATCGGTATGGGTCCAATGTCTCAAGGGAGGAGAATTGGAGCGCATCGTCAGAAGAATGACGACATTTGGAAGGGCATCTAGTTGTTCGAGGAGAGCACGGACATCAGATTGCGAGCCCTCGTCTAGGAGCCAAGGGGTCTCAAAGTTGTCCAAGAGCAAGACGCATGGTTCAGCGGAAGACGAGAGGCGCGTCAGGATACTTCGAAGCAAATTCTTGCTCTGAGGGTTCACCCCAGTACCTTCTGCTAACGCATCCAACAACGCATTTGAAGAATTCGCTGTGTTGCAGGGAATCCAGAACTGACCTCCCCCGAACGTTCTCTGTATAAGCGGGTGCTTCATCACAGCCAAAGCGGCCGATGTTTTGCCCAATCCTCCTGAACCCAGAATACAGAACCGGGGTCGTTTCCCGTCAGATGAGTGATGAGACAGGATATTTGCAATCTCGTTAACTACCGTGTCTCGTCCATGGAAAATGGAGGGAGGGTTTGGCATGGTAGGTACGACTAGTCGGGACTCGTCTAGAGGTCCTAACCTTGCCTTTAGATCGTCAAAAGAGGTTTGTAGCTGTGTCACTTGCTGCGAGATTACTTTGATTTCGCTATGCACAAGTTCCAGCTTGTCCTGTATTTTCGCTACATCCTCAGCGGCGTGAAGAGTACGCAGCGTCTGTTATTAAAAAACTCGGAATGTCAGTTCCATCAAAAAAGATAATAATGGTGAGAATGAACTGAACCTGAAAGCGTTCGATGGCGTCTTCAAAGTCAGTTTCGCACTCCTTGATTTCGTCAAGATTTGTCTCAGAAAGGACTGCAGTGACCAGGACATTACGCCCCTTGATATGCTCAAGGCGTTTGGTTATGGAGTCTAGGCAGCTGATATTGCAAGGTTAACTCAATTATCACCGATAAATAAATGTAAACTCACTTTTTCAAGTCCCCTAACTCGCGTTCTAGGTCTTCAGACATTTCTGCAAAGAAACTGCTGACATGAGGAGGCAACTTGGTGTTCTGCGGTTTGTCCATGAACTGGGCGATAACGAGGAGAAATTCCGCGACTTTGTTCTTCAAATGTCGAACTCTTTCTTGGACTTCGTTGAGTTCCTAGGGTTTGTTGATGTTGATGAATAAGAAAAGACAAACTGTCACACACATACCTCACATGCTTCGATCAGTGATAATCCAATTTCGAGTACTTCCTTTACGAGAGGGACACCAGCCATCTCAACAACCCCTTTCAGTACTTGGACGGTTTTTCTTGATGCCTCGAACGCATATCGTTTGGTAGTTTGGCGACTTGTACTTCCACTTGCCATATTCTGAGCATTTTGGTTTTCTGGCGAATCCTTACCATCCTGGACACGGTCGGACTTTTTGTCGTTTTCAGTATATGCGGGAGGCAACTGGCCATTCGAAGCATCAGTATTGTAGCTCTCGATACGGCCCTATGAAAGTCTCATACCTCATGCCCTGATTGAACCGATGCCTTGGACTTGGATTTTTTATGAGTGCGACTGGATTCTGACTTGCGTGAAGTATCGGGTCCTTGGGTCTAGGAGGTAATCCATTAGTTCTTGCGAATAAAATCAGAACCAGCTTTTTTTCTACCCTAGTTACTTTCCTCCTTCTCCAGAAGCAGAGGCACCCTGGTTCTTGTTCTGACTCTGAACCCATCAAGTATGGTGGTTGGTTGGGGAGTTCTAGAGTCGGACATATTAAGACGACTAGTGCCTTTAAGTGCCTTTATCGCAGCAAGGTCAATACATATGTAACCGCCATGGGATTAACCGTCAAAGTAAGCGCGCAGAAAGAAATGAATAGACAAACTGTTACGCATCAGGTCAGTTGATGTAAATCTATGGATTTTCCTCATTAAAGTCTTCTCCTGATAGATTATTAGATAGACAAAACAATTCTTGGTGATGATATACGCTGGAGATGGGATTAAGTGTAACCGGGTAACCTCTTGTAGTCGAGAACGTGAGATACCCAGCCTGCAACTGGTGATGCATGATGGATACCTGGGAGTCGGAAGGTGACACGATACCAAGCAAAAATGGCAACGCCAGGACTCTGGCAGTTGTTGAAAACATTTGCATGATGTCGACTCGTTGTGCTGGATCATATTACTAGAATCAGCTCGGAAGTGTGGTCGACTCATCTGGTAGGGTAGTCGCTGAAACTTGAAAGCTTGAAGGGTAATACATTGTGCACGAGTGTAGAGTTCGTTCAAAACTAAGGAGAGAAAGTTTGAAGCTGAAGCTGATCAGAGATGTTTCAAAACTATACGTAAGCTTTTTTAGTCATGTCTGCTCAAAGCCCCTAACTGAGACTCAGCTTTCCCCGACGTTCTATATATCCTCCACATCCATGACTATCACACCGATATTCCTTCTCTTATTATCTCTAACTTTTGTTCCTTTCTTCGCCTATGCAGGCACTGGGAACTTCGGTGACCCGTGCAATCAAGCTAACAGTCGCCTCCAAGTTGGAACGTATCAATTCTGGTCGGAGTGCAACCTTGTAACTTACTGCGCCTCGAATCAAACTTGTGCACATAGAGGATGTAGGAGGGACGAGTTTCCTTTTGGATACCCACCAAACTCGAAAGATCTACCACCAAAGTGCTCGAAGGGTCAGTTCTGTCCGGACGAGATGCACGAGTGTCAGGATGTCATGCCAGTTGGGAGTCCTTGTCAGATGAACCGGGACGGTATGTAGTTCCTTTTGAAATTTGGCGTTATATTAATAATTATTCTGTATGCCTTTAGACCAGTGTGAAGGCCCTCCGAATCATAGGGAGCTCGAGGATCTTACACATCGGGGGTTGAATGTTAATGGGTCGGTCTGTCTCAATAATGTTTGCATGTACGTGTTCAGGGCGGCTTCCTCCTATTATTGCTCATTTTATAATTTCAGGTGGGCAAACGTTACTCTAGGCGAAGACTGTGTCGTTGAAAACACTGCCTATACTGCCTATACTGCAGGGTCAGAATTCATAGATATCGTCTCCCGGTATGCAGTCATTCTCAATTTTGCTCCCGAGATCTTCCTCTAATCGCTGAGACAGAGATAACTGCCGAGTCGGTTTATACTGTGATGCGCAGCAACTGAAATGCATGCAGGAACGGGAAGAAGGTGAACAGTGCGATGCAGATAAAGAGCGAGTGTCAATCTTCCTTCTTCTTGTCTCCAGACTGCTGATAAATTAACATCAGGTGCAAGACATGGAATTGCAATAACAAGGGAATCTGTGGGTCCGATGCGGCTTTTGCACACCATGCTGGGAAGTGGGTGTATGCCTTGGTTGTCATTGGAATGACGACGGGTAGGTGTATTAGTTGTCCCAATGGTTGGGCACGTACTCATCTAGCTGTTTTTACTAGCTGTTGTTGGCACTCTTTGGGGTTTGTTCTGGTTGCATGGTAAACAACGCGCCGCCGAACGTGAAAGACGTTTGCAATACTGGAAAGAACAGGTAAACATTTTGTCGGATAATAAGCTTGACCAAATTCGCCGACTGTATTCTTTCTCGCAGAATGCTTTCCATCAAAATCTGAACCGAATGAAAGAAGTGGCACGCGCCTCGATTATGTCATTTGGAAACTTGGACGGCCTAGGCACTAATAGTATTCGTGGGTCGATGTACAGGGATGACCCTCGTACATCAATGCCTGGTAGCAGCGGATACGGGAGTTCTGGCATGCGTCGAGACGCGACCACCGATGATGGAGGTTCTTTCGACGAAAGCGTTTTCAATGACCAGCCCCAGCGACACAAAGATCACGAAAAATTTTAGACGGCGGCCAGAACTGAGATTCCTAGCACGGAGCTTCATGGGGTCGAATTAAGGACATGATAGAATTGGGAATCAGCCGTTCGAGGATCTCGACACGAAGGGATCCATAACTAGGCTATGCACTGAAGTACTCATCCCTCAATACAATTTGCAACTTTCGGCCACGTCCAGCCTACACGGCTTGCTTGATATTGGAGTTGTCGTCATCCATGGATCTTGCTTTTTGGTTTTCTTGTGAAGCCTTCATCTTGAGTTATGGATACCATGTTGTGTACACGAGAGTCATACATCGAATGCTTGGGCTTGACTGACTTTGAAGAAGCTTGAAGTTGAAAACGAAATTCAAACAGTGATAACCTCACTATGGAAGTGCCCTTACATAATGTGAATTATCCTTGACCGTTCACTCCACCAGCACTCGGGCTCAAAGTACCTCCACTACGACCGCGACGGCGTAAATGCCCTCTTCTATCGATACGGTCATTCCAGAGTCCCACCCACCCTTACCTCCTTCCCCCATAGAGGATTACGATCTTGGCCATGCCAAAACCTGGGACAGTGACGACGAATACACTCCAACATCCCAAACGTCACCCTCCAGAAAGGGCAAAGCCAAACAGTATGATTCTCAGCATACGGATGAAGCGGCAACAGAAGTCATAGGAATGGCGGAGATGGATGGGAATGGCGCATATCCCCCTGTAAACGATGATGCAGCAGAGACGCGGCGGGTAGAGGAGGTCAGTTCATTTCCCCGTTCTGCCGAATCACGACTCTAAGCAATCTGTCTTACCGCAGACTTTACGACGTTGGGAACTCACAGAAAGACAACGCCGTAAAGCCGCACGGGATTCAACATACACGAAGCCCCCCCAAACTTCCTCGACTTTGATTTCTGACGTCAGTTCACTATGGAGAAAGTCCAGCCAGTCACGACCAGGTTTTGGAAACCACACCGCGCTACCTTCAGGAGATTCTGCATATCATCTACCTATGGACAATGTCCCAAATTCACCAGGATTCTCCCCGGGCCCATCGCCGACACCGTCGCCGCCAGATCCAGAATCCGAACACAACCCTGACAACCCTTTTGCCAACCCACGCTCGGCTTCACAGTCATTATCACCTTTTGCAGATCCTCAGCAGACTCAAGCGGTCATGGATCCCTCGAATGATATTCCTGACGACGTTGCCGCGGACGACTCTACTGCTCTCTCAGCGCCGAAGCCGGAGAGACCGACGTTATTGGCGCGTCAGACGACGTTCACGAAAGCTCCGCCTCCAAAGCCATTGGGATTGCCCCCGCCACGAACGCCGCCTCCTCCAATAGACACACCTCCAAGAAGTGTATCGCCGTTGAATGCTTCGCGGCCTGCCGTGCCTAGGGAAGAATACCAACCTGAGGTGCGGTGGTGGCATGAGTGGTTATGTGGTTGTGGGGAAGGCCCAGATCGTGGTGGGGACAATCAGGTGCGTGGCTTTCTGCTTGGTTGCTTTTTTGACGACAATAGAATGACTGACTTCCGGAAAAAACCTCTGTAGGCTGGACGTACGAATCCTATGGAGTAGAAACGACCCTTATCCTTTCGTTCATCTGTCTTCGCTCCATTGTAATCGCAAATCTCGACTCTGTTGCATATAGTATATTCACTCGCTATTCCCTTTCTTCACTTATAACATCCTGTATGGGAAGCTGATAGTGTTCAAAATGTAGATGTAGATTCGGACATTACTTGGGACATGGTATCTATGTGTAAATGAACTCCGTAAATCACTCCTTTTCATTCTCCTTTAACTTTTGTTTTCTTCTCTCCGATTCCCAAATCTCCCCTTATCTTGGAAAGTTTTGATCCTTTTCGCTGGACTTACATCGCAGGAGACACTTGCCACTATGCGGACGATTGATGTCACAACGACTACCTCGATGATTCGGTTGTTCACCAGTAAACACTTGGGCCTTCAGAATCAGCAACCAAGAACAAGACGTCAGGATGAAATCATGTCCACTCATCGTAACCTACTATGGGGGTTGCACTGCATTAATTCATAATTGCGCAGCAACTCGCTGGTAGTGGATCCTCTGACCTCACTGGATTTAGGATGTTTTGATTTTTGGCGACCGGCGGCGGCTTTTTATGATCACGGAGTCAATGGTTGGAGGGCTAGAATAGCAACCAGGGACAGAGGTCTGGGAGAGGGAGATCTTTGCCATGAGTATACAGTACTTATATTGGTGCCTCTCGATTTTGACACGTCCTGGATTGGTGAAAAAGGACTCGAACAGATGGGTGCGGGTGACCGTCCGTTCCGTTTCGCTTTGTAGTTAAGAATGAGACGCAGTCCAAGTATCGCTGTTAGCTATCCGGGTCACTAAAGCAGGAATGCTGTGGATATCTTTGAATTTGGACCTTGTGAGACAGTATTGTGGAAGACTGGTACTGGGAATGATTCGGATTTGTCTGAGCACTAATTATACTATGTATGTGTATGCGAACTTTCGACCAGGAGCACCAACTTCCTCGAGCTCTGGAGCTTGAATTTTAAGTGCACGTCCATCATATAATATGCTAGCCGTATCCTGGTGCTCCAAACTTCAGTATTCAATTCATGATGACAGTTCGGGAGGCGACTCTATAGAAACCCTCCAAAATTGTTTTGTACGTTGATCTCGCGTTGCTGCCCCTCTCATCACCCTCTTTCTACCTGCACTGCAATGGCAGACTGGTCGTATCAACGACTCGACTCAACAGGCTCAAGAAAATGGTACTCAATCAAGACCAGTCGACGGATCATCATAGTCACCGCGATTTCGATTTTTGCGGTCCTTTCTGTGTTAGCTATGGCGCATCCCAGGACAAGGAGTATGATTCGGATTGGACAGAACACATCGTCTGACGATGTCGATGTCAGCATTCCTCCAAACGACTCGACTACTCTAGAAACTACGCAGGAAACAGCACCGGAAACAGCACCAGAAACTTCACCGGAAACAGCACCAGAAACAGCTCCAGAAACTTCACCGGAAACATCTCCAGAAACAACGTCTGAACCGGAAACCCCAGAAATCCCTGAAACGCCCACCATGCATGACCCTGTGCCTCAGTTTGGTCCTCCGACATATGACTGGTTGAGGCAATGGGAGAAAAACCTCCCACAGCACGACCTCGAACTACCTGCACCAGAAGGAAAGAATGGAAGATATGTTAAGTTCACGAATCAAATCAAGATGTTGGGATGGAATAATTGTCTTGCAGAGATGTGAGTATTGTTCTCTTACGCTTCATACGCCTACCGCTAATTTACTTTCCACTAGGCTAATGAATGCTCATCTAGCCTACGCATCCGGTCGTGCGTACGTGTTTCAAGATTATTTTTGGGAACCTAGCCATTACCCATGGCCGAAAGAGCAGCAGTTGGAATATCGTGCGTCTACTTCCGCTTCTCATAACTACCGTTATGTGTCTAATTTCTTTGACTTTACTTGAATAGCTCCTCGCACTCCCCTTACTGCACTAATATCCGGACCCACTGCTGGAGGTCCTTGGGAATCTGGGGATGAAGCACCGCGTTCAATTTCCTCCGACTGGTTTGACGTCGTATGTCCACCCGAGAACAGGAGAATCATCAACACACGCGAAGTAAAACCTCAAGTAAAAGACGCTCCTGGTTCCGAAGTATTCGAAGCTTGGAGAAAAGTACTTGCAGAAGCTCCCGAAGGATGCGTCGAGATACAACCTGCAGAAGAGGATTTCTTCTCGCAGACTTTTGACATGTTCCTTTGGATTACCCCTCGGATTGTTTCGTTATGGGATAACTTCTCCAACTCGCCGACATCGAGGTTGTTGGACGCGTCACCTATCGTAAGGTCTGCTGTCGAAAGGAACGAGTATCTGTTTATGCCTAGGGGAAATTCCGCGGGGCCGTACGAAAGAATGCTCGCAATGCATCTAAGGCGAGGTGATTACGATGAGCATTGCAAACGTCTGGCCAGTGAGTCCTCTGTTCACTTCGCCTGTTATCCCCTTACTCACTTCGCTCTGATCAGGGGAAAATCAGACTTTTTACGGTTGGAACCACCTCACGTTCCTCCCAGATCCTTTCATTCCACCACCAGGCAATGCTGAAGATCCAGAAAATGTTGCCATATACATGAGGCGCTGCTATCCTACCTTCGCTGAGGTCGTTCAGAAAGTCCATGATGCAAGGTCCGAATACCTCGAAGAACGGAAGAAACGACAGTTACATACACCCAAGACATTGGATATCTTATATTTATTAACGAACGAGAAAGGTTCTTGGCTTGAAGACCTCATGGATGCTCTACACGAAGATGGTTGGGATACCATTCGTACGAGCAAGGACCTTATACTAGATCAGGAGCAAACGGATGTAGGGATGGCAGCAGATATGGAGATTGCGAGGCGTGCAGCTGTTTTCATTGGGAATGGGGTGAGTTTTGTGAACGTTCTTTTCCATCACGATAACCCGAACACTAACGAGGACTCATAGTGGTCGTCCATGTCAAGTAATATCGTGCATAAGCGGCTGGTGGATGAAAAGATACCGAAGAGCAATCGATTCCTGTGATTTGTGGATTTTTGAGAACTATTTCTAGGATCGTGTTTGGTTAAACATTGACATGGAATGCTTCAGCACACTGAGCAGACTCGAGGTTGTGCTTCGACGAAGAGAAGTATCGCGAATGAGCTTGGCGGTTCGTGTCGAGAATGCTGCGTGGTGCAGGAAAAGTAAAGGATAGATACATCGAGGATCCATGTAATGATAATTAATTGTATTCTAATGAAACCTACTAGTAGTACCGGAGAACAAGCGACTCAGCTCTGAGTGTAGAAACTTATTGGATTTCGAAGTACGTAATTATGGGTCAACTTATGCCGACATCGCATTTATTCCTTTTTCCTCCCATCATCGCTGAAGTTCATCGCAAAATACGACTGGAAGCATTTAAGCATGTGCATGAATGAGGGCACAATCTCGTGTAGAATTACACGGTAATAGTGGTATTGAAAACAAGTAAGTACTCGCTGTGGTATCTTTGATTACGAAGCGCGATATTAATATTACAGAGAAAATCGATAGATCCTTGCACATTTCCTTCAGAAACCCCTTGAAAATTCTTCATATGGCCCAATATAATCATGACCGGACATCGATATCAGGTTGATACTTCTCGACACGAACCTCCTCAATCCCCATTTTCTCCGAATACGAAAGCATCCCTGGAATATTTTGCGTCTGGGACTCTTGTACTGAAAACTCGTTCTCGTCGATCTCGCTTGTCGAAGAGGGAGAAGAAAACCCTTCTGAATCAGATAGAGGTGGTGTGGAATGCATGGAGTCTGTTGAACTGGAAGCCAGCGAACGATGATATTGAAGACCGAGTCCTTCCTTCAAGGCTTCGGAAACGCCTTCGTTTATCTCAGGCTCGACCGTGACGCTTTCCCGGACAGACGGTGCAGTACTCTTCACGACTTCCCACAAGCTTCGAAGACCGTCGATACCTCTGCGTCCATGCCTCCAGGGACATCCCTTGTCTGGCTCTTGTAGAGAAGTGTTGAAGACTTCGAGTGACCACCAACCACGGTAACCATTACCGTGGTGAAGAAAAGAAGTCATTTCCACTACAGGTAGGAATCCCAGATAGCCTGAGGGAGGATTACTTGGGTCGAATGATGGGTCGTGTGATAGAGATGACGTTGAAGAAGACTGGGGTAGAGGTTCGCAAGGGAAAACTCTGCATGCTCGACTCCACTTCATTCGACGAGGCATGTCGTCAGAGTCTTCGCAAATCTGTGGGGGTCTGACAGCATCTGCGACCTGGTAAAAGAATATACGGTCTGCTGGAATGGTACGGGACATCTCTTCGAGGTTCTCGAGCATGGCAGACAGGGTCTGGCCAGGACGAATGCAAGAAGATTGACCCGGATCAGCATATTGGTTTCCTCTGCAGGCGATTCAGTATGGAAAAGCTTTATGCAAACGAACGGAACATACAACGAATTGAATGAGTCGAAAATAATGCCGACATTGTCCATGTCGACTCTTCGAACAATGTCCCATACCTGCATCCAGTTGTCTATCACGGTTCCCCAACTCAACGGTTCGTATCCAATGCGAAGATTGTACTTGGCCGCGAGAGTGCCAAGCTGCCTGAACGCGTTCACCTGCGCGTCGCGATACATTTCGAATGTGTAATCGTCTCTTAAAGGATGCGGTCCGGGAACATGATTCGAACACACAAGCATCAAATCACAGTTGAGAGCAGACATGATGGGGAACCAACGCTCAGCACCTTTCAAGGCCGCGTCAAGGTCCTCTTGACTACGGAAATTTTCGAAATTCCGATAAGGTTGGAATAAAGGGATTTCGAGGTTATGTGACGAACAGTACGTGGAAATGGCGCGAGCACATTCGAGTTCGAGTTCGGGTTGGGCGAGAATATCCAGGTGAGAGGAAGACTTGGGTTCAAACAGCTCAGAGTGTAGTCCGTGTCGTACTTCCTCCACAAAAGCTTCGAAGTCAGGAATGAAGATCTCAATTCCATCGTAACCCAAGGATGAAGCGACACGAATCTTGTTGGGAAGGTCATGGTGGGCGCTGGTACCCAAGGAGAGGGATGCAATAGCGAATTGCGGACGAAGATACAACGCCATATCTTGGAGTCGGACGGGGTAATTTCTTGCTTATGATCATTTTCAAAGCAGTAGACTAATAAGCGTAGAGCGGAATCCACTTTTTCCTTGTGGCGGAAAAACGTTACGCAAAATGCCGGACGGATCTTGTAAATCGTGACATCATTCATGTGAGGTTCATGGCCGCCACTGTAGATAAGAATGCTCAACTTGATATTTTAGCTGTTCTACTACCGAATGAGGGCCGCGTTCAGGTTTTTTTGCTATAAACCAGGATCACAATGTCTTATTACATAATGACCAAACTTCTCTTTTTGTAAGGAGAAATGGTTTACAGAAAACTAGGTAAGTAGGTCTGTTCTGATGGGAGATTAGAGATTGACTACAGCCAGGTCCTGTGATTTGCAAGTTGACTCCCTTACTCTAAAAACTGGCTGGTTTCTCTTACCTGAAGTCAACTATTGTACCCAACTCGTGCAACGGTATGCGTCCTCGCGTGTTATTTTTCAATGCTCGACATTTCGGCCTCGAGCTGAACGTTGAAGCCAAGTCTTTACTAACCTCTGTCTGATGAATGTTGACCTCACCATCCACTGTTTGCTGAAGAAAAAAGAGTACCTCATGAAGGCTCATGATAGAACGGTATGTACAACGCTGCGATAAAACTTGGAAGGCATACTAAACATACATATATAAGTATTACAGTGGACGGTTCCAATCGTATAGGTACCCCATGTCCGAATCACCTTGTCCGTTAAGTAATAGGTACCCCATGTCCGAATCACCTTGTCCGTTAAGCAATAGGTACCCCATGTCCGAATCACCTTGTCCGTTAAGTAATAACAATAGTTGTCGAAGACCATGTTCAAACGACACCTCTTCTTCGTATGATACATTGTACATCTTCTCCTGAAGGCGAAAGAGAGCCAGTAGAATGTTGGGGTCCACTTCAGTCCCTGCTCCAAGAACAGTTCTATAGCTGACACAGGCGTCCCAAAAATCAAGATCGTGGTTCCGAACGGAGATCAATATAGATCTCACACAGGCCTGATAACGAAGTTTTGTATGTTCATCCTCTTGGCTGTCATGTATGAGAGACATTGCCAACAGTGCGATGAAGATCACATTGCAGATACATCGTTCTTCATCTACAGTTCCGTATCCAGTCTGTCCGGTGACCGGGGAAAGTAGTTGACGCACTGTGTTGGCGAGGGTCTCTTTTTGTTCTTGAGGATTCAATTCGCAGAAGAGAGGACCAGGCAGAAGATTGTTAAGCAAAAGTAGAAAAAAGGAATCAAGGCCAAGATCACAGAAATCTTTAATTAAAATGGGGCATTGGGCGGCGCAAAACTCGATAAAAAAGAGTGTTGGGTCGACTTCTCGATATCGACTGCTGACTGTTTCCTTGTATTCAACGAACTGCCGACTTCTAGAAATTTTGATTTGACATTAGAACAGAGTTGACATTGATCAATGAACATGGTGTATGGTGACCAACCTCGGTTGTAAGATTGCTGTAGTCATCTTTGACCATGTCAATTGAGCATAGGTCCGTGAGCATTGCATATTTAAGAAATTCCCTAGTTTCACCCACATCTGCCCTCCGAAAGCTACCGCCTTTAGAGGGCAGGATTCATCAAAACTGAGTCATAATCATAGTGAGCCGAGAGATAGGGAAAAAGGAGAAAATATGTCTCTTACACGAGAAAACGAAAATAAGACTCGGACTCAGAGACCAGACTTTCAAGTTCTAGGGATGACCTCAGCAAATTCAATTGGTTCAAAACAAGAACACTCGACGTAAGTTCCCTGCCTACGGATGAGGCTTCCGAGATGAGAGTATCGAGAAGTAACGCAAAATGTGCCGTCCCCGTTCTCAATTCGTTGATGGATGTGCTGTATCTGAAACGGTTTCGCACATCTTCATGGACCGTTTCACGGCGAAAGCCCGGTGAGTAGTCCAATCTGAGTTGTTTGAATTTCTTGTCACTCTTTTGACCTGCGAAATGGAAGTGCTTGCTCACCGATCGTCTGGAAGACAAGCCGCGATTTGTACAACGAATGCCTCGATGTCTCTTTGAGGCAACTTCAACACTCTCGATATCAATGAATTCCCCGATGATGTAATCTCGGAAGCATTGTTCTGCAAAATTGCAGCCATGAATATTTGGAGCGTTCGTCGCCGAATTGATGCGCTATAAACATCTCGTCTTGAATGTCCTTGAATAAGTGCAATTTTCGAGAATGGACCTAAGCGTCTCACCGAGAGAACTCCAGTAAATCATCCCATAGTCGATCGGGGCCTTGCAGCCCAGGTGTGCGTCGAATGGAGATTAACCTTGCCCAAATGGCAAAGTCATCCGTAGTACGGATAACAAGACTCCCCAAAGACTCTATGAGCCTCCCCGAGATGGTTCCAAGACCTCCGACAGTAGTCCCTGAGCTGAGTGTAGTTGTATCGAAAGAAGAACTTAGATCTGAGTCCGAGACAAAGGAATGAGGTCGCTGCAACTGATTCTTAGCGAGGAGCAAGTTGGGATCCATTAGGATTCAAGAAGTATCTGGTCACTCAAAAGCTTGTTAATAAAGACCTTAGAAAATCCTGTGCAATTGCGTGGCTGTGGGATTGCTGTTTTCCACCGTTGTAGCGACATGATGGCACGTCTGATGTGCCACCGGCCGCCGTACTACTAGAGTAGAGGCTGAAATCCGTTCGAGTTCCCCTAAACGAATTCAATGCCAGTCTCGCCGAGTCCTCGAAATTACTTATGATCAATATACGCCCCAAAACAATAGCTTTGATACTAGAGTAGCTTTTGCCAGAATAACAGCTTTGATAATAGAGGAGGCGATCTGATTTCAGAGTGGCTGATCATACCTTCTGATGTTGGAGTTCACGACAGTGTTGGACAGGTGTGGCAGCGTTGACTCTAAGTATAGGTTCCTTCCTCTCTCGGCTGAATTCAGATCTACATCAATGATCGATGCCGATATTTGCCTGTTTTTTCAAGTACTTACTACAATTAAATATTCGTATAAGAACACACTAAAAGGAATTGATGAAGATAGTACTCGAGTGAATAGGACTCATACAATGCTTGCTTCTCACAAAGATCCTCTAGCATTGGTGAAAAGATTCTAGGGAATCATCACAAACTGATGCCTTTACTTCAGAATCATAAACCTTCTCCACAATCCTGAAGCATGTCAACAAGATATTAGGGTCCTGGGCAGTATCTGCTCCTGAAATAGTCCGATAACTGACATAAGCTGCCCAAGTTTCCACGTTACGATCGCGAGCAGTCATCAATATACGTCTGAGGCATGCTTGATAACGAAGCTTCATCAGGTTCCCATCTTTGTTGTCGTTGATGAGAGATAATGCTAGCAATGCAATGAAGACGATGCTGTAGATGTATTGCTGTTCTTGCTCTATATCTCCGTATCCATCTTGCTCGATGCAATCTATGAGGTGGGATGTTGTTTCTATAAGTTTCGCCTGCCGTTGTCGAAAGTTGGACTTGTGGATCTCGATGGAAGGTAAATCAAGACCCGGGAAGAAATTTGCCAATATGTTCAGAAGGAAAGAGTGAAGGCCAGCACCGCAAAAGGACGAAATGGAAATGGGGCAATAGCCTTCACAAAATTCGAGGAAGAAGAGGGTCGGACTGGCATCTCGGTACTTGCGTACCGCCGCTTCGTAATCAAGAAAAGCCCATTTACTAGAATCATGATTCTGATGTCAGAAGGGCACATCAGATGAAGAGAATATGGGAGACTTGGAACCTTGAATAGATTACTGCTGAAGTCATTTTTAGCCATATCCGTTGAGCATCTTCTACTGAACATTGCGTAAGAAAATTTCCCATCGCGGCCCACATTGGTCCGCCATATGCGACCAGTTTGAGAAAGTGGGGGTCGTCCCGACATAGACTGAAGTTCATACGACGTCAGAAATTCAGATTCGATGATTACAAGGAAGTACTTACTAGGGATAAAGATCGTGGTAGTGATCGAGGTTTAGTGGTACTTGTACTGGCTTAAATACCAGCCTATCAAACGAGTCGACAAGATTAATACAACAAGATGGTGCGATTGCATTCGTTACGATCGTCTTTGAGGTCATTTTCCCAAGGATGTATGCAAAACGCATTGTTATTTGTCGTTTTCTGGAGGATGCAAGCCTGTAGGTGTTCCAAACATCATACATGGGAGATGTATAGTCCATTCTGTATCATAGAATTCGAGTTAGCGTGAGATCTCTCTATTAGACCCAAGCCAGTCCTTTGGTAGAGTAATGATGACAGTCGACTGTCATCAAACCGTTACACAAGGCGGCTGGTTCGAGTCTCTATCAAAATTAAGTATGATACCCACTGGTCATCCGAAATGCAAGCTACCATGTCCGAAACGAACCGTTCAATCTCCACCTGAGGTAGCGATGTTACCCTTGACACTAACGAAAATGATTCATCGTCATTATAGATGTACTCCAACGGCTGAGTCTCGATTGCAGTGAAGAGAATTTGGAGCGCTCGTCGTCGAATTGAGGGACTATAGGTATGATGCCTTTGTATCAACTTGTCAATACAAGAGCCCTTTTGAGGATCCACATGAAACCCACCCAGAGAACTTCAGCAAGTCATCCCATACCGAACCACTGAACGTTGACTTTGAACGGATGGAAGTCAATCTCATCCACGTAGCGATGTCCTTGGAACTACGTTGGACAAAATGGCCTATCTCCCTGAGATTAACGAGTTTGAATCGCCTTCTGGGTGAAAGGGCCCTTGTATCATCGATAACGTTAGCGCTAGCTGAACTGAGCGCTACGTTCTTGCTCTTCTCGTGGGGTTCAGAAGAAACGAGAGTCACTGAGCTAGCATGTGAACCTGAAGAAACACGATGTTGCAGCCGACTGCCAGTTGTCGGGTACATGGCTGGAATCTCTTGAGGGAGTTGATCGCTGACGGACAGTTAAATTCCTCAGGCTTTAAGTACGGGAAGCATCAAATTTATTTTTATATCAGATCCTGTACAGCTATGCGTATCAATACAATCACGTACGTTCATGGGACAGGAAAGATTTACCAGAAATGTGTATATTGAGAGGCAAGTCGCTTTTAGATCGTTGCCATCTTACATCCATAGGCGCTATACTTTCCAGGTGAGATGTCTCTATCGGTACTTACAATGCAGTGTCTAGGTCGAAACACTCTCATAGATAATTTATATACATGTCGCAAGCGGATATAGGCTGTAAAAAGGTGTGCTTTCCGAGTCTCGGAGTCATGGAGCAGAGATGTAGGAAAGAGACATGTTGGTAGCTCCGTATTTCCACAGTTGAGACTCGTTGTCGGAGAGTGGATTGCCGGCGGCAGACATGTCATACCTTATACAGGCTGATGTTCAAATCATCCTTCATGCTGGCATCTTTCAATCGTTCACCGCTGCCAGCTATCCCTTACTCTTCTTAATCCCGGGTACGTTCGAAAAGCAAACTGGCTCTTTATGCCAGTTGGGATGCTCGATGTTCGATTATTCGGAGGAGCACCACGTCCCAGATTCCATCTCAAGTTCCCTCGATTTTCGATCACTGTACACATATGCCAACTGAGTTCTCCATACTAGAGGAGATGTTCTACAGCCAGAAAGTAAAATGAAGGAATTATCCTTCAAAACAGACCTTGGATATTATCCAGTGTTATCGCAGAGCCGAAGAGGGAGTCGGGAGATATCCAGCTTCTGTCCGGGCCGCAGGGTGCGTACTCATCATGCATATGGAGTGTACATCAAATATCTGTACTGTCTACTGATCGTCCCCCACATTCATCAGCTCAAACTATTAGACCTCTCCCTCAGGCTGTACCATTAAAAAAAGGTACATAGTGGGATTGAACGTACTGAACGGTGACACGCATTACTTAGTTTGCCTATTGACGCAATTGCTACTTCCGCTCATTTGTATCAATTCCGTTACGCGTTCCACAAGAAAGCATGTGCATGGTGCCCTTCTGATCATTCCTTCCCACACTTACTTGGCTTTATTTAAACCTTTTTCCAGAGTGCTTGGGCTCCTCGATTGGTAGCCCTCTTAACTTGCTCACTGGAAGGTCATGGTCAATTTTACTATTCTCGCTGGAGGTTATGATGTGTTCATTGCCTCCTATCTATTCAACTCGGATGCGGGCACTCTCAATGTTACTGGACGTTTTCCTTCGGGTGCCAATCCTTCTTGGATCACGCCTGGCATAGGTAACAGGAGCATTTTCTAGTATGTTAACTTCGGGTTTCTACATCTCCGTACACTTGCTGGATGATTTTTTGATTCATAGCGCAACAAACGAGAATGCAGTTGGAGGTCTTCAATCTTTTACCGTGACTCCCGATGGCGTCGTATCCTCTGCCGTTAACACAATTGGTTCTGGAGGAGACAGTCCTGCCTTCGCTGCTGCACTCTCCTCTGGTCAAGTTGCGGTCATGAATTACGGATCAGGAGACGGACGAATCGTTCCTTTGACACAGGATGGGCTGGGCTTCGAAGATTCCGCCGTATCTGCTGGTCTGATTAAATTTCCTATCCCTACCGCTCCTACCAGCGAGAATGTCTCTCATCCCCACATGGCTTTGGAAGTTGGGAGCGAGGTGTTTGTACCGGACCTGGTAAGTTCCATGAACTTGACGAGCTAAAAATACATTTCTCAAAGAATCAATATTCGATAGGGAGGTGACATCATTTGGCGTCTGACTCAAAATATCGCGACGGGAAACTGGTCAATCACTGGGTCGATTCCTCAACCCCCTAGCAGTGGTCCGAGGCATATAGCTGTGTCATGTGCGTTCTTTCGAAGTTGTCCTTCTATTCTTGCTAATGCTCAATACCAAAATATACAGGTGACAGACTCTTCACTTTACACGAACTGGCTTCTACGCTTACAGTCCAAGCAATCCCAGCATTCCCCAATGGCACTTCTGAAATCATTGACATGGTCTCCATCATCCCGGAAGAAACTCCTGCAGGTGCAAGTTACGCTGCTGCAGAGATCCTCATTCCAAAGCCTACGAAAGAATTCACGATACCCTACATTTACGCGTCAAACCGTAACGTTGGAACACAAGATCCGAGTGGAAAAGGAGACTCCATCGCTATTTTCGAACTCGTTGACATCGGGACTCCGTACGAAAAACTTAAACTGATCAACCAGGTCTTCACGGGCCTCGATCAGATTCGTGGAATGGAAATTGGTTTGGAGGAGAATGGAGGAGACGAGTTTTTGATCGCTGCGGGTGTGGCAGGAAGTGCTGGAACTGTGGTTTATCGTCGAGTTGATGGTGGAAGAAATTTGGAAGAAGTTGCTAGGAACTTGGATATTCCTACCTGGACTAGTTTCATTTGGCTCTAGTCTACGGGCATCTTGTCTTTTCTTAGCGTTGGAAGCTAATTATAAGAAAGCAGCCAAATATACATGGGACGAGTGCATGAATGATTTACTGGATGTAACCCGGCCCGTGATTCTGTGCTGGATTTCAAAAAAAAAAAGTTACCCGATATTTCTCGTCCCTTGAAGGAGACCCTTCTAGTCAACTGATGTCGACATCTTGACGTACTCCAAGCTATATGAATGGCTATCTTATTGGATCTGCTCCTCTCACAATCCTCTTGTCGCCATGGTCAATTTCACTATACTTGCTGGAGGTTTTGACATCGCAGGCACCTTGCCTTTTATCGCTACGTATCTTTTCAATCCGGATGCTGGTACGCTCGATGTCATCGGGAGGTTTTCCACTGGAGGTAATTGCTCGTGGATTTCGTCTGGGTTTACGAACAGTAGCATCCTATAGTAAGAGATTTTGACCTTTCTTCCTAGACTTGAGCGGACTTTTGACTGCGCGTCTATACCTACCAGTGCAGTCAATGAAGTTTCTCCTGAAGGAGCCCTTCAATCTTTCACTGTCACTCATGATGGCTTCTTGTCCCCTGCTATTGATACCGTTTCTTCTGGGGGCGATCGTCCTGCATACACAACAGCGCTCTCCAATAACCAAATCGTTGTAATGGACTACAATTCGGGAACTGGACGTTTCATACCTCTAACTGATGACGGCTTGTACTTTGACGATTCCGCATCTTCTGCTGGGATAATTACGTTCCCTGTTCCAACCGCACCCACGAGCGAGGGTGTCTCGCATCCTCATATGGCATTAGAACTAGAGAAAGAGGTACTTGTGCCAGACCTGGTGAGCTATTTGAAGCGATTCTAGCAGTCAACCCTGATTCAACCTGACCTGTTGATTCGAATTCTTTCGTACACGAAAATAAATTAGGGTGGTGACACCATATGGCGCCTGACTCAAGAAGAAAAGACGGGGAACTGGACAATCGTTGGGTCTATTCCACAACCCCCAGGTAGCGGGCCGAGACATATCGCTGTTCACGGTTCGTCTTGAGATTCTTTTTGTTATTATGATATCCCGCAAAGGGATTCCGTCTGATAGTATAGTACCTACAGATGGAAACTTGTATACTTTGCACGAGTTAGCTTCTACTCTCACTCTCCAACGGATCCCCGCCTTTCCCAACGGGACTTCTGAGATCATTGCAGACGTTTCGACTGTACCGCCAAATCCACCTGCAGGCGCGATGTTCGCTGCAGCAGAGATCCTCATTCCCAAACCGACGTCCCAGTTTCCGGTTCCGTATATCTACGCTTCAAACAGGAATACCGGGGTTCCTGATGCCAGTGGAAAGGGTGATGCTATCGCGATATTTGAACATGTGAATGTTGGAAAAGCAGACGAGGGGCTTGAGTTGGTGGCACAGGTTTTCACGGGTCTGCAGCAGATCAGGGGAATGGAGGTTGGTAAGGAAGTGAATGGTGGGAATGAGTTTTTGATAGCTGCAGGAGTTGCGGGTGAGGGAGGGACCGTGGTTTACAGAAGGGTGGACGGAGGTAGGGGATTAGAGGAAGTAGCGAGGAATTTGGACATTCCGACAAGGTCGACTTTTGTTTGGTTGTGAATGCATTCATGAGTGATCGGTTTTTAACCTTTCGGTTGAAGGGATAGGCGATCGGTTAAACGCATTCTGAAGTAGTCTGTAGATCTTCATGAATATCCTGAACAGCCGCAGGTTGAGGACTAGGGTGTGATATCATTAAGATCTTGCGCAATGTCTTGCGATAAGTTTACCTACCTATCACTCTGTAACAATCCTGTATGGGATCTCCGTCTAGACATTAAAGAGAGCAGTGGCTTTCGACGTGGTATACAGACACTCGGCAAGATAGGGAGAGGAGTGTAGCCTCTCCTTGATAAATGTGATCCGTCTACTCGGGAGAACCAGTACGAGAATTTGAAGTAGGAGTCCAGCTTGATAATTTCTGTCCGTTAAACCAAAGACTAGGAATGCCAACTGGGTTGGACTCTGGGGAGTCTGGAATTTTCCAACTCCAACGAGGATCCATCTTGCCTCTGAGTAGACCACCGGTGCCTCCCAATGCTTGATTCCATATCATGGACCCTGGTTCTGTGACATCTGAACCCAATGAAAGCAACGGTGGAATATGAATAAGCAGTAGGGGTACCGAAGATGACATGGCACGAAGAAGGGTCGATTTTGTGTAAGGTGATTCGGATAAAAAGACACCAACAACACCAGAGTGTTCTACAGGCCCCCCCGAAGCAGCGTCCGGGTTGGCGAAAGAAGCGGACTCGGTGTCGTTTGCCATGTATCGAAATACTACGCCTTCCAATTCCCGCACGTATTTTGGTCCTGGTTTTTTCTTCTCAGCTTTACATTGAGCAACTATGCGAATGCGCTTTCTATCAGTAGAGGAAGTGTTCTGGTCAAGAAGGTTGTGAGGCAACCACCACCACCCTATGAGGTCTATTCCGCCATCCTCCTTGCCTCCAACGCGTCGAAGTGACATTGAGAGATGCTTCTCGAGTAGAGCCTGGCATTTTTGTTCGAATACGTTTCCACGATGTACGGTAGAGAGAGAGCGAATGACTGGCGTAGGGCGAAGAAAGAGCGTCATCAGAGTTTGTTGAAAGATCGAATGATCATAGCCAATTATCTTATCTGTTGAACTCTTATCTTATCTATTTCTATTTTGGGACGCGTTCGTTGGTTGGTTTGGAGTGTTGAGATCGGTTGCGTCGTTGACTTGAACGGTTTCTGCCACTCGAAAGCCGACATTTGTTTCATCCTTTGGCTTACCGCTCTCGTCCTTCCTTTCCAATTCCTCTCACCCTAGTCAAGGTCCTGTGCACGAATCCATTGCTTTCTTGACTTCAACCATCAACAATCCCCAACGATTTTCGCGAACACTATCGTCAACTGCCTTGTAATCGCAACCAAATTACAAGGACAATAAATTGGATCTCTTATCAAGCGTAACTTTGCATGCCAGCCCCGCGTCTTTCACAGAGTGCTGAGGCTGCGCGTGCCGCTGCTGCCCAGGCCGAATTCAACGAGAAGAAATGGGTGTGGGTTCCGGATGACAAGGAGGGATATTTAGCAGGATGGGTACACGAAGAAGATGGCGAATTTGGGAACATCTTCATGGCTTCCGGCGGAGAGGTCAGTTGCATTCGGTACTCTTACTCCTGTCTCCCCTCTTCGTGTTTAAACGCATACGGGAGCCATTCCAACTTTGAAAACGATTGCAATGCTCATTCTTGAATGTCTCGGGATGTTAGATACGTCGGGTGCCATTGTATGCTCTGTCCAAGATGAATCCCCCAAAGTTTGACCGGGTAGAGGACATTGCGGATCTCACTTTTCTTAATGAAGCCAGCGTCGTGCATAATCTACGACTAAGGTATGGAAGCGGAGCTATCTATGTAAGTAATCCGTGTTTCAATCCAATTACTTCGTCTCATTCTGTCTTCACAGACGTACTCTGGCCTTTTCCTTGTAGCTGTTAATCCGTATCAAAATCTACCATTGTATTCAGATGCGATTGTACATCAATATCGAGGAAAACGCAGGGACGAGAATCCTCCGCATATATTTGCTGTAGCAGAGAGAGCATGGATCAATATGGGTGATGAAAGGGAAAATCAGAGTATCCTGATTACGTGCGTTCCCTGTCCCTCTTAATCTAAATCATATCTAGACTAACCAGATGTCGGTGCAGAGGTGAATCTGGTGCAGGAAAGACGGAAAGCACGAAGAAGGTCATCCAGTACCTTGCCGCAATAGCTACCGATGTCCATCAAGGTCCTTTAGCTGCACCAGCGCATTCTCGTTCGCCGACACTCACTGGATCACATCATTATGCTGCCTCCATGCCCACCACTGGCCTGCCCCGTACTAACTCGAGACGAGGCCATGCCCCCGGACAATCCATGAGTCGTTCTGGATCTGTCATAATATCTCCTTCAAGTTCTGGCTTCCATTTGAACTCCAAGGGACGTCTTGGTCTACTAGAACGTCAAATTCTGCAAGCCAATCCTATTCTGGAAGCGTTCGGTAATGCCCAAACGCAGAGGAACAACAACTCCAGTCGATTTGGAAAATTCGTTCGGATTACGTTTGCTCCGGATGGAAGTATTGCAGGAGCAAACATCGATTGGTATTTACTCGAAAAGAGTCGAGTTGTTGTAAGAAGTGAAGCTGAGCGAAGTTTCCACGTTTTTTATCAGCTCTTGGCCGGTGGTGGGGACCTTAAGAGTGTGTTTACATTCTGCCTGGAGTAATAATGTCTGCTAATTCCAATTTTCAGGCCAATTGCTACTCGATGGTGAAGTCGAGGATTATGAGTATCTCAACAAGAGTAGGAGAGAGGTCGATGGAGTGGATGATAGAGAAGAATGGAATGCACTCAAGGTAAACATTTCAGATGCGATGAACGACCAATTTCGTGGCTCAACCCACTTCTCAACAGGCTGCCCTTGAAACAGTTGGGTTTACTGCTGCTGAGCAATTTGACCTTTTCCGTATTGCTGCTGCGGTGTTGCACATCGGTAATATCAGCATTACTGCCACACGTTCGGATGATGCTGTCATGCCCGATCCCTCCCAAGCCGAACGCGTTTGCCATCTTCTCGGTATCTCGCCAGCCGAGTTCACTCGTGGCGTTCTCCGCCCTCGTGTTCTCGCCGGTCGTGAATGGGTCACCCAAGCACGTACGCGTCAACAAGCCCTTGACGAACTCGCAGCCCTCTGCAAGACTCTATACGAAAAGTCTTTTGGCTGTCTCGTCGATCGTATCAACCAAGCTCTCGACAGACCCTCCTCCAAATCTACGTTTATTGGTGTCCTGGATATTGCTGGTTTCGAGATTTTCGAAGTCAACACGTATGAACAACTGCTCATCAATTATACGAATGAGAAACTGCAGCAGTTCTTCAATCACCACATGTTCGTACTCGAACAGGAAGAATACTCGCGCGAAGGTATCAAGTGGGACTATGTTAACTTTGGGTTGGATCTTCAGCCCACGATCGACTTGATCGAATCCAGTGGAAATGGAAGTGCAATTGGTATCCTCAGCTTATTGGATGAGGAATGTATCATGCCTAAGGCCACTGACTTGACATTCACGAACAAGTTAAACGCCCTTTGGGCAGGACCAGTACAAAATGGAGATGCAGAAGAACCTCATCCAGGGAGAGCTAAGTACGAGCCTGCGAGGTTCGAACAGGGCTTCCTGATCCAACACTATGCAGCCAAAGTGGAGTATAGGACGGACAGTTGGTTGGAGAAGAACAAGGATCCATTGAACGACAATCTCACCAGGGTCTTAGCTTCGTCCTCGGAGCGATACGTTGCCAATCTGTTTGCGGATTATGCCGATGGACCTGTTCCTCCATCGAATGGTGCTGGCGGTGCTCAGCCTGCATTTAATTTTGGGAAGAAGAGGGGTATTAAGAAGGGTGCTTTCAGGACTGTCGGACAAAGGCATAAAGAGCAATTGGCTAGTCTCATGTCGCAATTGCAGGCGACTCAACCTCATTTCGTGAGGTGTATTGTGCCGAATGCGAATAAAAAACCTGGAAGAGTGGATGTGCCCCTTGTCCTCGATCAATTGAGGTGCAATGGTGTATTGGAAGGAATTCGTATCGCCCGACTTGGATACCCTAATCGTCTTCCATTTGTTGAATTCCGTCAGAGATACGAGGTGTTGACGCCTGGTATCATTCCCAAAGGATATATGGATGGTCGCGAAGCATGTAGGAAGATGGTGGGCGCATTGGAATTGGACGATGCTTTGTTCAAGATTGGCATGTCCAAGATCTTCTTCAAGGCTGGTGTTCTGGCCGAATTGGAAGAGAGGAGGGATTTGTTGCTGTACGAGGTCTTTTCCAGACTGCAGGCTACAGCACGTATGTGGACCGCGAGGAGGCAGATCAAGAAGATTCTTAACCGGGCTGTTGCGATACGGACGATTCAGAGGAATGCCAGGGTGTATAATGAATTGAGGGATTGGCCTTGGTGGCAGCTTTATACAAAGGTATACCAATTTTTGAATTTTAGCACTACTTCGACGCTGATGTTTGTACAACAGGTCCGACCACTACTTGCCGCAACACGCAACGATGAAGAGCTCAGACGGAAGGAAGCTGAACTGGCGCTGCACAAGGAACGTGCTGAACGCGATCGACAAGAGAAGGAGAAGCTAGAGACGCTCAAGATGTCCTTGGAGGCCGAGAAACGCAAAGTCGAGGACGACCTTGAAGCTGAGCGTGCTTTGGCATTAGACAAAGATTCACTGCTTGATCGGAGCAAAAAGCACGAAGCAGAGCTAGAGGAGGAAGTCGCCGATTTGCAGGCCGATATCGATGAATTGCAGTCTCAATTGGATCGTGCGATGGTCATGCACAAGGAAAGTGAGAAGCGGCATGTGGAGTTGAGGCAACAGTTTGATGAAGCTGCTGATTATATGGTCCGGTTGGAGACGGAGAAGAAGCAATGGTCTCTCCGGGAAGATGAGGCGATCGCTGAGCTTGCTGCAGCTACAGAAGAGATCGAGGAGTTGAGGAATCAAATGAACGCGCTTCACACAGTCGGTGAAGAGCTGAGGAATCTGGCTGAAAAGCGTGAACAGGATGCTGCCAAGATTAAGGAACGAACAGATATCGCGGTAAAGGAGTTGGAAGGCAAACTAGAGGTTGAGATACGTAACAGGTTGGTTTTTTGTTATGACTTTCGCCCCGATTTTAATCGTCATATCACAGAGAGCTCGTCAAGACTCGTTGCGATTCACTAGAGAACGAAGCCCGTCAAGCTAAGGATCAACTTGCCGAAATGTCGCATACGGCCAACGAGTATTCTGCTCTCATACAGAAGAAAGAAGATCGTATCGCAGAGCTTGCTCAGCAGCTGGAGGAACTCGATGCAGAAAGGGATCAATCCTCTAAGGAGATTCTTGAGCTTCAGAGCGACATAGACACGTTGGCAGGGGAGTTGCAAGCAGAGAAGGAGGACCATGCCCAAGTTGATTCTGCACGGGCTAAACTCCAAGAAGAGCTCGATGAACTTCGAGCACTCCTGGAAGCCAAGTCGGACGAAGAGACCAAACGAAACGAAGTAGAGAAAAGCAAGGAACTCGAGCTGACCGATCTCCGATCTCAGGTCAGCAAGCTGCAACAGGATCTAACGGAGGCTCGCCGGACAGCGTTGGAAAGTCAGAACAAACTCAAAGTTGATCTGGATGTCGCCACTCGTGAACTAGCGTCCTTGCAAAAGTCTCACGAGGCGCTTCTCCGACAACAGCACGATGCTCAGGCCCAAGCTGATGAAGCGAATGGAATCGTCGCGGAGCTAGAAAGAGGCAAGCGTGCAATGGAAGCTGAGCTACAGTCCCTTCGATCCCGTCAGATAGAATCGGAGTCGGCATTGACGGAAGCTCAGAAAGCTAGAGAGGTAATTTCCCTTTCCTGTAACTTATATCGTCGCTAACCTTGCATTTAGGGCTTGGAGCGTCAGCTTACTGCTGCCCAGAACAAATACCACGAGGTCGAAGATGTCATGCTTGACGCCGAACGGGAGAAGGGTAACGTGCAACGTCAACTCGAGTCAATACGCAACCAACTGGACGGTGAGGTCAAGCGTAGGACTCAGCTCGAACAGACTCTCTCATCGCAGAAGAAAGAGATGGTGTTGTTGAAGGATCGTGGCGTGAAGCAAGATCGTGAACTCAAGAAGGCACTGGATGACCTGAAGGCTCGAGAATGGGAAATCAAACAACTCGAGTCGAAACAAGACAAGACGATCGTGGAACATGTTCATGTTCTCGAGGAAGCTAAACGGGTCACTGATCGCCAGCTTGCCGATGCTCAGCTTGAGTTGCAAAAGAACGCTGCTTACATCCGTTCTTTGGAGAAAGCAAAACTTCGGCTTACTGGCGAAGCCGAGGATCTCTTGCGGGAGACCGAAAAGGAGCGCTTGGAGATGAGGGCTAGAGAAAAGGCGACAAAGTCTCAGGAAGACAGGGTTTCAAGAGCGCTGGCGGACGTCGAGCAACAGAGACGAGAACGAGACGATGCTGACCTACGTGCAAGGCGGCTTCAAACTGACCTTGACAACACCAAACGTCACGCAGAGGATGTTTCACAGCAGCTACTTGCCATACAACGGTCTAAAGCTGAGTTAGAAGCTGAGTTAGAACGTTTGGCAGACGAAGCTCCGGGCGCTGATTCCTTGGCCAAAGTACAACGGCAGTACCAGAATCGCATTGCGGAACTGGAGGAGCAGGTGAACGGTGCTGAAGATGCCAAACTGATGGCCATGAAAATCAGCGAGCGCGTGCAACGCCAGCATGCAGAGCTCCGACAGCTTATCATGAGCGGTGTACCCTCTGATTCAGGGTTCCAGTCTCGTCTATTGAAGGAGTTGCAGCAGCTGGATGATGACCTGAAAATGGAAACGTCTGGTGGTCGACGCCCTCGTCCCTCTGTCACCTTCAACAACTTGCCCAGAAGTGTGCCTTCGTCACCGTCTAAAACCAAAACCTCGGACCCTAGGCGTGACTCTTCTAAGAATGCGGATGGTCAAGTGAATGCCCTTAAACAGCAGGTACATGTTCTAGAACTCCAGATGCTTGCTTCAGAGCGAGTTCGACATCACCTGGAAGCGTCTCTCCGCGAGATGACGGCTGAGCTTGAGAACAGCGATGACTCCAAGCAATTCCTCCAACAATATCGGGATCGCTTATCGAAGGAGAATACTCGTTTGAACGAGCTTTTGCGAGAGGAAGCCGAAGCACGTCGGACTGCAGAAGCCTCGCAAATTGATGGGATCCAAGCGGTATGGGACAAATTCCAGAAAACCATCTCTGATGAGCGACAGAATTATGCTCAGCTAGAAGAAACACGGAAGGCTTTGGTATGCAATTAGTCCTTTTCAACTGTATTCATTTTTTCTCATTCAAACTTCTAGCATTTGCAACAACGTACTGCTCAGGCAGAGTTGGAAGTACAGCGGAATCAAGTGCACGAATTGTCTCAAGCCAAGAAGAAGGTTCAAGAGGAAGCTAATGAATTGCAAGCTCAACTTGACACCGCACGAAGCGAAATATCTGGTATGAATTGATAGCAATAGTACCTGTTCCGAAGCTTATTCTTGCTGTGCCCAGGCCTCAGACGTCAAATCCAAACAATGGAACGAGAAGGCATAATTTCCTCAACAACTGCTTCGGCGGCGGAGTCGGGTTCGTAGCTGCTCTTTAGCATTCTAGTATGTCTAAACTTATCGCGTCTTCAGACATGCGTGCTGTGATCGAGGCGTATCAAGCCAAGGAGAAGTCATGGCAAGACGCTCACGAACATTCGGAGATTGCCAGGGCCAAGGCAGCCAGGGGAGAAGCTTCAGGTAATCTCGTCCCTTACCCATATCCGTCGTCCTTTCTAAAGTATCAAACTAGTCCGCCGATCACTCGCCGACCTTGAAAAGAATCACGCAGAGACATCAGCCAGATTGAAAGCCGCGGACGAAGCTTTGAAGGTTGCTCAACGCCGTTTGCGGGAATTGGAGGACAAACTGGCACAAGAAGGTCACGAGTCCACCGATTTGGTTGCTCTGAACCAGCGACTTGCTGAAGAGTTGGAGGATGTCAAGAAGCAACATGAGAAGGAAATGCAAGATGTTGGGTTTTCCAATGAACAGACTCGCAAGCAATACCAAGGTGCGTTATCACTCATTTACTATCAACCTATTTTCATTGAGTCTGGGCGATTGAACAGCTGAGCTTGCCGAGATGTTTGAGGAGCTCAAATCCCAACGTGAGAGTTTGACAAGGACAAGAGAGGAAAACAGGAAGATCCGCTCTGACTATGACGAACTCCAACTGAGGTTTGATGATGAGGTTTACAACAGCGGTGGATGGAGGAAAGAGAAGGAACGCTTCGAGACTAAGATTGAAGACCTTACCAAGGCCTATGAAGCGTCTACAGCGGCTCAGACTGAGCAGCAGAAACAGATCACTACGTTACATTCTCGAGTCAGAGAGCTTCAAGGCATTCTGGATGACGTGGAAGCCGACCGGGCTTTATTGCAGAAGGCTCGTCGGTCCCTACAGGCGGAGCTCGAGGGTATCAGACAGGACCACGTTGATACTAGCAGGATGAGTTCAGAGCAGCAGTTCCAGAAACTCAAGCTGGAGAAACAGGATCTGGAGAGAGCACTGGAAGAGCAGAATGACCGGGTTGCGAATGCTTTCGAACGCATGAAGAAGGCCGAGTCATATGCCAACGAGTGTCAAGTGGAGTTGGGCAAGGTCAGAGTGGACAACTCAGAGTTAGACCGGATCAATGTGAGCGTAGTCGACCTTTTTATCGAAGTCTTCCAATTTATCCTTTTTGCAGGCAAATCTCGAGAATCAAGTCAAAGCGTTAAACGTCAAGATTATGGACCTGGAGACCAAATCATACTCTAACTCACCCTCTCGCAATGGTACTATGGGTCGCCGCACCGATGCTCGCATTGAAGAGATATGGCAACAACACACTGGGGGAATGTCGAGATTGCATCGCTTATCCACAGATCCCAAGTTCCAACAAAGTGAACTCGAACGCATGAGGACCAAAGCAGATGAGGAACGACGTGGGCTCGAGACCCAAATTGCTGAACTCCGCAAAACATTAGACGAAAAGGTATTGTCTTTTCGTTATTTCTCTTTGTCCAATCTTCATTAATGGTGCCTTCTAGCAAACACAAGAGAACCTTTTGCATTCGGCGAAACGACGTGCTGAGCGAGAAGCTACAGACTCTAAGCAGAAACTTCTAAGGTAAGACATCTTCGATCGTGTGCAAAAGGATACCTCTAATCATAGCTACTTCTAGTGTTGAACGAGAAATGGAGCGAGTGAGAAATAGACTGGACCGTCCGGCGTCTGTCCTTTCTGGATCACCCAACAGCTCACCTAGGAAGTAGATACACCACGCTTGTTACTACGATGGACATGTATTATTTACGACCTCTGCATTGTACACTACGCAACCATGACTGTTTAATACTCACTAATGTACCGTCATACGTACCATACTGTTTCTTTTCAGGAATCCAGAGTTTATCTGAGTTATGAAATGCCTCACCGTTCCACAAAGCTCGGCAGATGCCGAACAAATTTTTTGGCTTCATCACCGACAGTATCAACGCGCGGCCAGCAACTAAAATCCACTCACTATGTCGCAACAACGTATGGCGTTATGGGCTGCAGATGAAGACATAGATGAAGACATTCAGGACGTCTCTCTTGCCATTGGAAACTACGGCCAGAACGGCCATTTCGATGATGGTATGCTCATACAGATCCTGAAGAAACTATCGTATTCTCATAGGCCTTAGCCCATATCCAACCTCCTCAGATTGATGAACAGACGCTGATTGCAATGCAACAGCATCTGGTCCAGCAGGCAGCCTTCGCAGCGATTCCGGACGTAGTGAAAGGCGTACGTATTCAGGCAATTCATTCAGACCACAGTCATTCATTTCATTCCTAGTTCATCGTCCATTTTCACCAAGCTGTGCTTGATAACAACCTCGCTGAAATTACCGTTGCGTACGAGAGTGGATGGAACAAATACACAGAGAAATTTTACTCGAGAACGGAATGGCCTGAAGCTGAAATTATTGCGCCTCTGGTAAATGACGGTGCGTTCTCTTTCTGATATACCTTTGGAAAAAAATCCACTGAAAATTATTTTCAAGATCCAATTTTCCTAATTCTCTATCGCGAATTATATTATCGTCATGTCTACTCTCGTCTTCAACCGAATATCGATGATCGGTTCCACTCCTACGAAAACAGCTGTGAACTCTTTAACTATCTCCTCAGTACGTTTTCCGCCCTTTGATCACACCGCACTACACGTTTAACATATATGCCAGACTCTGAGGGACCGGTGCAACTTGAACTTCCTGAACAATGGCTCTGGGATATCATAGACGAGTTTATCTACCAATTCCAAGCCTTCTGTACTTGGCGCTCTAAGGTTAAAAGTAAAACGGAAGATGAACTCCTTATGCTTGCGGACAGTGCTGGAGTGCGTCATACAGATGTTCTCTTTTTTCTGCAACCTGATTGTATATTAGGTCTGGAGTTCTTACAGTGTCCTCAATGTCCTTTACTCCCTCATCCAAAAATCCAAAATCAACGAGTGCATCGTTGCTCAACAAGAAGGCAAGAGCCCCGAAGAAATTGCGTTTGTGTATTCTATAGAGCTCTCTTAATCGTAGCTGACTGTTGTTCTCAGCGAAATCGTGGGCGAGTATGGTGTCAAACCTCTCTACCGAATGTTGGGCTACTTCAGTATCGTTGGTTTACTCCGGGTGCATGTTCTTTTGGGAGATTTTACTCTGGCCTTGAAAGTAATGGACAACGTTGAGCTTAACCAAAAGGTAAAAAGAAAAAGAACTGGCTGATCTCCCTAAACTTTTATTCTGATCCTTTTTATACAGTCACCGTTCACTAGGGTCACGGCTTGTCATGTCGCAACTTACTATTATGTTGGGTTCTGTTACATCATGCTCAGAAGATATCCCGACGCTATTCGGACTTTTGTCACGATATTGAACTTTATTCACCGTATGCGACAATATCACACAAGGAGTTACCAGTATGACCAGGTGTGTTGGCTAGCTTTTGCTTGCAGATTTTGACTTAATAATTTTGACTTGCTAAACGGTTTTTTCCCCTTCGACTACCAGATCAGTAAAACTGCTGACAGGATGTACGCATTATATGCTATCTGTCATGCACTTTCCCCAAGCCGACTGGATGATAACATTACCAACATGGTCAAAGATCGTTATGGTGACGAGCTCGCTAGGATGCAAAGGGGCGGGTGAGTTACTGAACATTGCCCTATCGTTTCTATAATTAAATCAAAACCCAGTGAGGATGCACTCCCTGCATTTGAAGAGCTCTTCATGTATGCTTGCCCCAAGTTCATCAATGCCAACTCTCCCCCGTACGACGACCCCGCTGCCATCTCCCAAATCCTCAACAGTTCCCCGACCGCTTCCCCTACCCAACGTACCACCGAGCTACCCTCAACTGCCACACACAATGATCCAGCTCACAGACATCTCCGGCTTTTCTTGTCAGACGTAACGGCACAATCGCCAGTACCCACGCTCCGAAGTTTCCTCAAGCTTTACACTAGCCTTGGAGCCAAGAAACTCGCCAACTTCTTGGACGCCGACGAGGAAGAGATTGTTCAGGAAATGATGGTGATGAAACAAGCCAGTCGAAGTGTAAGCCGCATAGGATCCGAGAAAAGTAGTTTGTTGGACGGACAGACGATCACGACGAGTGATTTGAATTTTGTCATTGACGACGTGCGCATTTTCTTCTTCTCTGATATATGCAAAGAAACTCATTTTGGTGGAACTTATAGAATATGGTCCACATCGCCGAATCGACCATTGGAAGAAGGTATGCTGGATGGTTCATCAAAAACACCGAAAGGACACAAAAGATTCTTGACGATTTGCGTCATACACCCCTACCTGCGCCGCGAAAAACTGCTGCTGCTGCATCTACTTCTGTACCGGCGACAGAGGCACCAAAAACTACAGGTCGGAAGGTGGCCTGGGGTGGAGTGAAGGCTTGAATTCGACTAGTTTTTTGTCTATCCTGTTGTTGTAGAGTATCTTTGTTTCAATGGGCGCAACTGTCTGTACTCTCTTGGCGAAATGGACAGGTTTGCATCAAAGGTCCCTTGAGAAGGTCACAAAAATGCTTCTTGAAGATATTTATGTTTGTAAGTGATCATTAGTATTCGTAAAACCCATTTGTACATCCATGAAGATACAGCAAAACGCCCGATGTAAAGCAGAAAATTGCAATTGGTCTATGTATGGTCTGACTAGTGTCAGATAAGTTAGTTAACGATTGCTCGTCTAGCACGCTCCGGAGTCGGTCCAGACGTCAGCTAAAGAGAAGCAAATTAGCAAAAAACGAGTCGAAGAGGCTGTCATATCGTATACCTTGGCCAGGAGTTTCTCCTTGAGTCCACCTGTCAAGTAAATCGTTTAGCGTACTTTATCACACGAATATGAAACTATAAGTATACCATTTGGCAGTCCAAACATGTCCGTCTGAATGATGCATGGTTAGCGGAGGGAATGAAGGGAAGGGATTGAACATAGACTTACTGAAAGTAGCTTGTTGTCCTCCAGTGTAAACAGACTGGGATTACAAGAGACGCTTTGAATATCAGCGGTCACTCATCACAATAAATAGTAAGACACGTACGGTGGACGACCAAGCTGCAGCAGAACAACCAGTTCCACCGGTACTTCCTCCTCCAGTGCTTCCTCCTCCAGTGCTTCCTCCAGTGGAGCCACTCATCTGGTTACGAATGTTGTCCCATTTACTGTCGGGGAAGCTGCAAAGCGTGGTTTACCGTAAATCCCCATTAGTACCTCAATCAATCAAATCATGGTCAAAGTAAAAAAAAAACCATACCTGATGTGGTTCTGGACTTGTTGAAGTGCGCCCAAATTGCTCAAACCGACGCCGACCAAAGAATCGGCTCCCTTCTTGTCAGTGGAAAGTTCCCAATACATGTTTCCGGCCATTCCGTTCGTGTTGACGTATTGGGTCTTGAGCTGGACGATGTGAGGGGTGTCGTAGGAGACGAGTTCACGTTTAGCAGAGTCGTAAGAGTAACTGGCAACGTTCACGGTGTCTTCGAAGACTTGAGCTCCGGCGACTGGGGAAGTTCTGGTTAGTTTTGAGGGAAAGGGGGACTGAGTCGAGGAAAACACGTACTGGGCAAAGCGCTGTAAGAATAAACACCGGCTTCGATGGTACCAGGACCGATCTAAAACGGGAAAAATTCGGAAATTTTTAGGGGAAATGAAAGAACTGTGATAATACTTACACCGCTGTAAGGTTGGCCAATACCGTCAGTGTTTTCGAATGCCCTTCCGTAAAGAGGGATACCTAAAATTGGATGTTAATATCATGTTGGACTGGATAGGCAACAAGCAGTGCTTACCCATAGTCATTTTGCTTGCTGATGCTCCAGCGGAAAGGAAGTGTTTTACTGCTTTATCGGTACTGACGTTGGTACGTTCACCACCGAAGAGGTTGGCCTGGTTGTCGGCAAAGGTAAGCCATGAACCTGCGTAATCGTACGCCTGAAAAAAAAATGATCGTTAGTGGGTGAATGCGGTATACTACATACTACTCAGCCGGTGGCAATCAAAATCACGTACCATCAAATTCCAGTGTGTCAAAGCAGCATTCATCTGAGGAACGACCAAGTTGGCGTAGTTTTCCGCTCCAGCGGAGACCGCGGCGCTGATTTCGTAAGGTGTCGAGTCTCCCTTCTTGGCTGCCAGAGAGTCGAAAGCAGAACGAAGTTCGGTGAGTAGATCAGCGAAACCTTGACCTTGAGCTGCGCTGCTAGGGTATTCAAAGTCGAGGTCGACTCCGTCGAAACCATAATCTTCAATCAGTTGGACAGCGTCATTGACAAAAGTGGCTCGGCTTGTTGGAGAGGTGACGAATCCAAAGTGGCCTAAAGGGGAGAGAAAAATTAGAAAGGTCATATGACTGGGAGAGTGCGAGGAACGTACCGGATTGAGAGTAAGTCCATCCACCTATTGAGAGCATGACTTTCAAATTTCGATTCGCCATCTTCATTAGGAAGCTACGATTGGATAGAATCAGTTGTGATCTAGAACAGGTTTATTGAAGACCCACAATTGCTTGAGACAACCATACAGGTTGTTACCCGTCTCGTCCCAGCTATCTGTGGGGTAATGTTTCTAGATGAGAAAGATCAACATTAGTAAAAGACGTCTCAGTCGATAAATCATACCTGTTCATCAGCATAAGAATCCGTGAGCTTGATATCGCCAGTGTCGGGAGAAATGTCCGCAAACGAGTAAAGAATGTCTGGAGGGTGAGTATTAGTAGAGAAATATGGGAGTTATATATCAGGCTTACGGGTCAGCTGAGTAGGATCAACATCCTGAGGCTCTAAGAAAGGAAGATGGGTCAACTAACGAACTCGGCTCCACAGATAGCTGCTCACGGAAGTTCGCGCCGTAAATACCTAGTAGAAATCACGATAAGTCAATGATCAAGACTAAGTTATACCATAAAATACCCACCCCAGTTAGTGAAGTAGGCGGTTTGGACCTTCTGGCCAGCACGCTTGTTGATGATGTGCACACGAGGATGAGCCTCCAGCGGAAACGAATTGGGTGTCTTGTTAAAGTTGTCGGGCCTGTGCATCACCTCTGTCGCGCCGGCGGTGAGCACGGTGGACAAAATCGCGAGTGCAGCAGCAAAAGCTCCGTTGAGACCCAGCATCTTTCCTTTCCTTGACCGGAGGAGGGGATGGGGGAAACAAGTACCGAAGCCAATGGCTTTTTGTACCTAGGTACAATCATGGACTCGAACGGTTGATCCCTTAGATCGCATACCGAAGTAGGATACTGAGACTTCGAAGCAATTCATGCGGAGATCGAGGGTACCGAAAACAATAACAAAAAGTCTGATGCAAATAGCAAGCATATGGATACATCCATGGTATGTTTGGAGAAGTTTGAAAAAAGAAGTATGGTGTCGTCAGACGAGGTCTTCCGATTGAATGGAATGAGATTTGACTTCAAAAACACTTTTCTGGAGACCTGGGAAGAATCATGACAAGAGGACGCTTTGGGCCAATGAACGTTGAAGATAAGGGTAAGCTCGCTGAAAAGGGTGCAGGCAGCACAAGCCGAGAATTCCCTTTAGGTCCGTGAGATAACGTTCTTTGACCCCGATATGGTCATGGTGGCTTTGCGAGCATGCGAGTCGAAGTTTTCAATTTATTGAGAGTACATAGTTTCACACTGGATTTGATGAAACAAAGAAGCAGAGCTTGATGAACACGGAAATGACCAGGAGCAAGGCCAGATTGTTTGCCTTTTTCACCGAGGTTGTATCCCAGAGTGATACGTGTCAGTACAAAACCAGGACCCGTGATAGTTGCGATGATCTCTGCTTTGCTTGAAGCCTTGAGTAGAGGTATCGGGACCTGAGTAACACCTGGGCGTGTGTTCGGGATTGAGAGACATTCTGTATCGTGATAAAAAGGCTTGAACCTTCGGTGCGAATGTTTCATCACGTGTAAGCCATCGGATGATAGTTTGTAAACTCCTTCTCCAACGATCAGTTTCAAGGCTTTGCTGGCGAAATCGGACGGAAGTCGCATCATTACAGGCACCAGAAGCTACGTTAATCAAATTTCTTGCTTGAAATTGGAATCTCTAGCCGCTAATGACCTCGAATCAACAGCCTCTTCGCCGCTTCACGCCAAGTTTGCTTTGACATCCCATCCGTTTCTGTCGCAACTAGTACCTGACTTAGCATCCTTGATTGAAAGGGTTGAACCACCATGTGCCCCATCATAAGCCGAAGTATCCATCTCGAGTTATCTTCATACAAAAAATTTTAGTGCATCATAAGCAGTCACACGAGTCATGATGAATTTCGCAGATTCAAATATCTATATGCTACCCAAGCCTCTCTCATGGAGTGACCGGGAGCTCTCGAAGATCCGATGTCCTCTCGTGTGGCGAGACTTGGGTGAGACGCACGCTACCATCTCACATTCTATTCGTTTAGCACACGTCAGACGGATGAGCGAGCGTATCATGCTTTTGTGATACACATCAGGCTGACTTTGAACTGACGTTACCATCCACCGAAAGCCTGGGCGGAAACATTGCTGGTAAGTCTTGGGGTTACACCAGCCTCAGTAACGAGTCTTAGCTGATCAAACCTCTCTTCTAATTCCTCCAGCTCATCGCTTCTGTGATGCAGACCAATTATAGATATCTGCTCCGTTGCGGTACCTACATTTCATAAAATAAAAGCCGCTAGAAGTCTCTGATGCAGTCTTATTTTGTCCTATATCTATTCGGCAGCGAGATGATACCCAACAGTTCGCCGCCCCTTCATTCTGAATCCCAAAACCAACACCGACATGGTCGTCACTTTATGGACATGCCTCGGAGTTGGAATTCAGAACTTTAATCTAGGTTCGATGGCTTGCTAAAGCTCGGAAATGCCCTCCTATACTTAGCCCGCTCTTTCGTCAAGAATATTGATACTTACAAGTATGACAAAATTAACGGAACGCCGCTCCTTATGGTTAACAGCGGTCGGCGATACAAGATGAATCGTAAACTGCAGGTCTTTCGTACCGTCGTCGATAAGTGTATCCTTATCTTTTTTGCCTATCTCTCAAGTATTAGGAGCTCATGTCGTTATGCAATTGATGGTTCGAACTTATCGAAGTGCATAATGTCCTAAAAGTTCCCCCGTTCGCCCGCGTTAGGACCCATCCGTCGGTCGACACGGTTATTTCTGTCCCAATCGAAAAAATTTTCTATGCTAACTCGATCACTGTTGAATACGGCATTCTAAAGAACTCAAATTCGAAGTTCTTCAACAGTCCGAGGTTCTCACGAACGGACACGTGTGATATCATTTGCAAGCGTTCGTCTCTTTTCAAATCTTTTTCTGACTTTTCAATAGTGAGTTTCAACCTTTGCGATTCTGAAATAGCAATGGTTTGGCCGAATCGTTCGAAGAAAGTCATCTATTCATAACCATCCTTTCTTTTGGAATCTTTGTTTTTAGTCCCATGTTCGTCGATTCTCGAGGTTCGAATGTTTTTGATATGTACTCGTTACATGCCATAGTGACTGGGGGAGCGAGGGTGCTATGCACGAGTTATCTAAAAAAAGTCCTCAATCATCTCAACTTAAAATTGGACGTAGAATACTCGCTACATTGATATTCATTTCAGACCACCGTTAGCTGAAAGATCCACCAGCACATAGTCCGTTACATTTTTCAAAGCTCGCATAACCCAATTCTGCATCCCTCCCATGAGATGGCAAAAGAACATATAGCCATTAAGTGCGAGCAAATGAGTTAAATACACTTTGCTGATACTCTGGCACGGAGGAAAGGGTAAAAAGGAGCATTACATTCGAGAGATATCAGGCTAACGGAAAAAGAGTAACCATTGACTCGGTGAGCTGAGACTCGGGTGATGTTGACTGACAATGAAATAGTCGAACGTTCGAAATGGGAACGGTAGGTCGATTGAGACGGTGACCGAAATTGGCCTGACGTGGTCTTGCAGCTTGAACGCTTGATTGATTGGGAACTGTGGCACCAGACCAGAAGCTATTGCAATGATACAATCGAGACTATGTAGCGTAAGTATGGTGTCTGCCAGTGGAGAAACGATAGCCGACTCGGGGCTTGAGCTCCAAGCGAGTAAGAAAGCAATTGGAAAAGAGTGCATCCGTCTATGTTGTATAGCATCTACGAGTATGGGTCGGAATAGCTTCTACGAGACTCATCAATTCGTGTTAACAAATTACTTGTATTTTGACTATTCTGCGTCCCCGGATTAGGAGAATGAGTTGAGGGTCGATATTCTGTTTTTGATGAATGACTTACCATCGTCTACATGTTCACAAAAAAGCAAACCCTCACATTCGTTCAAGAATTCCTGTTGCAAGCCAACGTCAAAAACCGTGTTCGAATTCAGTGTCTATGTGATGAACTAATGTCCGAGAAGTCGCTAGCCTTTGTTTATAAGGTAGACGACAGGCAAACGCGTCCAACCCCACGTGGCTTCCTGATATGGTAATTTTTTGCAGCCTCAGCCTTTCGGAGGCTCTATCACTGCAACAAGTCATTGGAGAGCAAATCCCCGCCATCAATCTATTGAAACTACCCAACTTTTGCTGCTGTTTTTTTCTGGTAATTTTTCGTTAAGATTTGACTGACTAGATTGTGAATTACTACTCAAAACTTCCAGTATCAATCCATTACATGTAGAATTTGTGAGAGAAGACAGCACAAAATATTAGTAGTCATTCTAATACAATATGAAAAGATTTCTACCTAAGCTCTGGGGTGAAGAGTTGCATTAATGAATGCAAAAGAGTTGGCATCATACTTGGTCTGTGCATGTGTTCTAATTAAAGTGTGTGTTAATGCAAGTCCTTCACTTTAGAACTTAGGTAGAAATCTTTGGATATTGCATTAGAATTACTACTAATATTTTATACTGTCTTCTCCCACAAATTCTACATGTAATGGATTGATACTGGCAGTTTTGAGTAGTAATTTGCAATCTAGTCAGTCAAATCTTAACGAAAAATTACCAGAAAAAACGGCAGCAAAATTTAGGTAGTTTCAATAGATTGATGGCGGGGATTTGCTCTCCGATGACTTGTTGCAGTGATAGAGCCTCCGAAAGGCTGAGGCTGCAAAAAATTACCATATCAGGAAGCCACGTGGGGTTGGATGCGTTTGCCTGTCGTCTACCTTACGAAAAGAGTAATTTGACACTTAGCTCCAGCTGGACGCACATCCTAAATCTGTTCTGGATGGAACTACTCAGTAGAGTGAATGACTTCGTCCTATCACTTCCTGCTACTACTTAGTCGTGACTCGGATTAAAATCGGTCCCGCTCCTGAACGCTTTACTAGAAGGATTACTCATATATTTATGCATCTGGTCTCAATATGATTGATGGACATGCCAAATTTTGATTGATGCTGATCCTTCGAAACCGAGGTTTTGGGCAAAGTGAATCTTGATCCTAGAGGGAATAAGTAGTTGAACTTGAAGTTGCTCAAGTAAGGAAGCCTGAGTGATGTCGGCGAATCGGAGCTTCCCAACGCAAGTCCCTATGCTCTCCTGCTCCAGCTATTGAGATATAATTTGCAACACATAGAACCACCATCGAATGAAGCTGGACCTTGGCCGTGAAAGAATGTACAAAGTGGCACGGACTTATGTCATCACATGTCACATGTCATGCGTCATAGATTGGGCGCTCGGCAATTGACTCGATTTGACTGCCTGCCGGTACTTATAAACTTTTCTTTGCACCGATTCCCTCACTTTCCCTCGATTTCTTTTATCTACTAATGTCTCAACAAAAGGAGGAACTCTTTCCATCCATCGGAACTGCTGCAGACAAGACTGATCAGCTTCCGGAAGATGGAGTTGTTAGCGCGAGCGTAGGAGATGAAGAACGACCAACGCAAGAAGTCGAGTCGCTTTGCATGAAATGCGGTGAACAGGTTGCTACTCTGTTTGTTCGATCTATGTTCCTTCAAAAACTTATTGGTCCTCTGGGTAGTAGGGGACGACAAGGATGCTGCTTACATCGATTCCTTTCTTCCGCGAAGTGATAATAATGTCCTTCCAGTGTGAGCACTGTGGATGGTCGAACAACGAGATCCAATCAGCTGGATCTATACGACGTAAGTCCAATCTTGACTCTTCCTCTACTTCAATCGAAAAAATAACATTTTCTATTACTTTCTAGCCGAAGGAACTGTTTATACTTGTAAAATCCTCGAACGTTCTGACCTTGATCGTCAAATCGTCCGTTCTCCTTCCTGCGAAATCATCATACCCGAATTCCAATTAACTCTTCCACCCTCTACTCGTGGCCAACTCACTACTGTCGAAGGTCTTATTCGTGATGTCGTCGCCGATCTCAGTATGGATCAACCCCTGCGTAGAATTCAGGATGAAGAAAGTTATAACAAGATACAGGCTTTAATCGATGGGCTCAAAGAGATTCTCGCAGATGATGAGGATGAAGATGGCGAAGTCGAGGTGGGCAAAGCATCTCAAAAAGATAAACCCATGCGTCCTATCACTATCAAACTTGATGATCCCGCTGGAAATTCCTTCGTCGAATTCATCGACTCCATGGCCGATCCTAAATGGAACCTCAGGACTTTTCAACGAACATTGGAGCAGAACGTCACTTTGGGATTGGTTGCACCACCGGAAGAAGCTCAAAGTGGTGAAAAGAAGGCTGAGGAGGAGGAACTGCTAGGCGGTCCTAATGAAGAGATTTTCGTTTTCCATGGTGTCTGTTCGAGTTGTGGTCACCCCTTAGACACAATGATGAAAAAGGTTAACATCCCTTACTTTAAGGTTCGTATTGTATCCTTCTGTTGGTCATCTCCTCTTTTGACAATGTGCTAAAGGATGTCCTCATCATGTCCACAAACTGCGATAAATGCGGATACCGTGACAATGAAGTCAAGTCTGGTGCTGCAATCTCGTCCCAAGGAAAACGTATCATTCTCAAAGTAGAAGACAAGGAAGACTTAAGCAGGGACATCCTCAAGGTAACTGACATCTTAATTTCTTTAATCATCTCGTCTAAACTCTCCTGCAGAGTGAAACCGCCGGTCTGACCATCCCCGAAATCGATCTCGTCCTAACACACGGTACCCTCGGAGGACGTTTCACCACCGTCGAAGGTATCCTCGAACAGGTCTACGAAGAACTCTCCGACAAGTTTTTCTCCGCCAGCGATTCTATCGACGATAACAAATCCAACTTTGTCACGTTCCTAAAGAGCTTGAAGGAAGTCAAAAATGCCGAGAGAACTTTCACTCTCATCTTGGACGATCCTTTGGCCAATTCTTATTTGCAAAACTTGTATGCGCCAGATCCGGATCCGAATATGACGGTTGAGATGTATGATAGGAGTTGGCAACAGAATGAGGATCTGGGACTTAATGATATGAAGGTGGAAGGGTATGAAGAACCGGAGGAGTCAAAAGTTGAGCAAAAAAGTGGAGAGGTAGAGCAGAAGTCATGACAAGTTCCGGGAGTGTGTTCCCCAGTTTGATTGCTGAGCTCATTCCTCCGATGTTTTGGCTATCTATGTTGTTTTTATGACCTGGTGGTATAGACGAAGCTTCAAGTAGAAAGTTGTCATGTAGTTAGATTGTATAGTGCTTCATTGCAAAATGTATCACCAACCAATACACGTACAATGTACACGCACAATTCACTCTAGTCAGTAAATATATACTTGACCACATCCATACGAGACCTCATCCCGACTTTCCATAAGCCACGTAGCGGATGCCCAAACTCCGGTATTTCCGTTAATTTGTGCCCTGCCCAGATCTTTGAACTTCTCGAGCACGGAGTGAGGACATTCTCCCACATGGCCACGATTTATACAATCCGAGAACAGGAAAAAAAAGCCCGAGAATGTGCAGCTGGGACTACAATTCACGACCAATGGGCAATAAAGAGACAGATTGAAAAGAAATCATGCGCCAAGAATATTTTTTATAGTGAAATATAGCATAAGGAGAATGATTCACCATAAATGAAGGGGAGAATACAAGTCCAAGAGATGTAGAAGGAAAAAGGGGGCGAGGCAACGATAAGGAGTGGATGGGGCGGTAGAGGACAAGAATAAGACGCGGCTGTGTGAGAGTGACGAAAAGGGATCCTGTCAAAACGCACAATTTGATTCATAAGTGATAGGAAAGGGTAAAAGACAGATGGGGACGGGACAGGGGACAGATGTGTGCGCGCAATGACGAGAAACAGGCATGAAATGATGAATGATGAATGGATAAATGTACGAAAACGTTGTGATTGTAGGAGAAAAAAGCGACAACATAACTAAGGGTAATGATACTTGAGAGTGTGGATGCGAGGAGCAACAGAGGAAAAGAAAGAAGAGCCAATTTACTTTATGCTGAAAAGAAAAATATGAATATGGTGTTAATTAAAAAGACCTAGGACAACGAGGTTTATGACCGACAACATGAAACGGATTGAGATTCACAGAAAAGAAGTAGCAAGTAATGTATGTATACAAGTATGAAATGGAAAGGTAGGCGGGGTTGGGGGAGGAATGGAAGAGAGATGATCCTTTCTTTGAAATAGGGTCCAGGGTTTGCCCTCCTGCTACGTTTATTAAACCACAAGAGGAAAGATGAGGATGGCCGTCGACCAAAATTCAGATATAAAAAAGTAAGTCCGAAAAGAGTCGAGTGAAGTCCTACAAATCGAAAGGATTTCCTTGTCAGGAGATATCGAGATTCCAAAAAAAGTGATACAACAGCGCCCGCTGAGATTGAGAGCACCATTCCCACAGGATAACCGATAATCTGTTGGTAGGGAACACGTAAAACGCAACGTTGGGTGTATTAGCATTGGGAGGCATAAGAGTAGCGGGTATAAAGGCTTTTGGAAGATGTACTCGCAACCGAAAGGGTCTGCATAGATACAAGAATACAACGGTAAACGTAGATACATACCTCATTTTTATCCTACCACCGCCCTCCAGCCAACGTTTCCAAACCAAACCAATTCAATAATTTCCCAACTATCCAATCAGATTCCACTCAATGAACGCAATTAAGACAACATTCTTGCAACGCGGCGCGCAAGACAAGTCATTCCACACCAGAGCCTCCTTCATACGTCAACATATATGAGCACCGGTTCTCCTACGCCTTCGATCTCCGGAATGACACATTTGAGGTCGAAGGCCTTGGCAAGGACGATTTTGAAAATCTTTTGCACGTTTATTGATGCAGAAGTTGAACAGAATATTAAGGAGGCATGCATAGCTTTTGCAAAGCGTTTGGCCTAAAGTAACTCATTTAGGAGAAGTAGTGTGATGTCGAACGGAGTACGCACCTGTTTTGTAATTTCCTCTTGTTCGTCTCGAGGGAATGTAGCAAACTGGTCAAACTTGGTGCCTATCAAGAATGGTATGGCAGTCTAGAACGGATACGTTAGATAGATGCATATAAGGAAGAACAGAGGGATCTGACCTTGTTAAACCCCCTTGCTTGTCGGTACCATTCCTTGACTGAGTTTAGGGTCGACTTTCGTGATAGGTCAAACATGAAGAGGATTGCTACGGCGTCATTGCAGACGAGTGGTAACATGTTGACAAACTCTCTTTGTCCGCCCAGATCCCATATCGAGAATGTTATTGTTGTCCGCCGGACGGATATGGTCTTCTCCATAAAGTTAACGCCTGCAGAAACGATGAGCGGGAACGAGATGTGAAAGGAGTGCACCAGACTCACCCAGCGTCTGGATATAGTCCTCATCAAAACTGCCCTCGACATACTTGACCATGAGACTGGTCTTTCCTATCTGCGAGTCGCCAACCATCCCGACCTTGATCACGACGCTGTTAACCGAAAGGAAGGTTGAGCAAATGACGATGGGCAGCAGCGCTTAACTGACCTGTTCTTCTCATCGCCGTTTTCTAGGGGATTTTGGGAATTGCTACCGCTCGCTGTTGCCGATATGGACGAGGATGCTGAATGGGACATTGATGTAGAGGAGTCGACAAAGAGAGGACGGGAAGGATATCCAGAATGATAAACCTCTTAGTTGGGGTCGGCGATGGAAGAAGAAGAAAGGGAGAAAGGAGGGAAAGGGAGAAGAAAGAAAAGAGAGACGCGCTCTATGAATCGCAGAGTCGGCCTTTGCGTGCCACTGAAAGCAAAGGAGAGCTTGACGTCGACGTGAACGCGAGTCAGGAAGCGAGGTATCAACTGCCGCCCTGCCCCTACTTCACACGCACCCGCTTCCATCGATTCATGTCACGGTCCTCACCGTCTATCTTCACCGTCTATCTTCAACTATCAACTCAATCCTCCCCACTTACCCCTACCCCGTAGATTCTTATTCTATTCACCCCTCACATGGACCTTCAAAGGCACGCCAAAAAAAGGCACATCCTGCACTTGCAATCATAGTGGCAAACCTCCCTTCATTCTGTTATTTTTACAGGATATTGATCGGTTATATGTCGGTACCCTCAAGCCTATAACCAGGGATGAGCGCATTGCATACCCCAGCCTAACTGTCCTTTTATTGACCGTTACAATCTCGGAAAATTTTTGAATACCATTTCTTACAGAAATGTGATCATAGAGCACTTCCGACTTGTATCCGTTAACGGATTCATGCCAAAATTAATGTTATCTACAAAGGAGTTACGACCGTCAATTTTCCTTTACTTCGGAGCTTTTCCTTGCTTGTTTATAAGGAACTAGTTCTCTTCCATGCAAACCGTTCGTGCTCCCTCCATAATTTCAAAGAGTGCGATGCTCGGACGCTTCGCATTGAGTCTACTGCCATTCATTGGCACTGGTAAGGCCGTCTTCTAAAAGTCAAAAAGCATCTTCTAGACTCTGACGACATCCTCTAGCCCTTGCACAGGCAGGAGGTCCCTACGTTGACCCGGACAATGGCATATCATTCTATGGACTGACTGACCCGGTTCACCATGTTACTTATGGATTTGTCTTCCCGGAGGACACGACGTCGACGGAGTTTATTGGTGAAATCGTCGCTCCTGTTGCAACTGGATGGGCAGGAATATCTCCCGGAGGGTCCATGATCAGGAATTTGCTCCTGTTGGCTTGGAACAACAATGGTAAAGTAATGGGTACGAACAGATATGCTACGTAAGTCCATTCGCTCACGTTTTTGAGTTTGGCTCTAATTTGCCTTTTGATAGCGACTATGTCCAGCCCCTGTAAGAATCTCCGGAATTCAATCTGCTTCTTTGCAATCTAACTTTGGTGTAATAGCCCATACGCCGGACCCAAGATCACCAACCTTCCAAGTACCAAGGTCAACTCGACACACTGGAAATGGGTTTACAGATGCCAGAACTGTACAGGTGTGTTTGAAATATCATATGGAAGTTTTTTCTTTTTTGCTGACCTGGTCCGTAGTATGGGATGGCGGTAGCCTAAACACAGGTGCTTTCGGAGCGCCAGGATGGGCATTCTCATCTGCCCCTGTTGGTAAGCATACAATCCGTTTCTTTTTTAGCTGTTTATGGACTGAACCGATTGACAGACGACCCCTCTGACATCAACACTGACTTCGAGGAGCACACTGACTGTAAGTTTGTTGCTCATCACTCAGGACCATGCCTCATACGTACATTCTACAGTCGGATTGTTCGGCTTGGACTTCTCCGCTGCACATGTCTCTCAAGACGTCTACAACAACTGGGCTGCTGGTGGAACCGGTGGCGGCACTCCTCCTCCTACCAGTACAACAACTACGTCCACAACTACTGGCCCAACTGCCACAGCCAAGCCGACACCCTATGATTACAGTGAGTCGTGTCAAACATCTCCGTTGTTTTCTTTTGATTGACACTGTGACGCCACAGTTGTCGTCGGTGCGGGTCCAGGAGGCATTATCGCTGCAGATCGTCTTTCCGAAACCGGGAAGAAAGTCTTGCTTTTAGACAGAGGAGGACCAAGTACTTGGGAGACTGGAGGAAGGTATCAGCCTGATTGGCTTGATGGAACTCAGTTGACCAAGTTCGACGTTCCTGGACTTTTCGGTGGGTTTACTTCGTAGAAAAACAAATGGCGCAGATCACAAAAACTGAGAGTGCTTCCGTGCAGAAACGATGTTTACGGATACCAATTCGTTCTGGTGGTGTAAAGGTATGGACATACCTGTATCATTCTGGGACATCAGTTCTAACTTGATATACAGATATCAACGTCTTTGCTGGCTGCTTGATCGGTGGTGGTACATCTATCAATGGCGCGTGAGTGATCTCAATTTCTGATTGAAAACTCGGACCAAAACTTAGACTTATCATTCCTCTCCCTCTATCTCAGATTATACTGGCTCCCAGCTGACATGGACTTCTCGACATCCGCTGGATGGCCATCTTCTTGGGGCAATCACGGACCTTACACGGCCAAGTTGAAGCAGAGATTGCCTAGCACAGATCATCCTTCAACGGATGGAAAGAGGTACCTGGAGCAGGTGTTCAATGTTGTACAAAAGTTGTTGACACCACAAGGCTACAACAACATCACTATCAATGACAACCCGGACTTTAAGGATCACGCCTTGGGCTACTCAGCATACGATGTAATTTCTTTTCCTGTCTTATTCTCCGGGGTTGTTGACTAAGAGACTTGTCATAAACAGTTCATCAATGGCAAGCGTGGAGGACCTGTGGCTTCCTACCTTCGTACATCGAGAGCGCGAAGCAACTTCCATCTTGAGATGTGGACGATGGTGACTAACGTCGTCAGAAACGGATCCACGATCACCGGTGTTCAAACCAACAACACCGCTATTGGTCCGAATGGGTTTATCCCGTTGAACCCCAACGGAAGAGTCGTTCTTTCTGCTGGTTCTTTCGGTACCCCGAGGATCCTCTACCAGAGTGGAATCGGATCTTCGGATATGATCAATCTGGTTAAAGCCGATGCTACGCAAGGACCACAGCTGCCTCCTCAGTCCGATTGGATTGATTTGCCCGTGGGCGAAAATGTGTCGGATAACCCTTCAGTAAACGTAGGGTGTTTTTGATTTCTTTTTTTGGCTTTTTTTTGACGGAAAGTTTCTTGTTCTGTAGTTGGTATTCACACACCCTGACGTTGATGCGTATGACAACTGGGCAACAGTCTGGTCAGACCCGCGTCCTGCTGACGCCCAGCAGTACATCAAAGACCAGTCTGGTGTGCTTGCACAGGCTTCACCAAGGTACATTGAAAGAATTAATTTTCCTTGTATACGTACATGATCATGCTAAACTTCTATGTTCAGGGCCAATTTCTGGCGTGCGTATGGAGGTTCAGACGGTCGCACGAGATATGTATGGACTTGTTGGCTCCCGGAAGATCTTGTTTGGTGCTGACTGTTGCTCCTAGCTGCAAGGAACCGCTCGTCCTGGTGCCGCTTCCGTCACGACCCAATTCCCTTACAACCAGAGTCAAATCTTCACCATCACTGCTTACTTGTGGGTTTTCGCTAGACTATTTCGTTCTGGAATTTTACTGAACGGACTTTGTCACCCAGGTCTACTGGGATCACTTCCCGTGGTCAAATAGGTATCGACGCTGCTCTGAGACCCCGAGTCGTGACACAGCCCTGGCTCGTTGACCCTGTCGATAAGCAAGTCTTGTTAACAGGCCTCAATGACATCGTTTCCTCCATGAGTCAAGTTCCTGGGTTGAAGATGATTACACCCGACAACACGACGACGATGTCTGATTATTGTGCGTTCGGGAGTTGCTACTCTGTTTGTGGACACTGTTTCTAATTCAGTTTTCGAAATCAGTGAACAACTACAGTCTTGTGAGTCATTTTTTTTGCCAGCATCTTGATCGACTTTTCTCATGATTATGAACAGGCCAACATGAACTCGAACCACTGGGTCGGACCCTGCTCTATTGGCAAAGTCGTTGACTCCAATACTAAGGTTATGGGCACCGACAACTTGTTTGTTATTGATGTGAGTCCCTTGATCCCTATTTGAAAAGAGGGTCTGTACTGACTGGTTGTTCCTTTAGGCATCGATTGTGAGTGATTTTACGCGTTTATAGCTACCTCGGTATTCTTGATCTCACCCCAAACATACAGGTTCCTTCTCTACCAGTCGGAAACCCTCACGGTACCATCATGTCTGCCGCTGAACAAGGGGCAGCGAAAATTCTGGCTTTGTCGGGAGGGCCTTGAGAGACTAAGTAAGTTTCTGAAAAATATCGGGAGAAGAAAGGCACCATAAACTTGCGATGATATGTCACCATTATATTTATCATGAAAGCATTTCCTGTAACATAGTAGCTTTACTGCACTTGTTCTAATAGAGAGGACCTGGCAATACTCCTCTGTAGACCATCCAGCGTGATTGTGGGATGCACTGGCTTAGACTTGAATCGACAGTAATTCCTGTCTCAAGTTCAAGATCAAAGGTCTTTCGTCGACTATGCTGAGGTGAGCACCACGTGGACCGTCCGTATCAATGTCACGTTCGACGTTCAACTTTTGAACATAATCTACTAATCTCGATTGTAAACCCTCGTCAAGGACTGGTTTGCTGCACTAGCTGTTAATAGTTACTGCTGTAGGGTATGTTTCAACACAAGGTCCATGCTATTGACCTCCAGCTGATGGTTTCTCATCCCAACTTGACCCTTGGCGTCTCGAGTAACTCGGGTGTACTCTGTACTTCACCGCAGATTTTCCAGCCTCTTTGCGTTTAATTTTACCATCTCTGGGTCGTTGCTGTATTCGATGGTATCCCTTATCGTAACAGTAACTTGCTCTGCCATGGATCTCTATTGGTCTTCATCTGACTACTGCCAAATATCGCAAGTTCAAACACTCATCATTTTAACACCAGTTCTCTGCTTCAAGGGAGCAATGCAGTTTCGGACTCTTTTATTATCCTCTGTGGGCTGTGCACAGGAAATTCGATCTTCTGAGCTCCACGCTCAACCACTCTCCCACTCTCGAATACATTTGCGAGATTCTTAGACGCCCTCGTTCCGTGTCCCTCGTATGCCGAGAAGCTACTAATGCCCACATAGCTTTGTATGGACTTCTCTCTCTTGGGGAAATGCCTACATAGTGACCGTGCTACTACCGATAAAGTGAAACTGGAACGATCCAATGTTACCAGCGCCAAAGGTATAGCACCCAGTACAGCAGGGACGGTTTCCAAACTGATATCAATACTATTTACTCTGCGGGAAGTTCTACATATTGATGCCTACGAAGAAGCTGCTGGGTAGTAGTGCATTACAGAACACCTCTTCCATCTCTCTGCTGCGCAAGAGGTGAGGTGTTGACGCTGGAGACACTCATATAAATGAGACCATACTATTGGCATGCTAGTTGTACCATTCGACATGCAGAATTGCGACGCCACTGGAGATGTTTTTATCGACGATGGATTCGTGATACACCAGTTGTTTTCCAGTTCTGAGCGTGTCAAGACACGGTCCGACACGGAGGATATTACAACTTCTCCACTTCGGTGTTCTCAGCCAGGTACAGATATTATTGATAATCACGGCGACTGTTCATCGTTCTAATCTTTGTTTCTTGAAGAAGGCGATACAGATGTTCAAAATTTTGCAGTTTCTGAGCCTCAGGTTCAGATTCGGCAGTCTCATGCCAGATATCGAGGTCCCACTTATTCCCCGAGCAAATGGCATTGTTCTGACTGTAAAACACGCGTTAGGACAATGTAACCAGAATCGGAGAAGGCGCAACCGTGGACCCATGCATCAGAACTTGAATGGTCTGTCTACTTCTTTTATTCATACTCTTTATCAGATCTGAGCTGAAATGGTCCTCATCACAGAGGACTCAGCCCCACCGTCCTACGACAAGGGGATCGGAAATTTCAACTTCTTCACTGGAAGCTCACAAGTCAGTCTCAAGAACGTTTTGTTCGTTAGATGTGAAAGTTCGGTGAACTCCGTGTGCCTTTCGCATGTGACACCTCCGCAAGAACGTGTCGGTAAGCTTAAAGTAATTCCTATCGAGAGTATCTAGAGGACTGACCAGATCAGACGCCGACTCCGAGAATTACCACCCCCAGGATTCTCAAGTACACGGTTGTGAAATGGGTAAGTACAGCCGTTTTTCTAGTTCGAACCTTAGGTGACGATTACCCAATAGCAACTACTAGCGCGACGCGACGCGTGCCAACCGGCTTTGCTAATATGAATTTTTTCACCGATAGCTACGGAGCGAATGTCACGAACTCGTCCTTCCGCATCGCTGGCAGGTGTTCTGGTGCTGTAGAGATGCCCAATAACCCTACTCCTGAATACTTGCGTGCTATTGAAGGTAGAATCCACGTTTGTTTCTTTTCCAACAACTTCTGACTTGCCTGTCATCCATGTTCAGTACTCCGCTCTGTGTAAGTGCTTTGTGGCTCTAGACGGGTTTGGAAGTTTTTGGATGCCTCTTTGATCAGTCGTCTCGCCATCGTGAATAATATCGCAGTTCTGGATTCAAGTCTTTTTTTGAGCTTGTTGATTGATTCGATCAAAAAAATTTACTAAGATCTTTCTCCACTACATCGGTCCTTGCTTGACATGAGTATCAATCTGGTCGACTTTACTTTTTCTTATTCTGAATACTTGGCTATACAATGTATCTATCCTTGTAAGTTATGCCATGGAGCGGCTTCTGCCTTACATCGGACCGTGGCGGGCGTTCTATCCATTTACAGGGGGCGGTGTAGTAAGCATTTGAATAGTCATCGCTTTGACACTCGGTCATTCTTTACCATTCCAAGTATGTCTTTTATACTTACTTCCATCGATTTCAGGACCTAACACTTGTGTTGTGTCAGTAGGTCGACCCACATATGTCCGGTGATGCCGTACGTGCTTTGTTTACTCAAGCATCCCGATGAAAAGGCTGGAATAGAGTGCTGAATAGGAACACTAAGTTTTTCGGCTGAACATAAATCTTGAACTGCTGTTATTCTTTCCAACATGAGCAACGGTTCTATCGATATTTTCGAAAACAGCTCGGATGTCCGTGTTCTCGGCTGTGATTTCACCGTTGCTGGTTCGCAAAAGAAAACGACTTTTGAAAGAGGACATAGCAATCCACATCACACCGGTAGTTCTCCGTGACAATATCCTAACGAAGACATGCTAATGTGTTGTGTGATAGATCCTTGGCCAGAATCAACATTTAGTGAGCAAGGAGTTACAAGGAGTCCACCGATGCCAACATCTCCCCCTTCACCTACTTCAGGTAAACAGGAGAGCATTGCAAATGAATTTTGTCTTCTAATTCTGCAAAGGATATATTGATACTGACAGACCCGTCACCGACTTCAATGGAGTCTCAATATTTAGAAACTCTCGCGATATCAGAATGTCAAACTCCGAAATTACCACTGTCAAGGGCTCGCAAGACATTGTGATTCTTCCCAACAGAACTAGACTTGATACGGTTGGTTATAACGCCCTGTTAACGTTACTACGGAATTGAAACATTGAACAGCTCGATGAAGGCATACGTGCTGTTGGAGCATTCCCTCAGGACCGAAAATATGGTTTGATGGCAGGACACAACGATACAGAACTTGGGCGCTCAGATGGTAATGTGTTTGGTCCCTCTTTTAGCAATCTTCGAATTTACTGTTGGCAGGTTTTTCCCAATCTAGCCTAAACGACAGAATGGTCACTGGTGGAGGCTGTGAATCTTCGTTCGTGAACACAGGTCTGTGTCTATTATTACTGACCTCGCTATTTCATTTAATACTCACTAGGAGGACTCCTTTACTGTCACCCGGCCCAAACTGCCATTCTACCTTTGTCCCATAAGATGATCCCGAGCTATCAGCCCCAGGACAAAAAGAAGAAACGTTCTTCCCGACGATCCTCTCGACGTAACAAGACAAACGGCAGTCGATCTTCTTCTGACGATGAAGAGGACCTTGCTCTTGGCAACTTCAATTTCTTCGACGAGAATAGGGGTGGACAAGTATTTTCTACTGACGTTTTTCGTATAGGCATTGACGAAGATCGTATCCATCATATCCGTCAGTCCGCGCCCGGTTCAACATCTAGTACGTAGTCCTGACTTCCGTATACAGATATGTATATCTTGTGGTATCGAATCCGTCGGCTCACATATTGATAGGTCTCCTCCCTCAAGATCCGAGAGGATTAGTCGATGACAAAAGAAATGGTGACCACCTATGAAGTTGGTCCTCGATGTCCTGTTGCTGATGCTATTTGGAAATTTCAGCGGAATCGCGACAGAAAGGAAGCAATGCTAGAGGACGAGATGTGAACATGTTCAGTCGTAGCGTGGATGCTGTCGTGCAGAACACATCTATTCACGTTACCGACGAAAGCAGAGGTGCCGTAGAATTGCCTGATAGTCCCAGCCCCGAATATATTGAGGCGGCCAAAGGTAATCAACTTTGCTCTTTTTTCTGATGCCTAAATATCTGATAGTCATTGGTGCAGCTATTAAAGCTATATCTTCGAGGAGAAATCCAGGCGAGCCGATCTTTATAAATATCCTACACGATCACTGATGTTCGAACACAGTGGTATATATGAACACATCGAGCCAGCCGTCATACGTTGCCACTGGGAACGATGCCCCAGGATACCACTTCTCCTACCCAAGTACCCAAGGATATCCCGGTCAAGGTATCCCATCTATTCTCCTTGTATCAATTCATGTTCAACTGAATATTCTGTTTTGCACCAGATTCCTCATATCCACAAGGTGGACATTACTTGCCTCCACCTAATCACAACACATACGGTCGCCATGACCCACAGGCACAGTATGGACCGCAAACTTATAGTCATACCTCAGCGGCACCAGGCTCCTCTTCACAAGGTGGACATTATCCGTCTTCACCTAATCACACTGGCAACATATACGTTCGCCATGACCCACGGGCACAGTATGGATCGCAAACTTATAGCCATACCTCAGCGGCACCAAGCTCCTCTTCACAAGGTGGACATTACCCGTCTTTACCTAATCACACTGGCAACATATACGGTCGCCATGACCCACGGGCACAGTATGGACCACAAACTCATACCCGTACCTCACCGACTTATCCTACGAACTATCCAAGTCAGTCAGCTGGTCCTTATTACTCCCAATATTCGGGACAGCATCATCGGATTTAAGTCAACATCCACACTATCCGTCGCACAACCCCAGAACGGATATAGAAATGCCATTTTCACCACGCTGCACTCCATCCGTAATTCGCCGCAAAGTCGAGTCCGAAAGATAATAAGGCTCATTTCCCAACAGGAGGAGCAGGGAAAGTTCACTAATCTGTCGCGAGCTTTGGGTGCTAGGTCCGGGAAGCGTCACGATAAGTGGTTTCTTTCAGTGGAACACACCTTTTGTTACAAGTAAGCCTTGGTATTTTCCGACTGGATATTTGTTGCGAAATATCCATCTATCAGAACAATGACATATATATGCACATGATATACGCTTCGTCCCTGTCTTTTGTTTTCTTAGTTATCGTAACTGCTATCGGAATCTGTTGTTGTCTACTCATGCTTTCCGTTTATCGAATCTTTGTTATTCTTGTCCGAACGTCCCAGTACTGTATACCTGCTTTCCAGAATCGAAATTTATTTTCATGTAACTTCTATCAACGTACTTATACACGTAGTTTTCTTGTATGGAAATCTTTATAATAATCCCGATCGAGTAATTAGTGGTGATGAGCGAAGAAATTCGCTCAGTCTCACTGTGGAGAAATTTCCGTCTTACAAAATATGTTGTCACAGGCTCAAAAGCTCAAAGAGGACAGGTAATCCTGAACAAGAGTCTAAGATTATCAGTGGAAAATCTCTGGGTAACATCTCTGGGCGTTGCAGAGGCTTTGATCAGCTTTGAACATGAACCAAGGCCCTAGGCATAATTTCACGGAGTGATGTTCTGGGTGAATTGTATCCGGGTGTCGTTTCTAGTTGAAATTTAGATAATTTGGGATTAGGGATTAGAAGATAACTGTGGATTAATACATCGACGGGGTTCAAGGCTTCGCTCAACAACATACGACCCCTTCTCATTTGATCTATAACATTGTGATTCCAAAAGGCGACCTGGTATTAGACCCTTCCTCAATCGCATTGATCATTCAACATTTCCTCCATTAACGTCTCCTCATGGTCCTTCTTGAGGGCATCTACAAAATCTTGCAGAGCATCACCTTCCATGACGGAGGTGAGGTTCATGATGCTCATGCCTATGCGGTGGTCTGTAACCCGTTCCTAGATAAAGAGGAGTACCGAAATTTAATAAAGAGGATATAAGGGTATAAGCAAAAAAAACTACCTGAGCGTAATTATATGTCCGGATTTTCTCGCTCCGGTCAGCACTCTTGACGAGACTGTTTCTAGTTGCGCGACGTTCAGCAATCTCGCGGGTAATTTTCTGGTCCATGAGTCGGGCGGAGAGAACTTGGAAGGCGCGTCGTTTATTCTGTAAGGTCATGCCCAATTAGTGACAGGGAAAAGGTCCGGAATCCGGACGTACTTGATGCTGGCTTCGTTCGTCTTGCATTGATACAGTGATTCCAGATGGTATGTGGGTCAAACGAACCGCTGACTCGGTTTTGTTGACGTGCTAGAAAGGGTAGCCGGTTTAAGATTGTTAATGACGGCGTAAGGGTAAAAGAGGTATGTATGTACTTGGCCACCGGCACCTCTGGCACGCATGACTTCAATCTTGACGTCTTCCATACGAAAAAGGTCCTCTTTCTGAACGTCCTTTTCTTCTAGCAGTGGTAGGACCTTCAACACGAGACACTGAGTGGGATGTCGCAGAAATTTTAGTATTGACGCGTTCCACTTACGATAACTGTCGCTGTACTCGTGTGCACTCTCCCAGCGGCATCTGTAGATGGGACTCTCTGGACACGATGAACACCGCTTTCCCAGCGGAACGCGTCGTACGCGCCTTCGCCTTTAATCTCTACAATAGCATCCTTCGTACCACCAGCTTCATTTTCATTCTCTGCAACAACAGTAGCTCTGAAAGAATTTGCGGAAGCAAATCTCATATACATTCTCAGCAAGTCTGCAAGAAATAATGACGATTCCGTCCCTCCGGCGCCGGATTTCAGTTCGACGAGCGCAGAAAGAGAAGCTGTTGTGGAAGGAGGAACGAGAAGAGATGGAAAAGTGCTTTGAAGAAGCTGCGTCAACGTTCCATCTAATGCTTCGTGTTCCTCAGCTGCTAGAGCGCGCATGGAAGGGTCTGAGTCGCTAAGAAGTGGTTTGAGATCTTCGAGGGACTACTGCGGGTTCTGTAAGCGTCAAAGAAGAAAAATTGGCAAGACTATCAGAACCTTCTTTGTCTTTGTCCACTCATCCCAAGCTTTCTGTAGTGGCTCAGATTCCTTCAACTGTCGGAGTCGCGCGATGTCTTCCGGAGTAGACATTTCATCGGATATTTGGGAATTAATATTCGCCCGTTCATCTATGCGCCTTTGGATAACACGTAGTATACGTGAGCCATCTTGCTGTTGGAGACAGGCAGAAAATGTAGAGAAGCTACGTAGAGTTGGTCGAATCCATGGCCGGAAGAAGAGCATTAAGGAATTTTCGAAACACAGAAAATAAATTAAATGAACAAAAATTATTTGTTTAATTTAATCTGAAAAGGGAAAGAATCTCCCACGTAGTTGTATATACCACGTACAGAGACGTGTCGAGTTCTTGACCAGAACATCGACACAATTACTGGAGCTGTAAAATGGTTTGGTTCTTCAGCTTTTTTGTTTTCTTGGCTCTAATACTGCCTTAGGTCGTCCTTGCAGCCTCAATATGCACAAAAGGCGGCAAAGGTTTGTACTAAAAGGCTCATCATCTTGGTAGTAAAACTGACTGGCTTTGAAGCCGTTATTTCTCGTCAGTTTCGCGACATGACACGGACTCGTATTGAATCTCTCCTTGCTTCATTCCCAAAACTCATCCCTACAAATACCCAACATACCACTGTCGAAACCGCTGAAGTCCGATACGTCTACCAACCGCTCGAAGATCTATACATCCTCCTCATCACGAATAAAGCTTCCAACATTCTTCTGGATATTGACACCCTTCATCTGTTTGCCAGAGTTGTCTCTGACATGTGCAGATCTGCAGATGAGAGGGAAATATTGAACAAGACTTTCGAAATTTTGGGTGCATTTGATGAAATCGTTAGTTTGGGATACAGAGAACAGGTCAATTTGATGCAAGTACGGAGTGTTTTGGAGATGGAGAGTCACGAAGAGAAGATTCAGGAAATCATTGCCAGGGTGAGCATGCATGGCTTTGCTCTCAAAACCTCAGATATTTATTACGTCCTCGAACATCGCTCTAGAACAAGGAAGCCGAAGCAAAAGAGGAACTCAAACGACGCGCGAAACAGCTCGAGATGCAACGCCGCGAACAACAACGCCGAGCTGCTGGAAGTTCTGGCGGCGGTGGCGGCTACCTCGGTGGTGGTGTCTCTGGATATTCGCCTGTCCCCCGATTCGACTCTCCAGACCCCACACCGGCGCGCATTACAACAGCTTCGCGCACAACCTCTGAAACTCGTGCTCCCGCATTCAAGAGCTCAGGAATGAAACTAGGCAGTAAGAAAACTAAACAAGCCGAGCTTCTGGACGCATTGGGCGGTGATTTGGCCGCGTCCTCTCCTGATTTGTCCGCTCCGGCAACTCCTGCTCTCGCACCTGAGCCCATCGCTGCTGCTGCTGCCGTTGTCAATAATGGACGAGGCAGTCTTCCTGAAGTGGAAGCTGAAAGGTGCGTCAGAATCTCTTCAGCCTCGAACCTATTCTTACCTAGTGGATAGTATCCACATCGTCATCAAGGAAGCTATCTCCCTCTCTCTCCTCCGTGACGGAGGTGTCCAGGCCATGGAATTGAAAGGGGATATGAACCTCCAGATTTCCGATCCCGATCTTGCTCACCTTCGTCTAACACTCGCCCCTCCTTCGACAGATTTCGGCGGCAACCAACTACAATTCAAACAACATCCAAATGTAGCGAAATTTGTTCCTGGACAAGAACGAGTCGTCGCCCTCAAGGACCCTTCGAGAGCATTCCCTGTGAACCAGAGTTTGGCTGTGCTGAAATGGAGATATGCTGGAACTGACGAGAGCAACGTTCCACTTTCAAGTGAGTTGAAATTTCCCATTTTTCTTTTGAGTCATTCTTATTGAAGCTGCCTTTGATTCCTCTAGTCAACTGCTGGCCATCCACATCAAACGATGGCACTTGTGAAGTGAGCATCGAATACGAACTTGAAAATGAAAATGTTACACTTCACGATGTAGTCATTTCTATCCCACTTCCGTACGTCCTCTCAGTTCTCCCATCTTTCGTATTAATTGACGAATTCTTGTTACAGTGACGGCTCGTACCCAACAGTAACTTCCCACTCAGGAGACTGGTCTTTGAACCCCTCTTCTCATTCCATTTCTTGGAATATCCCCCTCGTGTCTGCCTCGGACGACACCAAGTCTGGTTCAATAGTCTTCACTGTCGGAGGAGACGATGTAGGGGCGTTCTTCCCTGTCGAAGTAAGCTTTGTGGGTAAAGGTAGCCTAGCGGGCGTTGCTGTAAAATCTGTGGTCAAGACGAGTGGTGAAGATGTAGAGACATGGTCTGTGGACGAAATTGTCAATGTAGATCAGTACTTGGTCGTCTGAGATGAAACTGGAGGTGAGAGGTCGGCTGAAGCATATTATTATTACGGATGTTTGCAGATGGGCGATGTAGAGTAGGTTACCCTTATTTCTGTTGATCAGAGTGTAGACAAGGACGGAAATAGTATGGACCTCCAAAAATGTTAACGTTGTTTGTCTCTGTACTTCCAGGACAAGGTTCAAATACTGGTACCTTCCCGCCGCATGCAGTCTTCGTTCTGTCTTCGTCGACCAGCAACGCGGTGTCAACCACTCTCCTCTTCAAGGGTCTCACTTTGGGGTGAGGTATCTTTCGTTCACAGACGCCTCATCTCGACAGTGATCTATTAAGAATCTCCGATTTTCTCGAATACATCGCTGTCTCCCCTGCAACTTTAATTTCCGCGACGGTCTCGACTTTTGGCAATCCCTGTACGAAGCCTCAAAAATCCAAACGTAAGGCTCGGCGCACGGAAAGATTGTGTACATCTTGATCGTCGGGTGGGTGAAGCTAACGGAATCTAATGAGTGAGGGTCTATATGCATCCTATCGATTTTGTGGGCAACTGCAAGAGCCAACAGTCATTCTTACATGCACTCTTAGATGAAGGTTTGGAAGGTGGTATTCTGTTCGTCGGTCTAGTATCATGAACAACCCTGATCAAAGCCCAATACTTATCTGAGCGATAGCAGACTGATTATCAGTGGTCGGGCAACAAAGACTTGAACATCTGCCTCACGACTCAAACGGGACGTCCCGGACTTGCATTGGAACAACAAGAAAAAGGGCTGGATTTTCAGTCAGCAGATGTATATCCGCCGACAGGCTCTCAGTAACAGCCCTGCTCTACGAATCCAAAGACCCCGAAAAGTAATTCATCTACGAGTATCAGTGAAACCAAATCTAAGCATACGATATGACTTGGAAGGTTTGTGTATCGCTAACACCATGTCCTTCGACATTTTAGGCCTACCGCACCACCATCAAATTAGGTTAGTGCATGCAGACAAACGGGCTATTGCGGATCTGGGAGCAACCAACGCTAGAGTTTTGCGATTTTAGGGTCATAGGTGACTGGACAAATTTTATAGACGCGGTCATTCCAGCGATACGGTTGTAAGTTTTATTCAGGGTCCCTTGTGCTACTTATTTTCTAGCAACTTGCCTTCTGTGCAGGTGATGAGTGTAACAGATATGCTCCTCACTTGCAGGAATCAGTACGGTAAAGTGGCGGTATCTTTATGATTCATTTGTCCGGGTTTTCTGAGTTTCCGAACTATCAATGATACTTTCAACAGCTCCGTCGCGCCCCTCTACCTTGATGTCATGGCCGCCTTCCTGGGAATCGGAGACAGATTCGCTACCGTCTTCGCTATCGGCCTCACGGACACTATACAATGGCTCAATCCTAAAGTAGTCTGGTGGCAGCTCAGATCTCCTAGACACAGCATTTTTGGCTTCCTGCCATGAAAACCTCAGACTCCCCATTGCTCTCCTTCCAATCCTCCCGCCGACCCCAGGTAAACACTCGGCCTCAATTTCCATATCAATCATTTGTTCGTCCACCGTCTTCACGAAACTAGCGAACCGTTCCGAAGAGAGTAGATTGGAAGAAGGATGAGAGGAAAAATTGAAGTAGTGCACCATGTAATAGATGATTCGGATTAATGCAGAGGCAGTTTCGGATATACGCGCTCGACGAAGGTCAGAGTGGAATGCGTGATCAAGCCAGTGTTCGAAATCGTTGAGAAAGTGGATGGCGTGGTCTCTGAGCATGTCTTGCGATGAGCTAGGGATCGTCGTGGATGTGGATGATTGGGTGTGCCAGCAACATTCAAATATCTCGAGTAGGGAGAGGATGTCGTCAACTGACGCGCGGTCTTCTGTTACGTAGTGGCGGATGGAGACTATAGTTTGCAACCACAGATCTGATGAATCGAGTGTGTTAGAATGCAAAGAATGAAGAAAGGGAGGAAACTAACCATTGCTCGGCTCGACTCCGTCATTTGCATTAACCAACAAAGCCAGTTTCTTCAAAGTCCCTGATGCTCCGACAGCGGGGCTGCTCCTCGTATTCAGCGTCCTCAAGATCAGCTCGATTGAAAAATTCCTCATTTCAAGATCTGCGTCCGCACCGTCACCCCAATGTTCTTCAACAAATCTCAAATTCACGGAGTCTCGAGTTGCGGTTTCCATGTCTTGCTGAATCGCGTATGCGACCACTCTTACGGGACAGCTTTGCAAACAATGAAAGACGTGCTTAGCCATGGTGACGCTGTCTCCCAGAGTTGTGATGATCCATCTCATTCCGCGCGCCAGGTAGGCGTCGGGATCGTAAAGATTGAGGTATCGATAGGTCCGAAGGAGGTGGATGTCGCACGAAACCCAATCAGAGTAATGTGCCGGGTGACGGCGAAAACCACGAAGAGGAAGTTGTAGGATGGACAGCGTTAAACGATGGAATAACCACGATTGAGGCGACTTGTAAGGACAGGGGAAAATGTCGTGTGATTGCTGTTTGTCGCGTGAAAGACTTAGAATGTAGTATGTAGGAAGGATCGTGGTTACCCCTACAATGAGCAAACCCAAACCGACGATGCAAGTGACGAAGCTCGCAACGACGGTGTTGTATGACCATAGGAGATCGAGTATACCACTGAAGAAAAGGACGAGGGAGACTTGGAGGAAAAGAGGAAGGGAAGCTAGAATTCCCGGGACACCCCATTTCCCCAGACTTTCGTAACGCATCTGACGGAGTTCGAGAGATTGTTGTTGGGAGAGCGCAGCGTCACGTTGGTACTCTCGCAGCCATTGTTTGCAAAGAATGCCAATCAAAACAGTGGATAGACTGAGAGTCAGACTGAGGAACCAGAATACGTTGATTCGTACAGAGCTCGCAGAGGGAGAGAATGGAGCCCCAGTCATCAACGACTCTGTTACATTCTGATTGCCGGGCTCGCTCAGTCGTCTGACAATCTGCGAAAGGAGAGCAGTCTGAATGTTTATGGGGTCTTGTTGTAGCCATTTGTAAGATTCAATGGTGAACGCCGTTACTACTGAAGAGAAGAGACCAGCCTAAATGGGTTGTCTCATCAGGTTGCGGAAATTCAGCAGACGAGTGGTGACACACAAATACCAGAAGGGTGTCGATATCATCCCTCCAGCCTCTACACCTTTCCTCGTCGTATTTACCGACTCGTTTCATGCATTCCTCCCAAGGATCACCGTTCCGGAGAGGAGCGCACTTGTACGGACCGTCTTTTGCCCAAATTTTTGGCTATTGAGTTATGTACTACACGGCCTATCAATCACGACGCTTTGAATGGATCAGACAGAGAAATACCACACCGTTTCATGGCTGCCGTCATTCCGATTACCTAGTCCGATGCTAGTAGACAGTCAAGGTTCTGGATTTTCAGGATTGTCTGGCTCGACTTCGTTCAACTTGACTTGAACAAAAGACAGGCTTGGTTGAGGGTTTGGCACTGTAGAAGTTCCTAGGACCTTGAAGTTTGAACTTATCAGTGAAAAGGCCTTTCCCAAGACTCGTGATGTTTTATATCAAGTTTTGAAACCTCAGGAGGCTTACCGCAAATGATTCCTTTCCTCTATCGGGAGTGCAGGCGGAGTCAGAGCTAGTATTGGCTTTTATCATGGTTCTGCCTGAAGAGGGGAAGGGAGGATGTGTGGCTTCATAGCTTTAACATAAAAAATAGCTTTTCAATGCAGTAAGAGCTGTATTGAAAAGAAGGTGAGCTATTCACAGATTAATGAAGTACAAAGCTGTCATGCACGTTCGAACGACTACCGTGACAGCGGTCCGCATCTGTATACGGACTTCTACAAATTACCATAATTCTTTCCATATACTTAGTGGTCGTCAACACCTTAAGTATCAACCGACTACATCTAGTATGCACTTTTAGTGGTCAGAGTAAGTAGAAAACAGTAATATTGCAGATAAAATCGCTGTAAGGTAACATTCTAGGTATGTAAGTAGCTTCGGGTGTATATCTAGTCTAAGTCAGGATATCTTCTACTTCTAGGTCTATAATATGTGGCAGGTCTGAACAATGGAATCTCATTAAGATAACTTGATCATTGCATCGAGCTGAGTGCGAAGATTGGATAAAATCAGTGATATGGGGCCAGTGCAAAGATGGGTTCGACCCACAATGTTACACCAGCCGCAAGACCATGACTAGACTCCGCGACGCTATATGGTGCTTAGTTTCCATGGTCCAATTTGTCCTGTCAGCAATTTTATCAGCGTAAGACGTCAGGAGATGTACTGTATGAGGATGTTCAGTCATGGCAAACGTTCATTGAAAACTATCGCACCTGGCGTGACTGTATTCCTAGCACTTTGGTCTCCAACTCTTCGATCCTCTTCAGCTTCACCTCGTGGAACTCTTTGAGCATCTCAGTTTGTTCGGCTTTGAGCTTATGAAAGGCTGCGTCTAGTTCGTGATGCCAAGGATATAGGACGGTGGTTTGGAAGATGAGAGCAGAAGTAGCGATACCAAAGTTGAGGTAAGGGAGGAGTTTGCGAGCTGTCGGGCCTAGCACCATGATTAAGGGAGTCAGTGTAAAGAGTGAGAATTGTAAAGGAGAGTTGTCGGTCTATAAGGAATACCGGGCAGTGAGTGCGGTTGATTGATGAGCCGAAAATGAAACACGTCTGGACAGTCTCTGATGCGGTACCCAGCCGGTTTACCGGCCCGGCGTAACGATTCAAACGACGCAGCAGACTAATGAGCGACTGGCTCGAGTCTACTGATGTGGCGGCAAGTTTGAGCTTGTTGCTGTTACAAAGATGTCGGTTCCTCCTCCACGCCGCAGTGAAGACATTGAGATTAACTTTTATCTTTACTATCAGGATCCCGCTGCGTAGAAAACGCAAAATCCAAGCAGGTGAGGTCGATGACAGTATATTTTGCTTAAGTACTTGAACGTATACTTATGTAGTATGATAGATAGAACTTTAGGATTAGATATGATCAGATATTAAGAGATACCAGCTTAGATAGTCACCCTTCATATCCCAGAGCCGTTTTAGGCAGACTCATCGTCGCTGAGAGGCACACGGGATTCCACTGTGGGACAAAGAAAATCAGATTATGGTACCTGAGAAATAGAAGTTGAGACATACAGGATTCGTCATCGCTGAGGGCGTAGACCCTCTTAAAGAAAGGTCGCTAAATGACATGAGGACCCTCTTAGAGACAGCCTCGTCGTCGTCGACATCGTAGACATGAGGAGCCCTTTAGAGACAGCCTCGTCGATCGACATCGTAGACAGAGGATCTGAGAGACAGCCTCGTCGTCGTCGACATCGTAGACATGAGGAGCCCTCTTAGAGACAGCCTCGTCGTCATCGACATCATAGACATGAGGAGCCCTCTTAGAGACAGCCTCGTCGTCGTCGACACCGTAGACATGAGGAGCCCTCTTAGAGACAGCCTCGTCGTCGTCGACACCGTAGACATGAGGAGCCCTCTTAGAGACAGCCTCGTCATCGTCGACATCGTAGACATGAGGAGCCCTCTTAGAGACAGCCTCGTCGTCGTCGACATCGTAGACATGAGGAGCCCTCTTAGAGACAGCCTCGTCGTCATCGACATCGTAGACATGAGGAGCCCTCTTAGAGATGCTTTCGTCATCACCAAGGGCATAGACATGGGGAACACGAGCTTCGACTACAGAAAAGGATAAGCATGTCAGACTCCGGAGTGCCGTCGAACAACATTCGAGCTGAAATTAGGAGAGTAACGTACGAGACTCATCGTCACTCAAAGCGTAAACGTGAGGATCCCGAGTTTCCACTGCTCAGCAAAGGATCAGTAATAAACGTGCTAAGAGGAGGGATAGGACGTACAAGGCTTGGCAACACTCAAGAGTGCAACGGAAAGCAGAACAAAAGCACGGAATTGCATGTCGAGAATGTAGACAAGATGTGAAAGATTCGCGAGAATGAGACAGATGAGACTGTTGGATTGTCTCGAAAACCGCTACCACTTTTTATATCTGAGTGGCTACCACTGTGGCGTATATTCGTGACACTTTGTATTTCACAGTTCCTGCTCCGGAGACAAGTCAGAAGACAGGCCATAAACGTTACACGTTACACACTTACCAAGAATCGTGTTGCTGAAAACATTACATGTTCAGGACTTTTGCAAGCGTCCAATAGCCCTACAAACCGCAAGACGAAGTGAAGGTTTTCCTCCGATTCTATTGGGCGAAGAGATCTATCCCCAAACTTTCACGATGCGATGCAATTTTTTGTTGTATCAGCAGGCGACTCGGCAAACTGTATGTGTCCTTTAGATTTACATTTGTTCTTTGCGAAGGAGGACGGACTACTAACCAAATCGGGCATCAGACCCGAATTCCAATAAGTATATCACCGTTCTTTTTTCCTCTGGCCCATTCGAAGACCGCCCGCTCTAAGATCTGAAAGCGTTTCCGGGGTCCGGCAGTACATAACTGTGGTTTTGTTTCTGAATGTAGATGGATTAGCGTAGGAAGCCGCGGGCCAAGTATGCATATGAAGACCGTGATGGAGCCGTCGATATTAAGTCCGGATATAGCGGATCCGTATTGCTGCATCGTTTTCCATTACTGTTACGGTTCTACAGTGGATTGAGCGTCTAAGAAGACAATGTTCACAGAGTTCGTGACACCTGGCCCTGAGAAAACATTCGAGCAACGTTCTCTGTCCCAAAAACGGC
>ML179133.1:19886-96087 GCA_004369135.1 Dendrothele bispora CBS 962.96 | reverse complement strand
CTATCGGCAAAAACCCTGTCTATTGCAACGAACTTACAAAAGAGTCCCGGTCCACAGTCAGATACGAGACTCACTACCGCTCTAACAGAAGAACTCTGCAAGGTAGGTGACAAATTGGCGAGAGTCACTACCGTTCTGAACATACAGAAAGACAGTAGAACCCCAGTAAATAGTTACTGAATGGAACCGAGTGTCACCTTCGAGCACAAGGCGTACAGATACGAGAGTCGCTGCTGCTCAGGTAAAGGTTCTCCCGAGGGGTGTCAACATGACGGGAGGCGCTACTGCGAAAGACATAGAAACTGGCAGAAGCTAACGGACTCCATGGTGCTAGCACTAAAAGAAAGAAACAGGGAGCCACCTTAGGGCGCATGGAGTACGAATGTGGGAGTCGCTGCTACTCGGACGGATTTTGCCGAGACCCTATACTTCCCACTGATAGATGATCCAAGACTTAGTATTCGACCATAGAGAATTATAGACTAGTATAGATTAGGATTTCAAGATAGATAGTATGATGTATTCATATGCAAGTTCATGAATTCGTTTTATATGACAGTAGCTGGAGTGGACGAACCTAAAACGCAAAAGATGCGTCGCCCTAGGACTATCATTTCTATTTTCAATTAGAGTTACAGAAGTGACGCCGCACCTCCTCCTTGGCTGTAGAAACATTGTCGTTGTTCGAGTTTGAACGGCGGTGTAGTCATCTGAGCTCGGTCAGCGAGTAATCAGACGACGCAGCAAACTTAGCAATGCGGCCCGGCCATTTGGCCGACCCATGGCGTAGTCTCTGACAGGTCTGCACAAAGTAAAAGCCGAGTAGTTAGTTGGCTAGCGTGAGTGGCAGGCCATAAGGAATATCTGGCTGTTGAGAGGAAATGTTAAGAGTGAGAAATGACTGAGGGAATTAGTACCACGATCCGGGCTGTCGAGCGTTTGAGGAGGGAATGGAGTTGAAACCATAACGATGAAGACGAGAGTAGAAGGTTTGGTGGCAGGATATAGGAACCGTAGTGCTTGATCTGCGTCGGAAGGTATTCGAGTTTCGGCTTGTTTGACTCTACGAGTTTCTCAAGGTGCTCCACTTCGACTTCTCCTAGCTTCTCAACCTCTGGTTTCACGATCCTTATGTCAGTGCGGTCCACGCTATCAAAAGTCACTTGGAAACGGTACTGACTTGTAGGAGTATGTCGTGTAGAGGACTGCAGAATGCGACTATTTTAATGACTGTCCTGTTTAACCTGGTACCTTTGATTCGTGGTATATCGCAGCGCCTCAGATCAGTACCAGAACGCCGACCACATTGTAACACCCAGCTTGAGTAGAAACGTGACCGGGGTATAGTGACTAAAATAGGTTAGAAGCGTGAGTCGAGCTACGTTACTAGTTCAATAGAACTACTCTAAGGTAGCAAGTCTGGACGGTGTATAATATCTGGATCTTCATCTTCTATAGGACTGAATCTGATCTATATGTGGGCTTCGATGTATGAACGGATCTTACTGATTAGTTTGATCCTGAACAGCTTGCTAGTAGAGATCTGCCTACTTCTTAGCCTCCGCGTATTGAATCAATATGGTTAGAGAATTCGAGTTACAGGGCGAGATGCTGGCTCAATCCTACATCCGTTAGATTCGTATCAGTATTGAGTTGGTAAGTAAAAAGCGCCATGGAATTTGAGATGATTGTGATGTATTGAAAACGATATTCGTTAACTTAAGCCATACTTAACGATGAAGAAACACGCAGACCTTTCAGTGCTATACAGAAGTTTAGAAAAATCTTCCGGACTCGGAGCGCCGGACCGGCTAGATTGGCCCGGTTATGGGAACAATATCCGAATCGACGAAGAGTCTTTGTTTCCATCCATGAAGCAAGTTGACATCAAGGAAATTGCAAAGCTCTGTTTGCACGAGGAAAGGTACTATAACGTGCAACTCCAGTCGACAGAGCATCGATTCGCCATTCTTTCCCAATTTGACATCCTAGAAGGTTCTAGAGTCTTGGAATTGGGGTGTGGTCAGGGTGATTGCACGGCTGTTCTTGCAGAAATCGTCGGACCATCCGGACATGTTACAGCTATTGATCCAGGAGCACCAGACTATGGCAAGTAGACCTCACGATGCTCCATAAAATCATCTAAAACAAGATTTCGTACAGGTGCTCCTTTCACGCTCCAACAAGCGCAGAGCCATTTGTCTTCCGGGGCATTAGGAGGTCGTATTACTTGGAGGAGGGCCATGCCAACTGAGTTTCTTCAATCCGACGAAGGGGAATACGACGTTGCTGTCTTGGTTTTGTGTACCTGGTACTTTATGTCTCCAAGAGTCCTCACCGAGACACTCTCTGCTCTTGTGACCAGAGTTAAACGAGTTTGTATTGCAGAATGGGATCTTTCGGACGGAAAAGCACCAACACACGTTCTAGCTGTCTTGACACAAGCGGCATTGGAGAGTCGGAAGTCGGGATCGATTTCGAATGTCCGTACATTGTTCACTGCCTCCACGATCAGAACTCTTGCCGCAGCTGCGGGGTTGAGACTGGAGAAGGATTCTGTGCTAACCACAGCCAGTAATGTTTCGGACGGGTCTTGGGAAGTTCAAGCAGTGATTCGAGACAGTTTTGCGAATGAAATCGAACAGTACGTTGAGGAAGAGAGGGAAAAGTACATGATCAAATCCATGCAGGATGCAACGCTAGGTTCTCTGAAGAGCGTTGGTGGTACGAAGAGTGTGAAGTCTATGGATGTTTGGTGCGGGTCTTTCGTTGAGACGTAGCTAGCCACTGTAACCTGCCTAGTTGAAGAAATTAGTGAGAGGACACTCGAAATACTGTCAATCCATGCACCCTAGTGGCATCTACCTATACATTTGAAGCGAGATATTTCGATCTGCTCCAAACGGAGTTAGTAGTAGAGTGAGATTAGTAGAAAAGGAATTGGATAGTAGCCAAAGTGGCAGCTGTCCCAACCCAATGTCTCGCCGTGTCGTACGCATTTTGTTTCTGCTCGTTGTGGTTGGAGTGGTAGCCGTGCTTTTACCACGGTCCGGCCCCCTGTCCGTCAACCTCAACGTCAATGTTCCTCTACCGGTTACTGTCCACATCGACAACCCTTCACCAGCTCTCACCTTTCACAGTGAAAATGTCCTGAAACCTATCCAGAAATCCCCCCCGACATTGAAACCGAAACCCTTGTCTGCAAAACAACACTCTATCCTGTCCGCAATAACATCTTTTTCGAAATACATCGACCATACCCTGAACGTGATTGCTGTTCGCAAAGAACGCTTCGAGAGGCTCCCTGCAGAACAAAGACCTCTTGCAGAAGCGATTGGTTATAATACCCATTTCGAGGACGCACGGATGCGAGCAAAATATACTATGAAATTTCTGGACGATGTCGCGGATTATGCCAGAGAACTCTACGGATTCGCTCCAGGGGACATAGCCGATAAGGTTTACCACGAATGTGTCTCCGACTTTCTAGCGCATGTGGGGAGGGATTGGAGTAGTGAAGGTAGCCAGGAACGAGCGTCCATCTTTTCTCCGATACTTGACGCCCTAAAGGACGGCTTAAGCGGCGTAAAGGGAGAGAAAAAGGTTTTGGTCCCTGGTTTTGGACTCGGACGTCTTGCACATGAGATAGCCAACGAGAAAGGTACATATCTGTCTCTCTTTCCTTGCTGATATATCTGATGAATAGTTGTTCTATAGATTATTCCGTAGATGCTTGCGAACTGGACTATGGTTCAGTCATTGCGTACAACTACTTGGTCAATAGAACCATGGCTACGTTCGAGCATACGGTTTACCCTTACATTACCAATTGGCCCTTCCAACGAACAGCAAAAGGACGATTTGCCCCCATTCGATTCCCTGACATGCTCCCTACATCACACGTCAATCTCGTTGAAGGTGATTTTCTAACGGAATTCCCTGAATCCGAAAAGTATGATGCTGTCGTCACGCTTTTTTTCATCTATGTCTCGGAGAATATCATAGACTTCCTGTCCAACATCCACCGATTGTTGAAACCCGGTGGTTTATGGGTGAATCTTGGTCGTAAGTATTGTTTTTTATCATACAACTTCATGTTCTTTCTTATTTTTGCATCTCTAAGCTTTCAAATGGGGTTCCTTCTCTCAAATGCAGCTCTCTGCAGAAGAGGTTCTGGATCTTGCTGAACGCCTCGGACTCAGAGTGGACCACGACTCAAAACGATCTATTGATGCAGTGTATGCCCACCAGGTCGATTCATTATTGAAATACACTTATGGTAAGACATACCCTTTGTTCTGGAATGATACCCTGATTTTTTCTACAGTCACGCAATTCTGGACTGCACGGAAACTTTAAAACGATACATAGAGTACACTAGGACCACATATTCTATCGTACACGTATTTAAAGGTGCAATTCATTGATTATTAATTCTCTTTTCTGTGCTATCCTGACGGCTTTACTCATGAAATGAAAATCAAATTGCCATTCATTACGCAGAATCAACTGTGAGCTCCTGAGACATACGTCTTATTACTGATCATCTACATAACTCAAGCCGTTGTATCTATGCCAGCCTCAAGCTAACCAAACCTTTATTACCACTCGTCTGGCATCGGAATAAGAGTATCATTTTTCCTTGCACACATGGCGGGATGATCTTCTGACTTGGCATCATCATCATTGACCATGACCACATCGGCGCACTATAAATTAAAAGTATCAGTGGACAAGCTTGTTTTTCGAACGGAAATGAAATTCAAAAACAAAACTGACATGATGACCAGTGACCATTCCGGTCGAAGGATCAGCCGCTTCGAACAACAACATTCCATGTTCATTTCCTGTCAACGGACGAGGCATCTGAACGTCAAAGCAAAGCTGGCCTGTAGATGAGATGGGCATGTTCGATGCAATGGGAATGGGGAACTCGTGTCTATTGCGAGCTACTCGACTACGAGTGAATCGAACGGATACTGCCAATCAACGTTTAGTGTTCAACGATGTTCAGCAAGAGAATCACGTAGCACTTACCCACATCACCGGGATGGCCGGAGAACGAGAGGAAGGTGGTTTGGTACGCTGCGAAAGGTTGAGGGTTGCGGAAAGGGATACCTAAATGATACCAATTGGAATTCGAGTTAACGAAACGTTCAACTCGGGCTTCCGAAGAAGAGAAAGGATTGTTGCATTTACTGACCACAGAACGGTTTGAAGTCTTCAAGGTCCGATCGAATGTTACTGACTTCACGACGGGTAGCCCATGGATAATGTACACTGAAGGACACATGTGCAGATTCTGCAGCTGAAGTTGTTTGGAATAACCAGACAGTCGAGAGAAGGAACAGTGCTTCAAGGCTCGTGACAAACAACATCGTCCAGTTGTGATTGAATATGGGTCAACTGTTTCAAAGCAGGCTGGCGAGGTTTGGGGGAATAATGGGGAAGACAAAACTCTGAAGCGCAGAATTGGAGTATACCGTGAATGAAAAGGTGAATTGTTTCGATGTCAGCATCCAAGGTATCCAAATGATGACCAGCGTCAGAATCCATGGGTCTTGGACTTTTGGAGGATGATATGTATTTGTGCTGAAGTCCGACAGCCGTATCACAAGTATAATAAATGCACAAGTGATCTTGAATACTTGGTCATGGGTGACATATAACCGCATGACGGTACCGGTTACAGAACGTTGATACTATGATAGATCTAACGATTATGAAATCGAGGGTTCGTGTGCAGTGTGTTAAGTAATTGCGTGGTACGGATCCTATAGGCTATCCGCTACATGATGACTTCGAAAGGAACTTTAAACTGTTCAAACGTCCTAAACGGGTACCACCTCCATCGGTAGATCGATATCACTGGGCTTATGTACATACAACCTTTGCGTATACGACAGGTTGAGTAAATCTCAAGTTGGGCATAGTCTCCCCTAGGCAGACTGACGATATAAACATAGACACTCACCGTGTAGTTGGGCAGATATCGATCTCGATCCAGCCGGATGTATTGAAATTTGAAATTGCGTAAAGGGCAATGTGGCCACTTTCGTGCCACAATCATTGGACTGTGCGTCTTTGAGCCGTGGTTTTTGGCTTCTCTTGTTTAAATCGAAATAATAGTATGGAGCCAGCTGTGTGAAGAAGATCCCTTTAACTTTTGGGAGATTTCTCCGGAACGACTTCTTCCTGCTAGATCGCAAGACATGTAAACCCCAGCTCGAGCTACAGGTTTCAGATACATAGTATTCAACTAATCGATAATTTGTAAAAAAGAGTTTAGTGCTCAACGTAAACGTAGCAGAATGGTGGAGCAGTATGATTGAACACCTTTGATATATCACTGCAATCAGAAACTCCCAAAGCCGCATGCAACTTGACAAAAAGAAATGTTACATACCTGAGAAACAGCAACCGATGTGGAAAGCCGGTCGAAATCGAGCTTTTGAGACACTGAGGCTTCCGGATCATATCGTGAGTCGCTGAGATTATGCGTGTTCAAAGGATATCCTTGAAAGGCGTAAAAGTTGTCCGGATGTAACGATTGCCACTATGATCAGGAAGGATTAATATATCAGGAGCTCGCGCTCTACTAAGTATTGTGGTAAGTGGACTCTACCTTGCTCCAGATGCGGTCAATCTGCCCGTGATGGAGCCCTGTTTCGAGAAATTCTTTCAGTTAAAGACTAAGTTCTGGAACCTGTTGTGTGTTGAGGCTTACAGAAGAGAGGATCTAAATCACAATTCAAGAAAGAAAATATGAACGAAATTCCAGAAAGCAAATTAAAGAAAATTACTACTCACCGTTCGACGCAAAGGAGGTCAGATCGCAAGCTTCTTTTGGATACTTCGAAGGACATTCGCTATCCATGTCTCCTCCTATGATGAAATGTAGATTGTTGTGCACATGAGAGAAACGATGTTGAAAAGTAAAAAAGTCCCCCGTCGTATCCCGCATTATATCGAACAAGTGCTCAGCAGAAAGTTTGTCTGTAAGAGATCGATTGGTAGCGGGGTCATCGAAAGTGATGTTGCGACGTAGATGGTGGGGTATTGGATAGGCTAGAGTCACGTCTCCGAAAGCTCCGTCGTGGATGAAGCAGTCGGTAGAGATGCAGTCACCGTTGGTACCCAATCCAGAAGTTAGATCCGGATCAAAAACAGGTGAGGACTTCATGTCAAACAAATCTGCGGACATGTGAGATAAAGGCATTTTGCAACTTTGTACAACTTCTACCTAAAGACCAGTCCCAATAGCTGTGAAACAATTAGCATTGAAAGGACACCACAAAGGGTCGAAGCACCCACGGAAAGGCACCTTCATAATTACATCTATCGCGCAAAGCCAACTCGAAGAGATAGGTGAAATACCGATGCCAAGGCAGAAAATATGCATTTTCGTGAGCAAAGTCCTCTAACATGTCGTGGGTGAGAGCAAAATCGTCATAAATAGAACGGGAACCTGGCATGAGGATGCCCGATGATGTGTAGGAAAGTCTTTCATGATGATGAGCGGTGAGGCACTGAAATATCACGATGCCAGGTCAGCGCCGCCGCGTTCAACAACTTGAATCACGCCCACTCGACTCACCTTGACACTGGAGATGTAAGCTATTTTCTCCTCGTTACTGAACGTACGCCATTCTCTGCGTTCAAAGAGTCGTCGGCATTCTTGAACTGGAGCACCGAAGGAAACGACAGGCAGCCAAAATCCTAGCAAACTAGAGAGAAGCATTCCTCAGCCTGGGGGATTGGAGGATTCTAACTTGTGCCAGCGTTTCAATCGATTGAGAACCGATCTTGTCCAACCGGGTTAACGTCACAGAAAAACTGAGCAAAGCTACAAAATGGTACAGTCACATAGAAAAAGAGCCGACACCATGCTGGTGTTCTGGGGTCCCTTGTCGATATTGAATACCGCTCCATATCCCCATATCTAAACTGAAGTCATTATACAGATCTGCAGATTTTCATTTGCAAATACTAAAGCTAACCTAGATCCGAAAATTGACCCAGATGCGAATAATCTTGTGATTCAGTGGCACTTTTTTTGTTACAGGCTACTTTGTATACAGTACCAAACTGTTGCGTATCCATATTCTGCTTGTCAGCTAGTCTCCATAAAAAAGACTGCTGTTGAATATAAGCTTCCAAAGGCAGATTTTTCGCATCTGGGTCAATTTTCGGATCTAGGTTAGCTTCAGTATACAAATCTAGATCTCTATCACCCACATTTGACCGGGTAAGTTCAAAGTATTGGCGCTTTCAAGTTTTTCTTTCAACGTGCTGGCTATCATTCTACTGTTCAAACGTTCAACGTTCAGCACCCATGGTTTTCTTCCGCCCGCAAATGGGACACTTGTCCTACAGCGTTAGTGCCGTCGCCCTTGGTCTGTCGTTGCTCGGAAACATAATAGCAGCGTTCTACCAGTTCAACACTATTTTTCCATTCACTGCTCGAAAATACAGTGAGTTTCGTTTACTTCCTATCTTCTCAATCTTCTGCTCGATGTGCACAGTTCTACAATGTTGACTGATTTATAAAAATCCACTCTAGCCTACATCGGTAACGACCATCCCCGACATCTCCCCTTGACAGTCCCTACCTCCAACATGATCTTCCAATCCCAAATGTCCCACTTTGGTATGGACAACTCAATGCAGACTTGGGCAGAATGGAGCACGATTCGTCCTCCCTCCGCAGGCTTCGTTTACCTCGGCGAGACCTATCTTCCCATCGACGTGTCAATGTGGCATCAAGTTCATTGCCTCAGTCATCTTCGCTCGATGATCGCGAGAGGTGATGACGGTTCGGAGCATACCGAACATTGTTTTCATTACCTTAGGCAGGGGATTCTTTGTGCCGCGGATCCGACTTTGGAGGAAAGAGCTGAAAAAAGTTTTGGGATAGATGGGAAAGAGATTTTTCCTGGAGATGGGGCGACTCATACTTGTAAGAATTTTCAGTATGTGTATGAGTGGACGGTGAAGCACAGGGAGTCTTGGACTCCGGAGATGGTGCAGAGGCTCTCGGAAGTAGGCTCTGGAGGTCTTATGGGTCACCAAATGTCGGGACACGCTCACAACGGTACAATGCCAATGATGTAGTATTAATCCTTATTTAATTGACCACTTGATCTTTGTACACGTTCGCAATAGTCGCTCAACAAGTGATTCAACATACCGACAAGTTATATAGAGTATTAGAAAATAGTAATAGGACGTATATCGAAAACGAGCCAAACTACATTTTGCTGCAATATACGATCAAGGAATCTGTCTCAACAACTCGAATCCTAGAAGAAAAATGAAGGTAAGCCCTTTTGTTCTCAAAAACAAAAAACTCAAGCCAAAAATTGTACTCACCCATCCTCGGCCGCACTTCCTCGATCTGTGCAAAATCGACATGACAATCGACCCTCACACACCTAAGCTCTACCACAAGACTCTTCGAATCAGTCGGACACCCAAACTTGACCGTCGTCGCGTTCAGAATTAGCCCCCCTTTCAAATCGAGAGTTCCAAGGAGCTCGCCTCGAACGGGGCGTGTGTTCCAGGAGATCGAATCAAAGTCGAAAGAATCCATCGTTACACCATTGTTGGCATCGACGGAAGAGGGAGCGATAACGGACCAAACTTCGATCTCGGAGATGTCGCCCTTGGTGTTGAGATCCTGTTCACGAGTCTCGACGGGCCCCTGCCATCCGATAACGCAAGCTTGGTCTCTGGTTCCTTCAGGTATAGGGAATTTCATGATCGTTGAATCCTGAGTGTAACAGCGACACCATCAGGATGTTAGACCCAGTGGGTGAGGTCGAGGAAGAGAGTACGAACCTTAACTGAAATAAATACTTGATTACCTGACCCATAGACGGTATCCTTTAGCCCCTCATTAATACGAACGATGTGCTCCGGCCAAGAGTGGATAAAAGGCCTCGGGACGATGTTGTGCAAGAGCTTGTCGATCCTGTTGAAACCGACATGCAAGTCTGGATAAGGTAACTTGGCAAGTTGAGTCTCGGAAAGCTCATAGGCTGACATTGTCCAAGGGATCAGAGCGAAATTCAGAGTAGAGAGAGCAGCGACAACAACGGATGCCCAGAGAATGAACGGAGACAATCGACTCTTGGAGGGCAAAGTCAACCGCGAGGAGTTCGGTCTAGCAGAGTCGGTGACGTTGCCATCATCGGAAGAGTCCTCATCTTGGTGAGTCGCAAGAGGGACATATTCTGCGGAGTCTTTGTGTGCACTGAACATGCTGGGTCTCTAGAAGAGAAATGGAGACGAACCAGTAAAGTGTTTTTGGTGAAAGCATCTAGATCTGTAGACATCTTGAGTTGACGACTTTGTGAGACGGTTTCGGAGTCCGTATAATCCGGCAATCGGGTCGAAATCATCAGACCACCGTTTAGTCAATATATAGATTGTTATAATTATCTTGGGACTAAGCCCATCTAACATCACATCACAATCCTTGGGGTTAAAACTTGCGTCCGACCGATCACGATCGCGATCGACTACTATGCAGTAGCGGCCAAAAACGATGGCCCCACGTGACCTGATCTACTGTTGACGACAATGGACTAGATTCGACCCTGAGGCCTGAGGATCGAGCCACTTCCCCGGTTTATACGCTGCAGGGTCCAGTCGGGATTGGTGAATCAATCCCTCAAACACCGAACTTCTACAAAATCACTTCGACTCTTGTCAATATCGTTCTCACTTCTCAAGTGATGGGCACCAGCACCTCCATTCGCAACCGTTTTTCTATCCTTGGTATCGTGCTTGCATTCTCGATCTTCATCAACTTGATAGCTATCATCAAACAAGTCTGGCTCCTGAGTCCGTCACGGAAATCGTACTGTAAGTTCACAACCTTGGAAATGGATGGAAAAACATACGCTGAAATTCGATTGACGCAAAAGCATATATTGGGCATGATCATCCCAGGGAGGCACCTGTGAAGCTTCGCACTGTCAATCTGGCATTGTCCGATGATCCAGATCATTATGGACTGGAGGGTGTTCGAGCCGTGGCAGAATGGAATGCTCTGCATCCTGATGGACAAGGGAGCGTGTATCTCGGCGACGCGTACGTCGATGGCAAACTACAACCGCCGTACCACATATCGATGTTTCACCAACTCCAATGCCTGAATCACATCCGGTCCGCATACGCCAATGAAAACAGTGAACCTGAAAGGACAGCCCATTGCGTGGGTTACCTATTGCAGTCTATTCTTTGTTTTGCGGACACTACGCTCGAGGAGGGAGGAGTTGGTTCGAAGAAAGAAGATGGAAGCGTGGCTGCGCCTGCGAATAATAATACCCATACGTGTCGGGATTGGAGCCAGCTCTATGACTACACGGCTGCCAATCGGGCTGGGTGGATGGCTGAACAGGTCGAGTTTGAAGCTGAGCTGTCCAGAGGAACACTATTGGAGGATTTGCAGATATGATACGTCTGAAGTTACTTGCCTTGGTTTTAATAAAATGGTAGTGTCGAATACTGCTATCGTTGCCACTAGAGACTATAAGCAACACGTCAGAAAACTAAGCGCGTCAGAAGCTAGCCGAACCAGAATATGACATCCCCGTCATATCAAGTCATAAATAGTGAAAACGCTGTTGCTGCTTTATTACTATCTACTTCTGGATAGATAGAGGGCTGAGGACACTAAAATTGAGGGGAAAAAGATAATCTAGGCCGTCCCCGCCGTCAGGATCTAGCCGAGCTTTCGCTGATTGGAAACGTTTTCTGAACGCGTTGCTTATTATCTCCCTTAACGTAAGCATATCGCGAGAATTTGCTCTTTGGGCCTCTGCCCAAAACCACAGATTGCGGTACCTTCTGACCTGTCCACATGTCCAATGCACAATGCATTTTCTGACTGCATTTTTTCAGAGTCTCAAGGGGCGCCAACGACTCCATTCACCCACTGGTTCGGCCTTGGTAACAGACTTTTCTCAACTTGCATGAAAAAATTACTGGATCTCTTTTATACCTCGCGGGTCTCCGGATTTTAGTCCCAACCAAAACCGCGAAGCCTACCTAGTCCGTATTCGTACGAAGCTTATGGGGCTCGATGAGCACCGAGTAAATCTCAAGTCCCCTTGTTCTTGTCTCTCCTTCCTCATCCATCACCACATTTACAGTGTGACGTTCCCATTGCTCATTCACCGCAAGTGAGTTACAAGGATCCTATCTCCCTCTCCATATTCACTTCGTCCGATTACTGATCCATCTGATGATGAATCCGCTTCTCCATGCCTTCGATGTGATGCTTCTCCGCGATTATAGCGGGAAAGAGGTATCATAGGAAGCATCTGCCGTTGCATCTCGTTTGGAGACAGAGATATCACGATGAACATTAGCTACGATTTATCGCTCGATATATAAGCCCTGGCCATCGGATTTCTTCGAGCTGTCTGATTCTACCCGCTACCACCATGTCCGAATCATCTGCTAATCCTGAAAACATCTGCAAAATGGCCGTTTGCATTTATCCCGGCGTTACCATGCTCGATTTCCAAGGTCCAGTCGAGCTTTTGTGTTGCTTATCTGTCGGGAACAAGAAGAAATACGGACATTTGAACCCAACAATGCCTATAGTTAAAGCAGAATTCCTGTCTCATTCTATGGAATCGATCCGACCTGACGCTGGACCTGATATTCTGCCAAGCAAAACATATGAGGAAGCGATGGGTGATACATCGTTCGATATCATCATGATTCCGGGCGGTGAGTCTCGCGAATCCTACCTTCGAGTTCTTGTCTTTTTATTTTTTTTATCTGAAACGGCTGTACACTCTATTTTGCTTCCCTAAAAACTAACAATCATTTTACCAAGCTCCAGAAAGTATGTATATATACTGACGACAGAACACTATTCCTGTTACTTTTCCTTCAGGTTCAGCCGGAAGCTACAGCCAAGTCGATCCTTCCTTAATCGAATTCCTCAAAAGGCAAGGCCCTAATGCGAAGTATATCCTAACTATCTGTACCGGGTCTTGGATCCTTGCCGGGAGTGGTCTTTTGAATGGGAAACGGGCAACGACGAATAAGGCTGCATTCAAACGGATCGTTGTAAGTGACACATCAGACCTCCCATCTACCGAAAGTTCCGTAGTGTCATCTGAAGAAATAAATACTTTTGTAGGAGGACACAAAAGACATGAATATCGAATGGGTTCCTAAAGCACGTTGGGTTGTTAATGACGATAAAAAAATCTGGACGAGCTCAGGTGTTACGGCAGGTGAGTACGCTCAAGTTCAAGGCTGTTTTCTGGTGAAAAGCTTCTTCATGGTACGGAGTCTCTAAGAATGATTTGATTTGATCAGGTCAAGATCTTGCTTGCGCGTTTTTGGATCACCTTGTCGGAAAGGAATTGGCTGACGTTTTGAAGAACATTTTGGAGTTGAGTGGAAAGGAAGCAGATGATGATGAGTTTGCGGGTATACACGGGTTGGTTTGATGTCTTTATTGCGTTACCTGGTAGCCTATATCACATCAACTAATGTTGTGATAGTTGGGACTGGGGTATTTCCTGAGTACCACGGCATTGACTAATTTTGTACATCTCCGTCTTGTCTTGCCTCTGGCGACAAAATTCTAGATATTTCTTATTTTTGTCAAGTCGAGTAAATTGTAAAATTCAATGTTACATCTGTTGCTATTCTCCTTACTTGAACAGAGCAAGATGTTTTGAAAAGGCTGCAGACTCGATGAGATCCGAATCCGGAGAATCAGGCATTAAGGATTGATACACATCTTCACGGTTCGGGCTAGTTAGCCCATCCTACGTTCAAAATTATACACGTAGCTGTAAGTAAGAATGTATAGTCGCAGTCTACGCAGTCAGCAAAAAGCTTGGAACTTCTTGCAATTGGTTAATATTCTACCGCAAGACCGGCGGGATTTAACGCCTGCCACCCATATGCATATACATCAACAGACAGTTGTCAGCACTGATCATGAGAAGGCCCTTTAAAACCCGTCGACCCACTAAACATGTCATTCCCCAGAATCATCCATTCTCTTAACCACTATCTAGCCCATCCACTGGCATAACTCATTTCGTCCTCAAAACAATGTCCACTCCTGCCCATATCAAGACCATCTACAAGATGGCCGTCTGTATCTACCCCGAAGTCACCATGCTCGACTTCCAAGGTCCCGTCGAGCTCCTGAGTAGTTTCTCTATCGATAATCAGAGGAACTATGGGTACTTGTACCCAAAGCTTCCAGATTGCGCCATAGAAACAGACTTTCTGTCTCACTCGATGGAACCGATCCGTCCTTTGACGGGACCTGCTATCCTTCCGACCAAGACGTATAACGAGGTCATGAACTCGGATCAGCCCGTATTTGATCTCATTTTGATTCCCGGTGGTATGTCATGGAGAAGTGTTTACCTGACATCGTTGGGCTGATAAACTCGTGGTTTTTATGAACCTTTTTTGTTCGAACAGGAGTGAAAGCGAACGTTCGACACGTCGATCCTTCTCTGGTCGAATTCCTCAAGAAACAGGGACCCAAAGCGAAACACATCTTGACCGTCTGCACCGGCTCTTGGATTCTCGCGGGCAGCGGCCTCTTGGATGGAAAACGTGCGACGACGAACAAGGCCCTATATAAACAGGTTGTTGTAAGTGCTCCCCATTATTCTAATTCGATTCAGGCCTGGGGAGGTGCCATTGATCCATTCGAATATATGTAACATGTCATGATCTCTGATTACGAATTATTTTCGCAGGAGGACACAAAAGACCACAACATCGAGTGGATTCCTAAGGCCCGCTGGGTCGTCAACGACGATAAGAAGATCTGGACTAGCTCCGGTGTCACCGCAGGTAAAGTTCAAGCCTTCTCAATTCCAAAATTCTCTTGCTATAATTCTGAACACTACCCTCGAGCTAAAATTTTATTAACATTTTGAACCGTGACGAATATAGGTCAGGATCTCGCTGGCGCGTTCCTCGAATATCTTATAGGAAAGGAGTACGCCGAGATGGTCAGGGGAATAATAGAGTTGGGCACGAAAGAGCAAGGAGACGACGAGTTTGCGACCTATTATGGATTGGTCTGATTTATGGAAGAGGACTTGATCGACCCTCGTCTCTGAATGAACCGATTTTATGGATTAATGTATGACTTTGATAGATTAAAAATGGCTACCGATGAACATGTTTGATGTGTGAATTTCTACGTAGTACCCTCTTCTCCTGATCTTTAATGAGCGCGAGATTAGCCTTCAGCGCTTCAGCTTGTAAAGTATCCCTCTATTTCCTCTATGAGGATCTCTATAGAGTTCCATCTAGCTTGAACGTGAACGGAACGAGTCACAATCTAAATCAACGTTTTGATCAGCTCAATTGGTCTTTTTCGCGCATCGCTAGCAATGTACTCATATATACATGTGCTATGGTTTTCAGCGTCAACGAAATGAGAGTATTACTATATAGTAAATAGGTAATAAGTATGGTAGTATACTGCAATGATCGGAGAGACTGGGGAATACTTGGTATATGTAGTTGATCAATGAGGGACTAAACAAAGGATATGATAGATACATAACGAATAAGGGGGAGGAAGTATATATAAAAAAGGAAATACATTGTCCATATTAGGTATCATCCACATTACCAGCCTGTTTAAGAGACCCGTTTTGTGTTTCCTTACTCAATCAACCTTTCTCAAGTTGTCTCTTTTTCTCGCTCAATCACAAATCTCCGGATACATCCTCTCCACCGGATCCTTTGGAATCCACCCATTCGCCAATCCAGCTTGATAAGACCACTCGTCCGCCACCTCCGCTTTCCACGTCCACTGAACCCATCCAGCTCCCTTCTCAAACGTTATTGTCTGAGCCTCCCACATCTGTCGAAGAAAGTCCTTAAAGTCCTCGTTGAACGTATCTGCCTTGCCAGTCTGACCAGTGCAGGAACCAACTCGAGGGGAATCGGGATAGGTACCCTAGTAGTAAAGTGATGGCAGAGTAAGTAAGTAAGGTTTAATCAATGCGATGAATTCAAAAGAGTGAAGAAGAAGGGTTCTGTGGGTTCTAGTACTAACATCGTATCGAGCACCGATCCCTCTTCCGTTGAGATACTTGGCGCAATCTGTCATCGCAGGAGTGAATTCTCCAGCAATGAGCCAGAGATGGAAAGACGCGAAATCAGAACCCCGGGCACAGACGTTGTCAATGTGTTGCTGTTTCGTCCTTGAGACTTCCTGTGAACACGACAATACAAGGATTTCAGTACCGCTTTTCATGTAGTGCACCGGCGAGAAGTATTTGAACGTACAGCATCAGAGAAAATCTGGTAAATGTGAGTGTCCATACCTACACCTTGCCATTGAGGAGAAGGCATGAAATCATCCCAGTAACTCGTATTTTGAAAAGCATCATGAAGCAGAACAACACTGTTTCCTTGCTGAGATGTTCCATGAGGGAATCTAAACGCATCGTAGTTTAGCTTATTGAACTGTCAAACGTCGACAGAATTTCCTCGATCCACATACCGAATGCTACCATAACTATCGTACCAATACTGACGAATGGCATCCATAATCTCATCTCCGTAAAAGCCCGCGGGTCTGTAACATAGGAGATGAATCGTCAGAGAGGAGTCTTTAGAAGGTAAAGCGCATAAACAAGATAACCAACTCGTTCAATGGTGCGATGACTGTGACGACGTCTGACTGATCTGCAAACATTTTGGCGATCTTCTTGAGGACTTTGTTGGTACGCTCGATGTTATCTGAATTTGTTTGCCATTGTCTAAAAATGTTCACGAAGAACGGATAAACCAGATGGAGATCAGTAGTTTCGAGGTTGGAAAAAGAACTAACGGGAAAGTCTTCTTCTGACCGGAGTTATCGAACCTGAATTGGAACGGAAATATGTTCTTTGAGGTGATTACGGGGTAATAGAATCATACTTAGAAACGCACCCGTTTTGGCTCCCAGGAGCACCGTGCAGATCGACAATGACTTTCAACCCTTGATTCCTCGCCCATTGGACCGCCTTTTTGAGATACGGGACTTGACCTTGGATGAAAGGTTCACCTTCAGAAACATCGAACGCCCAGTAGCCGATAGGTAACCGAACATGGTTCAATCTGCATATATGCGTAGAAAAGATGAAATTGGAATTAAAAACGCGTTTGAATGAAATGAATTAGCGAAGGAGGAGTTCACAGACCCAGCAGCCTTGATATCAACAAAGTCTTGCTCAGTGATCCACGTTTTCCAGTGATTCTTAAGGGCGACTTCAGCGACGTTCTTGTCTTGGTATTGGCCAAAGGTCCATTCGTCGACGATTCGTGAATCACCCGTTGCATCGAATAAAGAAGGTGTGATCCAAGGCTATTAGAACGCGTTCAGTAAAGGCGAGCATGATACATCGATGTCGACAACGACAACGACACACGTACCTCAAGGACGAGCCAGCCGCCCAAATTGACGCCTCGAACTTTGGTAGAACCATACTGAAATGCGGGAGTGATAGGATCGTCAGCCAGGACGACCTGAGTGAAAGCAGCGCAAAGAGCGACTACAACAATGTGGAGAAGAGGAGGGGCCATAGGCGTGAAGGAGGAGTAAATTCTTGACTGTGATTTCGGCTTCATTTTATAGCTATGCTTTGGTTTTGCCACATAGAAAACGTCTCGCGTCATGATCGAATACCGATCGACCGACAAGGTCCAGGAGTGTTTTTCGATTAGTACCACCTACGGTAACCGGTTTTCTCAAATCGTCCAAAATCATTTTGGAAACGCAGGTACTGTGAAGTACTCGCCCAAGCCTGAATTTGCTGAAAACCCCACTTATCCTGATTTACAGAAACCTAGGCCCTTTGTCGTTGGCTCGCTCCCAGTCGTGATCACGTTTTGCAGTCTTGAAGCCCAGAATTTTCCGTATAGACCAAGCTATGCACTTTGATATGTGTATCACTAATGGCGACATGGAATTTCCTTGTACCTGCTCAGGCTGCTCTTTTGCTATGCTCAACGCCGATACCCACGTGTCCTTGGTACCTTGATAGATCAACCAATTGCAAACCCAGGACCTGATAGGTTTACACGTTACCATTTGCAAACACAGGTCCAGCCAACGGGGCCCTCTTTTCCAAAGACCTAGTACTCTAGTACTACTTAGTAACTGGGTGTAACTCTAGTCGATTCACTATGTGCGGCAGAGCGTCACGGTAGCGGCCCGGATTCGCCTCACAATAAAATGCCGTGCTATATGACCACGCACTTGGATTGAAACTTCCATCATCCCAGACCCACTCAGACTCCTGCTCCGTATCATTGAGCAGTGAAAGACGGAGAGTACCATTGAGCAATCAAGAAATGTCCACCCCCGATGCAGGAAATCATTTTTTTGTGAGCCTGTTACAACAGATTTTCAGAAGAGGAAGACGTTAACAAGTGCCATTACTACTCACAATGCCTTGAAAGGTCGGAGCAACAAATGTAGCGTTTGATAACTGTACGATAAGCTACGTCAGAGGTGACCAAGTTGTACATTATAGCCGGGCCCGGGAACCTCGTCAATCTAAGTCGCAGGTATGCTACAAACTGGCTTTTTTTTTACCGTCTTTGACCAGCGCCAAAATCGTTCACAGCGCAGTGACGGTGAAGACTCTTCCTGCTTGTGGTTTTCAGCTGTATTCCTAGCCATAGTGGCATTGCTCATGGCCATTGTGTTATATTGGCTCTTCTCCTGAAAAGAAATTCTCCAAGCATTGATGTTTGTAGCACCAATAGAACATCCAGTCCAATTTCACAACTTTGTGCAGTTACACAGCTCTGGATTGACCGGGTACAAGTTTCGTGGTGTTGGCAGTCATTGATAATGAAGTTGTCACAGGGTGAACAATACTGAGAGAACCCAGAGTGTTGCTAGTCTACATATGCAGCTACCAGCTCAGCTCTATGTTAGCGGAACTTCAGCTACATAACTTGAGGTACCAAAAACTGTTCTGTACATATCCAACGCTTCAGTGAAGTTTTCGTTGGGTCAAGCAAAACACAAAAACAGGTATCGAGAATGAGATCAGGCTATAGCTAAAAAGCTGGCAGATGAGTCTCCCCTACTAAGTATGCATACTCGTAACAGCCGGTCACTGCCAGTGGTTCTAGATCTATTAAGTATGTATTTTGCGGCCCCGAGAATTTGACGTTATAGATCCGTCCATATACACGTCGGGTTTATGGACAATGATTATGGTGATTAATGCGATGGACTCATGGAGTTTGGACGGACAATAGGATCTTCGACCAGCGCTAGCCTGCGAACTTGGCGCCTGACTCGATGGTCTTTTCTTTTGTTGATTGATCCCACGCCTCTCACGCCTCCTTTCTCTCCTCCAACTTATAGTCGCGCGGGGCTTTTTTTCCTCCACACTACCCTTGTCAGTCCCCAACTCGACTCTCACTCTTCTACATCTGACTTTTGTATATCAAGCTTTATAGATTTGTGCTCTAGACTTGGACCTAGTCGTCGAGTCAACGAACGATACGTCCCGCTGAACTCGGAAAACACGAAGAAAATCATCGGCTTTCCAACAGTGGCCAATTCTCTTCTGACTCATAACATCGCATAAAAAAGAACGCGTTGTTCCACGTCCTTTGATAGGTCGCAAACCCTCTACACAACTTTCATGTCAGACTCCCTTATCGAATCTACCGAATTCGCCATGTCACAAGTCTCTCTCCATTCCAACAGTTCCCAAAGTGAAGACTGGGACCGCTCGCTGATAATGGATGATTCAGCGTCATCATCACAGTCGTCAGATGCGAAGACTCCGAGAAACTCGGTTGCATTTCCTGCTGATGCAAATGGGAAAGACATGGATGAGACGCCGAGCGCGCCGGGTGGTGGGAAGGGGAACAGGTCGCTGAGCGAATTGATGAAGTTGCATGCGGAGAAGGGGACGGACTGTAATTTCAGCTCGGAGGAGGCTGCGCGGATAGCGGATGTGTTGGGCCGATGGGTGAGTTGAATCTTTGTTCTTTGTTCTTTTTTTCTTTTTTGGACTGCGATGTCACTACGCTGCTCTCGTTCGGTTTACACGACCTTTGGACCTTGTTCTAACTTTTTCCCCGTGTCTAATAGATAAACGCATCATCATCACCGTACGAAGACGACGATGACTTTTTCGCGAAAACGTCCCAAGACGACATATCATTAAATGCCTCAACGCGCACTGGAGTTACCGATGGTCGTCCAAGAGGACAAAGTGAGAGCGTTGGTTCTCGTCCTGGGTCCACAAAACCCTAGTCGACGCTGGCAAGGCCAAATCATAGCGTTGGAGATGACGCATAGATTCCTCCCATGACCAGTCTTTTTTTCTCCCATCCATGTCTCCCGCCATCAATCACCAATGCCAATGATGTCAATCCGCCTTTTCACCCATCTATTATTTTTTTTTACTTTTTTCCCTCGCTACTTGTCACGCTTTCAAGACTTCGCAATGCTGTATTATGACTCAACGTTTTCCTCTTCCCCCCTCCAAATTCAAACTTATCTTTTGCTTTCCGGTTCTTGGGTTTTCGTTTCGTCTCGTTTCGTCTTTCTGGTCTTTTCTTTTTCACGAATCAGCTCACCACTATTGTTGGTCACGAATTGGAATGTTGCAACACATATGTTTTTAATTTATATTTCCACACTCCACACACTGCATCCTACATACTCCTTTTAGTATCTTCATCTCTTCAACTTAAAGCCTTTTTTACTCTACCGGAGTCGGAACCTTTCCCCTCTTCTCTTTCCTATAGCAACACCCTCCCCACCCCACATCTCATTTCCCCTGGAATGATGTCTATTTTCCCGCTACGTATGGTGTTGTTCATGTCGGGACGGGATTGACAATATGCCTGACTAGCGAACCTGCTCGGTCTTTCTATCCGTTCATGCAGTCCATTTGTCCATCTCTACATGGCATCTGGGCATCTTCCATTTTTTCCCCCTTCCCTCTTCCCTAGAATCTAGTATCCTATTCAGGTTCTCGATCAGTTCTTCCCCGTTTCGACTCCGCTTTTTTTTCTCTTTATCGTTCTATCAATTGTTTATTTGTGACGACTGGTTAACGACTTTGCAACGACCCCTTGACGACTTGTAATGGTATCTATCCCTACCCCTACTCTACTCTACTCTATCTACGCATACATACTCCATACGGGACCCTCGAACCACCGAAAATCACCCGGAATCAGGAAAATCGGGAGTTGGGAGACGCTGGGACAAGAACTTACCGGCAAATGGTATCGACGAGCCAAAAATTGACATGTATTCTCGTCAGGTCACCATCTCTCCACCTTCATCCTCAATCTCCCCCCGCACGATTACAGTCTACCAATGTCACTGTATGTTTGTATCATACATACATATTCCGGCTTTTTTTTTTCTCTACTCGGCTGTCCTTGTCTTCCGAACGCGGAAATCCTTCCAAGGAGGGGATGAGAGGGACTAATTAGATCCTTCTCTCTTCTTCGTGGCACTGGTACCTTTACCTATACTTATATTGGACAAACTCCTCGGGTTGGAACTCACCTCTTCCAACTTGACCCGTGCCAAGAGCCTATTTCTGTTCCATATAACAGCTTTTTTCGACCTAATTTTAACCTTACCGGTTATTGGTGTTCAATCTCTGTTCCGTATACGTATGTATGTAGTGGTTTCCTCTTTCGAGACGATACATTAATAGAACCAGCACCCTCCCGGAAAAACTGTAAAACTTTTTTTTGGCGCTTTGATCTGAGTGCTTGTGTGTTAAGATCTGTTGATCGGGGACTGAAGGTACATACTGATTACTGGGGGATGTATGATACCGACGTGCCAAATCACTCTGTTTAAGTGTATCCTCAGTTGTTTCTCGCTCTTTGAAAACTCACAAGTCCTTCAGAAAGAGTAGACAATGTGTTTTGGGAGTACTTGATGATTACCTCCACAAGACATTGGCTATGCGCTGTCGTCACCCGTCGTTCAATCAACCCATTCACGTATGGAAACCTTTTCCGGCGAGCGAGTCTCAAAAGTTAAGCCGTTGTATGCACGTCAATGTATACATATGTATCATTCATTAGCTTTTTCCGGTCGCAATTGGTACCATGTGCATCCAGTTCGAATTCAATGTTAAAAAGTCCAGGACATTACATACTGTATGTGTATACATATATCATGGCCTATGTACAAGCTACAATTGTCAGAAGCCTTCATAATGAAGACTCGGTCGAGGGCACAAGTAAGCAGGTCCCCTTTGGGGTCCAGAACCTGCAGAACCACAGAAGCATAAGCTTTTGCATACTAACGTGACCCAGGCCCATCGTACAAGACTTGCAGATTGCAATACAAAGATCTATATCTGTAAAGAGAAAAAAGAGGGGCCTCGACAGCAAATCGAATCATCATACAGGGTTGGTGTCGTTATACTAAACAAAAAAGCACATAGAACAAAGTTGAATGTAAACCTTAATCTTTCTTCAATTCTCTCCTAATAATAAAGATCCTCTCCCCATCTGAAGTCGTTGTCATTTCTTGCACGTTGGGAACGTTTTCCAAACCTTGGAGCTGGCTGCCTCGTGCAAGTACGACGTACATTTCTAGTCCATCGCCGACCTAAATTTATAAAAAAAGAAGGAATGGAAGTGAGCGGTAAGAACGGCATTATGTAGAGAAGATAATGGGATAAGAGGTGGTGTGAGTAAGAAAGTACCAAGATGTGAACCACGGAGTAACGAGGAAAAAAAGCCTGAGAGAACACTTGCCTCAATGTGCCGTTCCGTCGCGCTTGTGAAAGAATCAATCACGAGGGAGAGAACTTCTTGTAGCGGCAGATGCTTTGGATGTGTTGTGCCCGGTGCTGCTGTTTGATTCTTAAAGTAGATCTGCAAAAGAGTGTTAGACAGTTGGCATGTTGAGGGAGAGTGGTGTTAGATGAGCGGGAAACCGGGAAACGGAAGAAAGATAACACGGAGATGGAGAAGATTAACTGGGACTAGTCTGCACCAGAATGGATAATCCGGAGAAATATCGGTATCACATTCTCTGGACAACATCGCCGCAAAACTTAGGACTGGACGCGAATTGTGCCCCAAATCACTACCGTTGGGGTTCACATGAGTTCCCCGCAACCAATGACGCGTCCATAACAATAATTGGTACGGGGAGACCCTTGTGCCTGCCTTGATTCAGGCAAGTACGCACGGAACCATCAAAATCGGGAAAGAGTCGGAGATGGGGAAAGTCATCAATGCCAGTAGGACGCGTCCAAATGCAAAGGATCAAAACCTCGGATAAAAACTGACTCCCTTGAGGAGCAGATTGACTGATTACCAAGAATACCCCATTGATTGAGGTGAATTAGAACGAGTGCTTCCATCACCCGACGTCACCAGTCGTAATAGAGGAAAAAGGAGAGACAGAAAAAACTGACCTGATTGTCCAGGAACGGCTGCACTAGAGATTGTGCCGCGCCAGCTGCACGACAAGATTCACGCTCGTATGAACCCACGGGGTCGAAAGAGTAGACGGCACCGGAACCTGTCAATTAAAAAGGTATAAATGAGTATTGAGTAGTAGTCGCGAGGAGAGAGCGAAAAAACGATCGCCAATGAAGTAGATTTGCCGCACCGTCTTCTTCGATTCCACCGAGGATGTTGTAGACATAGTAGGGGAAAAATCGGCGGCCGTAAAGCATTGTCTGGATCAAACGAGCGATGGCACGTAGGGGCATGTCTTTTGCATGGGCGTGACGGTACCACTGGAAGGAAATGCATAAGTCGGGTATCGATGAATGTGGCGCACGCACGAGATACACACCTCGAGACGTTGTCGAACTCTCTTTACGAACATGTTCCCATCAGCAGCGAATCCATTGACCGCCAGTACAGCCTTGTCGGTCCTAAGAAACGATGCAAGGATCGGAATAGGATGTTAGAAAGGATGCTAACACTGACGCGTGCACATACAGTTTAAAGACCTTAGGTGCGTATCGCGTCTGGATATTATATCCTTCGCTTTGTCTAGTATCGCCTGCAATGACGCTGAAATCTGCACCGGCGATAGCCAAGATAGTTCCTCCGTTGTCGCTGTAGGGGTTGAATTGACGTTGCTGTGGGCCTGCGCGGTCGAGACTGACCATGTCGGGCATAGTTGTGCAATTTCTGGATGTTGAGAGTCGAAAAAAAGTAATAACCCGACTACTGGTGTAGTGAGAGTTTGAGAAGGAAACAAGTCGGAAACAGAGACGCGCTTCAGTAGGCCGCGTAATTATGGACGGTGTGAAGTACCTTCCATTTTCGGATTTTATTTGTTTGAATTGCAAGGCGTTGCCCCTTTATGGGCAGCCTCAGTGAGCTCACTGCATTCGATTGTTACCACTCTACCACCTCGTCATTTCTTCGCAACCATGAGCCGACCCATGAACGATGATGAAGTCAACAATGAACTCCAGAAGATGGTGACTCACTCCTTTCTTTCGACTTATAGTGCACTCAATGGTCCATCTTGTCCATAAATAGGTCGGCTTCATCAAGCAAGAAGCTATGGAGAAGGCTAGAGAGATCCAGGTCAAAGCAGACGAAGAATTTGCCATCGAGAAGGTTAGTGGCAAGTTTGGATGTATTTTAGATCACCGTAACCGAGGTATCACAGGCTAGATTAGTGAAGCAAGAACAACAAGCAATCGACGCACAGTACGAGAAGAAACTCAAGGGTGCTGAGATCTCTCAAAAGATGTGCGTCAGTCCTCCGGATACCTTTGAATGCCTACCCTTATCTTTCGTCATCTAGCGCGCAATCTACACTTACCAACAAATCACGACTTAAGCTTCTTCATCGCCGTGAAGAGCATCTTCAAGACCTCTTCAACACTGCTCGTCAATCTCTTCTTTCCCTAAGCCAGGATGAGGGCCGCTATGTCCAATTCCTAGAAGGCATTATAGTCCAAGCCTATCTTCAAGTTATGGAACCGACCGTCATCATATACTCAAGGAAAAGCGATGTTGATGTAGCCAAGAAAGCTGCCGAGAATGCTGCTGCTCAGTACAAGGAGCTCAGTGGTAAAGATGTCAAATTTGAGGTTAATGGAACCCTGAGTGACGATCTGTGCGTATTTCACCTTTGACTATAAGCCTTCTTTTCACCTCCAACCATTCGGAACACGTAGTGCTGGTGGTATTAAGCTCATCAGCGGCTCCGGACGTATTACCCTTGACAACACTTTGGACGAGAGACTGCGACTTTTGGAAGACAGGGTAAGTAATGCTCCTATCTCTGGAATGCGACGAAACCCTTAATGCAACGCCTTCCTCTTCACACCGTTCAGATGCTTCCCGAGATTAGAAAGGATCTCTTTGGCCCTAACGAGAACCGCAAATTCTACACATAATTCATTACATGTCAAACCCGAGAATTAAACGCACACACAAAGTACGGACTTTTCATGATGTAGGATACTTATGATACCTTCTTATAACCAATTTCCATTAATACTTGTCGACGAAAATCGCCCAAATCATCATGGTTGAGATGACGTGAATTCTTATTCACTCCAACGACGACTTGGCTTTTTGGATGCTACGCTCGACTTGGTCTGTTATGATCGATTGATCACCGGTCGGGAACGACAGGGTTTAACACCTTCCATCTCGACTGGCGAGATTCTAGAACCGCGTCTCCAAGCTCTCGAGCTGAAAGAGCAACTAAACCTCCATGTGTTCCAGCGATCGATGGAAGCTTCGGGATAAGATGACAATCGTCAGCTATACCAGAGATTTGCTATAGCTATGCAAAGTGGTCTATCATACAGAGGCAAAGAAACCCTGCTCTAACCCATTCTCTCAGAGTCATTGTCAACCGATTGATGGTTTATGATGATCACAGGGTTTACTCCTAATCTTAATCTTAATCCTAATAGCATTAACAGTCCTATGCGCTATGTGACGTCGACTACGAAAGCCCGTCATCAGAAATTCTCGAGTCCTTCATGCACAATGCAAATGTTCTTGGCCTTGACAGAAACTTGACGGGGCGACGGAGAACCAATGCAAAGTTGCAAACGGCCCGAAGTGTCAACAGGCGAGCAGCTTTTCCCAAATCAAGCAACTAGATGACCTTTTTCAGTTTCGGGCGACGGGAGGACGATAAAAAGTGATCTTGCGTGTAATTCTCTGAGTCTTGGTGGAAAGGCAGTGTAGTGGAAGGAATTCCGCTATGTAGCGTTGATTCAGGTGTATGATATGGTACTTCTTGGCAGAAGGAGTAAGGACGGAAGAAGATGGATTGGAGAATCGATGTAGTTCTCGTTTTTCTCTTTTCTTCTTTTCTTCGCCTTGTTTAACCTCTAGCCCCACCTAATTTTTCCTCTCCCCTCTACCAGCAATCCTTGCTAGAAGACCTGGACCGCTACATTGTAATATTTTGCGAACGTCAGATCCAATGTCTCAAACACTCGACGCAGACGAATCAAGGGGCATTCCGTCAAACTCTGCCTACATTCAACAATGGGGACGATATTTGCTACCGTTGTCCTCAGAGTTTTGGAGAGGAGAAGTAGACACCTTCTCGTATTCCTTTCAGATGAATGCCTGTCATCTCATGGCTGGATTGATGTAAACCCATCCTCTTCCATTTTGCAAATAGAAGTGTCAAATATAGGTCACTTTCACCTCCAGGTTCCTCATCCAATGTTTTCTCTTTTTTGTCCCACAGGAACACCATCTTCTTCGACGCTACCTTTGTCTGGTGCGGTCGTCAATCGGGAATACGACACAACTCGCTGTTGCGCGGTTATGGCAACACGAGACAAGACCTTTTTTTCTCGCAGATCGACAAGCTCTCACCTCGTTACTGCCTTTCATCATCAGCACTCTTGTCGCGATATTTTTGGATAACCTTCTGGGAACACAATGCAGGCCTCGTTTCATATTGGGGCGTTTTCACAGGCGTTTTCGATAATGACAGCGGCGATATCGATTTGGCAGAGCTGGTAAGGGTGTTCCGGGATCATAGATGACAGACGAGGCTTTGATTTATTCCGGGTCGTTGCGGTATGGATTAGTGACCACTTTGGGTGACTGACCATTTCGGCTTTGTAGCAGGATCTGCCTGCAGCGACAGGTTGTCCTTTTTGTGTCCGGTTTTCGCGTCAGCCAGTATGGGAATGCAGAAGTCGATAAGCTTGGAGCTCAAGACTAGTACTGACTCCGGAGCGCCATGTAGATATTATTTGGTTTTTTGCATCCGATATGTGCGTTGACAGTCCCCTGAATCTGTACCATTAACAATATGATGCAAGTGGACGGGGATAGACGCATTGTTCTCCGCTACCCGTTGAAATAACCTGAGGGATCAAACGAGTATATAGGACAGGAAGTGTGTCTCTTGGTGGGTACCAATTTTTTTCTATTGGTTATTGCCATAGACTGAACTCAGCGATGTTTCCCACAGGCTCGGGAAGTGGCAGGAGCTATTGCCTTCAACTTCAAGTTTGGTTCACCAGGTGTACTAGCAGTTCGTGCTGACATGCGAATCTTCACTTCTTTGAGTTGAAGTTTGGTACCGAATGCCTCAGTCATTGAATCTAAAGTGGAGACCAGATCGTCTTGAGCTCAGTCCGAGTCTGCCCAACGCGTCGCAGAGCGCTTTCCCTGTGTAGTATTGGACTAGTGGTTGCTTTGGTCCAATTCGCCGCAGTGTCATTACGTTTTCCTTGAACCTTACAATCGCGATATCTTCCTAAACTGATAGGACAGTCTCATACGAGTTGAGCATATACCCGGGCCCTTAGACACAACTCCAAAGAAACCACACGTACAAACGACTGGCTTTGTATCGTCACTTGAATACTGAGCCTAGAAATGATGTCAGTCAACCAGTCTGGAAGGGATCTTGCAGGCAGCTCGACAAGCTCAAGGCGAGTATCGGGGTAGCGGGGTAGTGGAGAAGAGAGTACGCTAAGAGCCAATGCGCACAGTCGCATCGGCGCCAAAACCGGGCCGGCTCTTCCAACTCTTCCCCGGTAAGTACTTCCTCTTTCTGCTCTCTCGTGACCTTGAAAGGACCACTAAGTCACTAAGTAGAAAGATGTTTTAGGGATGACGAGGAATCGTCTTTCGGATTATGCGCGGCCGATGTACTATCTAATGTTTACACGCTCTTAACCGCGACGAAAGCATGCAATATTGAAGATAGCGCTCGAGACATCGCTCCCAGTCCTTTCCACCAAGCATTTCTCCGCCGGTTCACAATGTGTGCTACCAATAAGTTACGATTTCTGTCCGATGGGTGTTTGCCTGTTTGTGGTATACAAAGACGCAGATTGAATTGGCAGGGAGTTGGAGAAGACGGAAACCTCGGAAAGCGTAATGAGCTGGCCTCGTGACGACATGCGCATGTCGCCAACATGCTAGAGCATAGCGTGTCGAAGCGAGGTTACGGTTTGAACGTACCAATGTTGTATCCACGATTGGGCAGAGCAGAAGGGGAGGCTAGTACTGCTAGAGGTACCTCACGCTTGAAGTGAACACAAAATTATTACAAGAAAAATGAACCATCTGCTGTTTCATGTATGATCTCCGGGCCGAATCATCTGTTCAGGAGATGGATGGTTGGTAGACGAGTCCTGAGCGCTTGAGCCGAATCGGAGAGCAGGATGAAAGCAGTCGTTACAAGATACAAGCCGACAACTTCAAAGCCAAAAAGCGGAGGTGACAGCGAATAGTCTCTCGATTTCAAGGCAAGATAATCGTCATCGCACGCGAGAAAGTAACGAGAGCGTTCACTACAGTTTGATTGAGGTGAAAGACAAGTTGTTTAAGAAACTAGAGGCTCAGAGACAAATAGAAGGATTTTTGCAGCTATTTCGAGCGACTGTTTCTTGTGGGCAGATTTTTGAAATGGAACATCTATACACGGGCCCTAGATTCATCATGAGAAGATCACTGGAAATAGTTTGCGGAGTAAAAGTGAAAAGGGCCCTTGACTCCTGTCGCGTCTATTCATTCGTGTTCTTGCATATCCTTAGAACACCTATGGTAACTTGTAGCTTGAGGTTCACTCAATCCTAAAACAACTCTTGCGGTAGAAAAAGTGAAGGAATAGCCGTCAACAGGAATAACTGGCCCGGGACCGTTGTGAGACATCTGTCCACTGAGGTCCAGTTGGTGACTACACCATATCGATCAAAAATGAGTGCACCCAAAGAGAAGCGAGGACATCAATGATTGGCCTGTGCGGAATACGCTGAGTGGGCAAAAGAGACCGGCCGTTGAGGGAATAGGTAGTACATACAGTGAGACCTCATCATGACTCTCGGACGTCCAATTATTTGATGCGACATCGCAAGGACCTACAGGAGGGGCAGATACAATTCCATAGTACTCAAAAGTTGCGACCGCTGTTTCGTCCTGGGCCTGGAGCTTTAAGGCAAACTGGGAAGATCGAATGAGTTATGTTCCGTGCTTGGAGTGACTTTAGGACTAATAAAAGAAGGGTCGCAACTCGCGGATACAAAAAGTTCTTTCCAGATACAAGTATTCGTGCTTGAAGCTTGAAGTATTGAAGTATTCAGAGCGAATGAGATACTAGTAGTGATTGACAGTATTGAGGGACTGCAACTTGATTTTTTGCAAACAGCCAAACAAACAAGTTCATCTGAACCTTGATGGCTTCAGAACTCTCTTCTCTCCTCACCGCCTCCAAGGACCTCACAAAACACTTGGCGAAGCCTGATCTTCCTTCTGTCAATCTTTCACTCGACCAGATTGAAGCGCAGTCACGGAGGCTTGTTTCTCGACACCCTGAAACTTCAAATGACGCCGACCGAGCGTATGCGTCTAACCTCTGTTCACTTTCCTGCATTCTGAACAAATGTTTTTTTTTGTATAGAAACTATTTACTGGCACAGGCGCATGTAGATGCTCCAGCACTGTCAAGCTCAATAGCACATTTGAACGCGTCTACAACGTTTACACCGTTGCAACCGTTACAAGACACAGATGTCGCTGGCTACCTCCGTCATGCACACGAACAAAATCTCATATCCACAATTGAAGAAGGAAGGAAGGAAACCCAGGAATCATTCTACAGAATGCTGGAGGACCGCACTACCAGGGAATGGGAGGGCATGAAGAAACGCGTGTTTGAAGAACTCGGTGGACGCGTAGGAACGGAGAACAAAGCTGTGGCAGAGTTAAAAAAGAGTTTCTATGGGAAAAGCTCATTACTTGTGAGTTTAATCACATCCTTCCTCGCGTATTACTGATGGAAGTAGGCGGCAAGCACTACCCCAAGTCTCTCTTTGCAAATGCAAACAAAAATGATGGTCTACGACCGCGTCATTACCGAACTCAATGCCGCACGACTTCGAGGAACCTCATTCCCTATTGTGCATGCTCTTATGGAGTCTTCACTCTCACAAGCCGCCGATGTGAGTGTTTTCACATTCTGTAAATATCTGTAGTTTGACTATGCTGCCTTAGGCTCGTTCTCACCAAATGGCCCAAAACTTCCATGTGCTCTCTAAAATAACCGCCGAACCACCGTCCCTTCCTCCCGTTGAGCACGCAAGTGCTCATATACTCAATGCACCCCGTTTTGAGCGTAAATGCGCGCGCGCCTACCTCTCTGACCCGCAGTCCAAAGATGCCGTTTCCTTGCGACGACAAATAGCGACTGGTGCTCGAGAGGCGCTGGAGGAGCAGTACTGGGACGTCATGGACCGAACGATCCAAGCCCGGCCAAACGAAGCACGGCTTGGAGGCGATCCCAGTATTGGCAACAAGGTTCGAGCATTTTTGCTTGTGAGGTATTACAGAAATGGAGAATGGGAGGAGAGGATCGAGCTTGTGGCCGGACAACCACTATGGGCACGACTTTTCTATCTGGTCAGAACAGGTCATGTTGAAGAGGCGTTGGATGAGGCATTTGCGAATCAGCAAGCCATTGAGCATAGGGAAGCAGGTTTCGTAGATCATTTCAGGGCTTGGTTAGAGTCACCTGAGAGACGGTGAGTGTCCCTCGCTGTTTTGTAAATGAAATGCTTATCATTCTGTTTACTCAGTCTCCCCAAGCCTCACCGAGATCACCTCCAATCCGTCTATAATGCTCACATGCTTCATTCAAATGCCACTGATCCATTCAAACTCGCACTCTACAAACTGATGGGCAAACTTGAACCGCAAAGAAGGAGTGTTGCCCATGTTACCACTACCACCGAAGATTGGATGTGGTTCCAACTCGCCATGACTGATGAGAACGAGGAAGGTGGTCTTCGAGGCTTAGCACAGGTCTTGCTTGGTTACGGCGAGCGGCATTTTGATGGCCCACCAGGCCAGCAAGGAACGAGGAGAGGTGTGTGGGCTGGGGTATTGTTGATGTGTGGAGAATTTGAGAGAGTGAGTTGACATGACACTCAGAATTCGACAAACTGATTCACTCGACTTTCTAGGCTGTAGCTTCATTATGGGACCACCAGGAAACTGAAGTAGAGGCAGTTCATCTAGCGATTGCTCTTGCATATCATGGTCTATTGCGTGTTCCTTCGCGTGCGGAGACCTCTGATATGACGCCCCGTGAGTTTAACAGTTCGCTCATTCCTATAATGTAACTCATGTCTATGAATCTAGTCACCATCTCACCCGTGAACCCTCCGGCATTAAGTCTCTCTACTCTCATCTGGCGATATATTCGCCAGTTTGTCAAGATGGATGCGAAGGAGGCTCTTCAGTATGTCTACTGTGTCTGTCTGTCTGCCGATCAAGGCGAGGTGGGCAAGGAACAAGTCGAAAGTGCTTGGGAACTTGTAAGACGCATTATCGTTCTTGGGAACGACGGCCCCGCTTGGGAAGAGCTAGTTGGTGGTTTCAGGGCCGATGGAACGAGATTTGTGAGTATAAACTGATTCTAATTAGTTCTCACTAACAATATTCGTTCGTAGAGTGGAATCATTGAACAAGGCGTCTCCCTCCTCCATCTTTCCTCCATTCAAGATTACAACGCTCAGATCCTCTCAAGAGCTGCAAAAGAATCCGAAGAAAATGACCGCATTTCTGAAGCCATTAAATTGTACAATTTGGCTGGGGACTATTCCACAGTCATTTTATGTCTCGCTCAAGCGTTGGGTAATACTATTGCTCAACCTAGCTCTGACGAAAGGGCTAGAGGCATCGAGAAAACTGCTGCGGATATCTTAAGGCATTATGAAAGGACGAATAAAGTTGGAGGAAAGGAGAGAGATGCGGTGGTAAGATTGTTAAGGATCAGAGAAGCGATGGATTTGAAGAACGCGGGACGGGCAGAGGTTGCACTTGATGTGGGTAGTTTCATTGCCTCTTTTTGTTTGCCTTGTCGATGGTGACGATGCTTCCATCACAGGTCCTCGAATCAACAGATCTCATTCCTTTGGACGGCGATGCTGCTAAAATAAGGCGTCGCGTAGAAGAGTTCAAAGATTTGCATGAGACACTACAGAGGAACCTCCCGACGTACCTCACGTTGATGATGGATGTTCTCGCAGGGGTGCATCAAAAAGTTAAGACATCAATGGTCGCGGATGCGACGCGACAAGTGGTTAGTAATTTTTTTCCTGCTTGATCCATTGCTAATCGATAATACAGACGTTGCAAGCTCTCAGAAAAAAGTCCAGGTCTTTGATCATGTTTGCTGGGATGCTCAAGTACCGCATGTCGCCCGATGTGTATCAGTATCTGGCACGATTGGATGTGGAGATTTCACTCTGATTCAGTGCATTGATATATGGCTAGTGTAACTTCTGTACATCGTATTAAATATAGCTGCATACTCGTTAAATGCAAAATGCGCTCATAGTCATAAAAGCAACGGGAAGAAATGTAGAACTGCTATAGTTAGTCGTCACCGTTGTCCAACACCTGTTTGGACAGGGAATCCCATGAATATATCCGAACACGATCGCAAAGTACACAATGTTAGTACCGAGCACCCCGAGAATTACTTCTAGGGCCTTGATAAGGACTGTAATCTGGTGGAGGACGACCGCCTGTAGTAGAAGATTAATATGTGGTCTCATAGTCAGGCAGAGCGGATACTTACCACTACGAGCCGGAGGAGGTGGAGACTTGGGTTTCGTTGTACTTGGTATGACAGCGTTCCTAAAGAGATTCATCAAGTCATCCGTTCTGAACACAGGGCCTGCAGCAAAACGTTAGTCTCAAAAGAAGCAAAGCCTACTAATCAACGTACCATCAAAAGTATTAGGCGCAGGCAACTGCCCAATGAACCACGACAGTGCCGATGGAAGTTGCACCGGCTTCTCTTCGTCCTTGACCGGCTCTTGATGCTTGCCTCTACCCTTGGGAATATCTCCTGGAGGTGACGAAAACCTTCCTCGCCTGCCACCCCTTCCACTCCCACCACTTCCTTCCCAATCTCTATCCCTATCGCGAGGAGGCGGTGACGAAGCCCTCTGCCTCTTATTCCCGTGTCCATGATCCCCATCAACTCCTCTCCTCCTGCCAGGGCCTGCGCCCGAGAAAGGTCCAGCACTAGGGCCCGATCCGAACCCGTCGTCCGCTTGCCTCTTCAGAGACCCCGAGCTACTGCCATTGCCGCTCCCGTTGATACTAGCCAGCGATGCAGTCGCTCCAAGGGTGCGGTTACTTTCCTTGTCTTTGAGCTGGGCAAGCTGAGCTTCCTTTTTCGCCATAGCTACTCCAATATCTCTAGAAGCGATAGCATCAATGCTGAGGTATGAATACCGTTGAGCAAACCGTTTGATCGGAGGATCGTTAGGGAAGATTTCCATCATGCGTTTTTCCAGCTTTTGAGCTGCTTCATAGTCACTGTATTGAAATTCATAACGGGACCATCGTTCCCAGAGGGCACGCGACTGTTCGGGAGGGAAGGTGTTAATGACCCGTTCAAAGAGGGCTCGGGCATCTGTAACGATAGTAAGACGATGATACATCTATGCTTAGGAAATCGGAGGAGAGCACGTACTGTTTTCGTCGTTTAATGATATGAGAAAACCGAGATACCTTAGGACATAGTCTTTTTCTTTGGCATGTAAGTTCATGCCCAAGTCAAAGATTCTAGTCGCTACATCCTTGTCTCCAGAGCAATGATACTCCATCAAGGCTGTAACCATCATTAGACATAATAATGTCAATCGGGTTGAATAACATACCTCCAGCTTCGTAAAGTTCCCAATGAAGGTATTTTCCTCTCCTCGCCTTTCCGAAAATGGCTCTCGAAGACTTGACACCCTCCGCTCGCCTCCCGAATCTCATATACATTATCCAAACCAACGCATACTCCTTCTTTCTCTCTTTCAACTCATCAGTCTCAACACTATCCGACGAAGTAGACGAAGGAACCATAAAAGAGGCCATAGAATCTTCAGGGTTATGGGCTTTATTCCCTTCTGTTTTATCCGCTTCTGAATCACCGTTCAACCCAGCACCGTCAGCGGCCTTATCTGCCTCTGCTTGAAGGACATCGAGGTTTTCTCGAAGAACATCCAGGAATTTCTCATAAGCTTTATGAACCTCCTCAAGCTCTTTCTTGCTCTCGATCAGATCGATATAAGCAAAGTTGAGTATGAAACTGGCTGGGTTGGCTTCGATACCTGATTTGAGAATCGAGGCTGCCTCTTCTTCTTTGCCAATAGAGCTTGTCCAGGAGTAGGACATGAACCTAAATATGAAGGATGAACGTGAGTGAAGTGAGTGGGGTAGAAAGAACGGAGGGAAGAAGTACCATATCTCAGGGAAATATCGCATCCGAACGACTGCCTTCCTATATACAAGACTGATTCTGGAATGAAGATTCGCCTTGTCTTTCTCCTCCATCATTAGGGGATTACTCTCTTCGTATTTCAGATACGCCTTCCACCTCCCAACATGTTGACGCTCGCTCATAGTAAAACTCGGTGGGGTTGGCAGATGATGATCAAACAGCTGACCTGGTTGCGGTGAAGTCGCCGATGCAGGCGGAAAAAGGTGCGGCGTATGCTTGTTGAGTTCACGCAGAACAGCACGTGCTTGCATGTAAGCTGGGGAAAGGTCCGACATGAATTTTTTGGCGGTGATACGGTTGAGTCTGGTCTCAAAACTTTCATAGTCACTCCAGAGTTTTTCGAGATTGTCGAGTGGAATTTGGACTGCACGGGTGTAGGTTCGGCGCAAGGCATCCATTTTTTGTTGCCCTTCCCATGTAGAGTCGGCCTAGGAAAGAGACCCTGAGTGAGAAAGATGCTGATATGTAGGAATGAAGACTTACAGGTCCGGCATTGAGAAAGTTGATATAGTCGGCCCACATGTCGCCACTATCTCTGTCTTGACCTACTAGACCCAATGCAAACTCGTAGGCTTTTCGAACAGTATCACGCGTGGCTGGATCAGTATTTATACGTCTAGCAGAAGGTTAGGATATGGCGAAAAAAATATGAAGGCACTTGGCGCACACACACCTCACATAAGTCAGATAGAATCTCATGAGCTCTACCGAGGAAGAGCCCCGCAAAAAGCGCTTGAACAAATCTTCGGCCAGTTTGAAGGTATTGGGTTTATTCAAAAAGTGATTTATATACGCTATTTGAGCAGACCACTAGATCAAAAGAAACATAATCAAGCATGCGCGAAAACGCAGTCGAATGAAAAAACACGACGATGGCCGAATACGGGGGTCAAACAACAAAGAGCTGGTTCAAGTCGTTCACACACGCACGCTATTGGGGTATTGCTTGAGGAGGGCTTCGTAAGCAGTTCGAATCATTTTTGTCTCTCCGCTGTCTTCAGCACACGCAATGAATCTTCTCCAAGCCTCTGTGTCAAATGGATGCTCTTGAAGGTGGGCATTGAGCGAGTCGAATTCAGTCGGGGAGGGCACACGTTCTACTTGGTCATTCGGATTTTCGTTGGTATTCGAAGAATTGACAGGAAAGACATCGTCCTGGGTTTCTGTCTTTACTTGAACGTTCATTCGCTCAGAAGGTAATGGGGACAAGTGAAAGGGTGGATTTGAAGAAAAAAAAAGAAACTGCACCGCTCGCAAGGTGAAGGTACAGTTGAAAGTTGAACCAACCAAGTTTTCCCACACAAGCACTCGTTTATAGTCACTTGTTTACGCTCTCCCACAATGGCTGAAATATCTGCTCCGCCAACCTTGCCTGGTATCTCTCAGGATGCGCCTATCCCCGGTCAGGAGCCATCAATTATACAAGGTCAAGAACCAGTCGCTCCCGAGGAACCCGAAAATAAGTCGGAGACGCTGTACATCCAGAATCTAAATGAAAAGATAAAGGTTGACGGTAGGGTTTTCTTTTTGCTTCTCTTATTTTTGGGTCGTTGATATGTCTTGCACTTGCAGTTATGAAAGCCTCACTAAGAGGTCTGTTCAAATCATATGGTGAAGTGCTAGACGTAGTCGCACATAGCAATCTGCGGATGCGAGGTCAAGCTTTCGTGTCGTTTGAGTCAGCAGACATTGCACACAAGGCAATGAAGGAGGTTAGAGGGTTCCCGTTATATTCAAAACCGATGGTAAGTGTGCCTATGCTGCCAGTATTGATCTAGCTGAGCCTGTTTAGCAAATATCATTTGCTAGAACTCGTTCAGATGCTGTCGTCAAGAAGCTCGACGAGGAACACTTTGAAGAGCACAAGGCACAGAGAGAGGAGCATAAAAGTGAGTGTTCAGTCATTGCATTACTTTGAAGACTAACTTATTTTTTAGAGAAAACACGGTATACTAATCCGTTAAAGCAAAAATTCAAAGCAAAGAGGATGGCTAGCGAGAGTGCGTGATTAATTCATTTTTCTGAGTTTCTACTGACTTTGCCACAGTGGATGGTACCATGGCTGCCCCTGCACCAAAACGGCCAAACGTACAAATGCCAGACGAGTACCTCCCGCCCAACAAAATTCTTTTCCTGCAAAATCTCCCAGAGACTGTTACAAAGGACCAACTTACGACGCTATTCTCACAGTACGCTTCGTCTGCCGAGAAGTTTGATCTTTCTCTGACTATATATTCTTTACCGCTTTCATTTTCGGAACTTCTACTTGATCCAGATACCCAAACTTGTACGAGGTTCGTCTCATTCCGACAAAGAAGGACATTGCGTTCGTCGAGTATATGGACGAGGCAAGTTCGACCGCGGCAAAAGACGCATTACACAATTACAAGCTGGACGGAGAGAGCAAGATCAAGGTAAGACCAGTATCCAGATTCTGCAGGGACGCGGAGATGCTCACAAGCTCTATTTACAGATTACGTTTGCGAGGAAGTAGTTGTGGAAATGCTCCGTACCGTTCTCCGTTTGCACTTTACGTGTTCTTTTGTACTTTCTGTATCATAATACTACGTAGTTTTCAGGAACCTCTTGTAAAATGAAGAATGGAGAGCTGAAGCCGAAGAAACAGAGGCAAACACGGCAGGCATCCAGACCCAGAAAATCTGCAAGGTTTCTTGAGGTCGGACACCAAACTCCCCTTTGTCGCTATTAACGATGGGTAACTCCCAATCCTCGTCCTCCCAACATCACAGACGTTTCTCTGCATCACCTCGTCCCAGATCGTCCAATGCCTCCCCCACTCGAGGTCAGCCTCATCGCTCCATGAGGCAGAAGAAGAAAAGCCTCGAGCTTCCCGATCTTGCGATGCTGGGCATCACTACGACTAGTCTCTACGAACAACAGAAAAGCGCATCTATACCCATCCCTATTGGGTCATATGGACGGCCAAAGGATAAAGAGACCTACGCCGTTCAGCCTTCGGACTATATAGAAAAGAACTTGGGTCGAGGACAAGTTCAGCAGCAGAAACACCAACACCAGCAACAACAGACAACTACCGCCGACTCGAGCCATAGAGACAGAGATAGAGACAGAGGCAGACACTCACAATTACCCACCAACTTTTCATTTGGGAATGCCTTAGATCATACGCTGCTCGGCCCCAATGCTCCTCCGCCCTCTCGTGATCTCTCGCCGTCAACAACCCCGTCAAGGACGTCTAGCGTCATCAGGACTTCATTACCTCTGGTTCTTCCAAAGGCTCTGGAAACAGCCGTACCTGAAGTACCTACCGTCGCTGAGGAGCCTTCCGAAAATGGCGGCGTCGCAGAGGACCCGAGTTCAGTCAAGCCATTGCAAGACGTTGTGGGAAGAGATAGCACTGAAGAAATAATGGTTAAGATCTCATGGCACGGAGGAGGTAATGTAGTCTATCTCGCAAGGGCGGGAGATGATGATTGGAAAGGAAGGAGAAAGATGGAAAGAGAGTGAGTTCTTTTCGCTTTGCTATGTATTTGGCCACTTGCTGTATTCTTGATTCGCCTGCGTGGTTGGGGTTTGCCGTATATTTATCCATATCGTGTCCAAGTTCCGCGCGATATGTGATGGCACCTTATTCATTGGTCTTGTCAATGTTCTAAGTTTTAGAACGCACGTTGATAAGGGATTGTCGTACTCCTCTTAGCTCCTATATACGTATATACCGCGACTGATTCCATTAACGTTCGAAACTAAAATAACTAACCAATGATTCGTGTACTTCTTCATCAGGGATTCGAGCTCCTCCACTTTTAGCACCGTCGTACCCCTTCTTCCCGGGACTCATCATCTCCGATTCTTGGTCGACGATCAGTGGCGTGTCGCAGATGATCTACCTACGGCAGTCGACGATCAAGGAGGCCTGGCAAACTATGTCGCAGTGGGAGCTGTCATTACTGGTGTCGTAACTCCACCTGATGTGCCGGCATCCCCTCCATTAGGCACAAGTGCTACTCCAGGCAAAACACGAAAACCGACGCACCGAACGGTTAATTCGAATGCAGCGGCTGGGTTGAAAATTAAAGGCGTTGAAGACACTAATGAAGGTTTGAGGAGATACCAGATGGGACACTCGTTCTGGAGTGCGAGCTCCACGATAGACGTCGATGACGATATCCAACAACCCGTTTCGCCAAAAACTTCCCCTGTCGCTGGGAGTCCTACGAAACCTCTGAAAAGGTCGGGTCCGCGATACACTCCTCGTTGGACAAACGAGATTCCCCTAGAGCTGCTCCAAGCTGCCGGAGAAGAAGAGGCTTATTTGAGCTATCAAACACGAGTACAGCAACAAATGCTTGCTCAACAACAGTACGACGCGTATGGCCGTCCGATTCATTCGCGGACTCCAGTTCAGATTAGTGGCTTCGTTCCGTTACCGAACATTCCTCCTGCGCCTTCATTACCGAGGTATTTGGACAAGTTGATTCTGAATACGCATGTTCAGGCAAAGACGGGTGTGGGTGTGAGTCTTGCGAGTCCGGCTGGGGAACTCGAACATTCGAATTCTGTGTCTTCAAGAGGAGGGAGGGAGAGAGTGAGGAGTCCTGTTAGGGACAGGGACAGGGAAAGGGAGAGAGTGAGGAGTCCTCTTAGAGACAGAGATAGGGAAAGGGAGAGAGAGATAGCAAATAGGGATAGAGATCGTGAAAGAGACAGAGATGCGAGAAGGAGAGAAAGGAGGAGTTTAGGTATGACCGCGGAAGAGACGATGAATATGGCATCGACATTCCCTATAACAGGGGATGATGCCTCTGGGTCTGGAATGGTGGGCGTCGGGTCGTCGACACTGACGCGGTCATCGTCTGCGAAACAAAACGCGAAAGTGTTTGACGAAACGGTCGTAGCAGATGATAATTCCGTCTTGCCTGTTCCGAGCCATGTCGTTTTGCATCATCTTTGCACGAGTGCGATTCGGAATGGGGTGTTAGCTGTTGGGGAGACTGTTAGGTACAGACAAAAGGTGGGTCGATTTGTTTTCTTTTTGTGCGTTCGAGGTACTAATAATGAATGTTTTCCCGGGTTCGCAGTATGTGACGTCAGTCTACTACAAACCAGCGGCTTGAAGACGACAAAGAAGAGAATCAGAATTTCTTCCTCCTTCTCTACAAGCCTATTTTCACTAGATCCAAAACCCAAGTCCAAGTCATACATGCATCTTTGGCCTGTTCACCCTTATCTCTAATCATCCCCAACTTCGAATTCGTCCTTGGTAAAACAGAATGTTGTGTTATTTTTTAAGTTTGTACTTTTAACTCCCTTTCTGGTCTTGTTGTTTGGATTGTGTGTCATTCGTCTCATGATCAATTGTCTATCTACTTTGACTTGGATATGGATCTAAAAGCTGGATTTCTGTTGACCCCTCTTTCTCCGTCAATGTCCAGCTCTTGGCCTTGCTGTTGTCCGCATCCAAAAAATACCATTATTCAGGACCGGGTTTTCTGCTCGGCCTTCGTATTCTCCTTGCGATATCTTGCCTTATCTGTTGGACTTCTTGACACCTGCGCTCCTTATTCATTACCAGACCCTCGAATCTTAACTTTCGCGCTTCCAAAACGTCAATTTTTGCTCGTTTGATTCTTTGCTTGGAATTCCTGTAATTTTTGGGTATACCTATCTATACAGCTATCTATAGCTACCTACTTGCACGGTGCTTGGTTGGGGGAGACCCTTGTCACGTCACTCTGAAGTTCTTTCCAGCAAGAACCACTTATTATTTGCTCGGCCTTTACTCGGTGTGCCCACTTAGAAGTAGTCAATCGGTCAATCCCCCCCACATCTACCACTTTATTCATCCCACCACATTGAAACTCTCCATCTCATTCTTTCCATCCCATCCTCTTAAATCATTAATCAATAGACTTTTTGCATACACACGTGAACAATGTAAATATGTACTTTAGTAGGTACATAGCTATCAGCTACCCTCATTAGTGTGGATATTTGGAAACCTGTATCTCTTTCATGAACTATTCAATAGCTTGTAATCAAAGACTTGTACAAGTGATATTAACCTCCGTGTTTAGGTGAGAGCCAAATACAGGTTTAGAAAAAAAGGCTTCTTCGACTGGAGTTGGACAACATCAAGAAAACCAGTTTACTGGATACAGTTTTCCGAGCGAGATGGAAGATTTGTTTTCACTTGCTGTAGCTTAGTGTCCGATGCCTACGCATCTGAGGCGAAGTAGACAGAAGGAATTCTCCTCTACAGGTCTTCAAAGTCTCCGAGCGTCATTAAAGCATCGAGGAAGTCAAACAGTAGGCGCTCTGTTGAGAGACCTCATATTTTGGCTGTCATTTACAAGCTCGTCATGAGCTCCATGATTCGACTGGCCTAGTCAACGTTGCAAAAGAGGACGGGTCCAGTCATTGAGATTTGGCGGAATGTGGCTTGGTCGCAGTTAATAAGAAGACGTGAGGGCTGGAAAGAGGGATTTTTGCAATTGGCGCCATTTACAGCAGCCAACAGCATAAATGATGCAGACACAGGAAGATCGGAGAGGAAGGAGCAATATTAGCTTTGGAGCGCTAACTGGCAGGATGTGTCACACCCAACCGAGTATTTTTGCGGGAAATAAAAACTGAGATCTAGAATTTGACTCGGACAATCGACGTCTTTCCCTCCCACATGTTGTCCAGAGCTTCTTCCTCCCTCCGAGCTGGACGGCCAGCTGCAGCCATTGTCGGTGGTCAGCGTCGAGCTGGTGTGCAAGTCATCAGGTCCAGCAGAAACAGTGTCGCTGCGATAAGGGCCATCCAGTCCGTTGCTCAAACTGACCGGGTATAGTTTTTTTTCGTCGGGAATCTCTATGGACTTTCCTAATATTGTGAACAGGATACCATTACTCGTCTTCTGTACTCCTTAGGCTCCAAACGTGAAGTAGAACGTCATCTACGAATTTTTTCATCTGCTTCCCATCCTTCCCAACCTGCCAAATTTGCCGTCATCAAAGTCGGAGGAGCCGTCCTTGACCAAATTGACGAGCTTGCTCTTAGTCTGAGTTTCTTGTACCGTGTCGGACTCTATCCGGTCGTTCTTCATGGAGCTGGACCCCAGTTGAACGAGTTGATTGAACGTGAAGGCGTCGTGCCCGATTATATTGACGGAATTCGGGTCACAGGTTTGTTGACAATGCTTCGTAACTTATACTGTGCGTATTACTGAATCTGGATCATTTCACAGACACCAAAACACTTCAAGTCGCACGTCGTGTCTTCCTTGAAGAGAACCTCAAGTTAGTGGGAGCATTAGAGAAGCTTGGCACTCGCGCTCGTCCTATTACTTCCGGTGTCTTCACGGCCGACTATCTCGACAAAGAAAAATACGGCTTGGTCGGAAAAATCACCAGAGTTGACAAGAGGCCTATTGAAGCCTCTATCCGTGCAGGAGCTCTTCCCATCCTCACCAGTTTAGCTGAATCACTCGATGGCCAAATCCTCAATGTCAACGCTGACATTGCTGCGGGTGAATTGGCGAAAGAGTTTGAACCCATGAAGATCGTTTTCTTGAACGAGAAGGGTGGACTGTTCCACGGTGTGACTGGGGAGAAAATCAGCGTCGTTAACCTGGATGAGGTACGCGTTTCTTCTTGGATCCTCTTTCACATAGCTTTATTCACGCCATTCGCTTTCCTAAGGAATATGACACCTTGATGAAGGAACCTTGGGTGAAATTTGGTACTAAGCTCAAGCTGCGCGAATTCAAGGAACTCTTGGATTATCTTCCACGTTCATCTTCTGTCGCCGTCATATCGGCAGCCCACCTCCAAAAGGAACTTTTCACCGACAGTGGTGCAGGTACTCTCATTCGCCGCGGCTACAAACTTTTCAAGCATGACAGCATCGAAAGTCTTGGAGCTGATCGCTTCCGTCAGGTTATTCATGACCGTGATCCCGAAGTACTCTCTGGAGACCAAAGCGTAACTGGCATTCTCAACGAAATTTCCAAGACGCCATACACTATCTATGGTGATGAACCTCTTGACACTATCGCTGTAGTGTCTCATCCGCCTGACGAAGTACCTGTCATGACCAAACTCTTGGCTTCTCGTAGTGGTGTCTTGAACAATGTCGTAGACAATGTATTCAACGCCATCAAGAAAGACCACAGACGACTGTTCTGGACTGCTCAGGTCGACGACGAAAACCGTTCATGGCATTTCGAACGTGCGGACGGAAGCTTTACCAGAGCTGGTAAGAGTTTGTTCTGGTACGGCGTTCAGAACGTGAAGGAGGTCGAAAGCATCGTCAAGGATTTTGAGGCTAAGGGAAGGATTGACAGAGCGTACCTTCCCGTTGGTCCTTCTGCTCCTCCCCACAAGGCCGCTGCTGCTAATGGCTCCACTACACCGAATGGTACTCGAGCCTTTTCAACTTTTGCTCGCCGGACCGTCCCTGGGTCCACTCGTGGCTACGCCACCGTAGCTGAACCTCCTACACCTGTCTCCACCGAGATCAAGCGTCTTGGACTCATTGGTGCCAGAGGTTACACCGGCCAAGCTCTCACCAACCTTCTTTCCAATCACCCCTATCTTAACCTTACCCACGTTTCCTCTCGACAGCTTGCTGGACTCCCTTTGACAGGCTATGGTAAGGCTTCAGTGACCTACAGCAACCTCTCCCCTGAAGAGGTTGAACGTATGGAGAAGGACGGAGAAGTAGACGCTTGGGTAATGGCTTTGCCCAATGGTGCATGTAAACCTTTTGTAGACGCTGTCGATCGTGGTGCTGTAGAACGCAAGAGTGGGCAAGGGAGCGTCGTGGTTGACTTGGGTGCGGATTACAGGTTCGAAGAGGGATGGACGTATGGTCTTCCTGGTGAGGCGTCCTCTTAATTGACATTGTAAAACATCTCGTTGGATTAATTGAATATAAAATTTTTTTCTTGTATCATTTCAACTCTTTCCCGTTCTTTTTCTTGGCTCGATCTCACTGTCAAATCTTGAACTCTCGCCGGTTATACGAACGCGTTCTATCTCACGCTTACTGTTGGTACACACATAGAGCTGTACGGTCGTTCGGCGATACGCGCTGCCAAGAGGATTTCGAATCCTGGATGCTACGCTACGTCTTCACAATTGCTCGTCGCACCTCTGGTGAACTTTATCAAACAAGAAGCCTGGCCGACGGTGTTTGGCTTGTCTGGTTACAGTGGGGCCGGAACCATTTCTTCCAACGATGCAGACGGTCGTCCTGTCAGTCTTCCAAAAGTAACACCTGAGTCTCTCGGTGGCGGTGTTCGTCCTTATTCTTTGACCAACCACATTCACGAGAGAGAAGCCGCGTATCATTTGTCTACTCTCGCGTCCCTACCTGTCAAAATCGCTTTTATCCCGAGCGTGGCTCCTTGGTTTAGTGGAATCATTTCGACGCTTTCCTTACCTCTGAACGGCAGGCTTTCAGCAAAGGAGATTGTCGGAATGTATGAAGAGATGTATCAGGGAGAAAAGTTGGTAAAGATTAGGAAGGAAGTACCTACGTTACAGGATATTGAGAACAAACATCATTGGATCGTCGGTGGTGTTCAAGTCCATAGTGATGGAGACAGAGTTGTTGTAGTGGTATGTGCACTCTCCGTTCTCTGTTCTTTCTTACCCCCCACAAAGATATGTTGGCTGACCTGATGGATATCGATATAGGGTGGGCTAGACAATTTACTCAAAGGTGCTGCGACACAGTGTCTTCAAAATCTCAACCTCGCTCTCGGGTACGATGAATATGCTGGTATCCCAGTTGCCTGAGTGGGTGAAGAGTATATCTATAAATGTGCATATCTGCATAGAAAAATCTTTTCGTCATCTAAATCTTTAGATACGTATGTATTTTACAGAGAGATCAAAAGGACTAAGTAGACACAGACTGTCGAATAAATTCCCCTACTGCTTCAATTAAGGTCGGGTATCGACGCAAGTTAAGAACTCAAGGACTCGATTATAAAGAAATCGGGGAGGGTTGGCGTACGACTCTATTGCACAACTTCGGGCTCGAGCTTCAGAGGCTCCTAGATGCCCTTGTACGAGAAATACATCGAGTTCCATAGTGCGTAAAGAAACACACACGGCAACACGGTATGATACAATACCGCTCAACTCTGCTCTGTGATAACAACCTTCTTCCTCTCTGCAGTAGGCTTGCTTTCTCCTGCTCTTGTATGTTTCCTTCTCCTCTCTTCCTTGACTCTCCTCGCGTCCAGCATAGTTGTTTTGAGCTTGGCTGCACTGTAAACAGGTTTTGGTAGATGTCTTTGTCTGGTGAGAAAGATGAAGAAGTTAGCAAACAGAAGTACGAGACGACTCGAACGAATGAATGAACCTAGCAATTTTCCCGACTTCTTTATCCATCTTCCAGCGGTCGACGAGACTGCCCCGGTATTCGATGGCAGCACGTTCCCTGGCAGTGACGATGCCCAATTTTTCAGAAGCTTTGGCTTTCCATATCCGCACGTTGCCGTCGTCAGATCCAGAGAGGACAAACCTGGCATCTGTGGTGAACAGCGTTGATGTTACCCTATTGAACTTCCTCGTCAGTAACGAAAACAAAAAAAAGCGTATTAATAACAAGAGGCTCGCCTTTGCATCCGTTTTGTATGGTAAACTTCCGGAGTATGCCCCTGTCCTGTCTTCCATATCCTCACAGTCCTGTCCCAACCTCCCGACACAAACTCTGTCCCTGTCGGTGACCAATCGCAGCTCATCACTGCCGCTACATGCGCTTTGTAAATGTTGCTTGGTGCGTTCAAATGTCTTATATCGAAGGTATAAAGATTATGGTCTTCTGATGCTAGTAATACAGACGTCGGCATCGTAGGTGACCAAGCAAGAGCGTTTGAACGCATTTGCATGATCACTCTGCGTTCGGCTTTCCCTGTGCGGATGTCGTAGAGGCAGAAGGAGCGATCGGAGCCTACGGAAGCAAGGATGGAAGTTTCGGAGAGGTTGAAGCGGACAGAGGTGACAGTTTCAGTAGAGGTGGGTAAGGTCAGATTGGAGATTGGTGCGCTTCTGTTTTTTGTTTTGGAAGTAAAAGGAACGGTGTTGGTAACGTGTGTAGACTCAGAAGAAATGAAGAACAGTACTTTGTTTCGTCCCATACTTGGACTAAATTTGATGCAGTTGCAAATAGTTGACTGGATCGTTGGTGGTCAATTGAGCTAAAGAAAAAGCAGACCCCGTCTCAGCCAAAAGAACGTGAAAAAGATGAATCTGTACTACTTGAAAGCTGCTTTTCCGGGGAAGACGTTAACTGGCTCATCCTAACAAGTTCTCAGAGAACGTCACTATCGGGAAGGAGAATCACATACGCCATTCGAGTCAAAATTCCATAACTTGACATTCCGGTCCACACCGCAACTTAGAAGCTTGGAATTCTCTGAGAAACAGATACCAGAGACCTTTCCCTTGTGTGCTTCGGGAACATGTAGCATGCGACTCCGCTGAGGCAAATTATGCACAATCAACCCTGTGAGCCTCGAGTAAGTTAGGAATTGGGGGGAATAAATCTATCAAAACGAAAACATACCTCCATCCCAGCTTCCACTAGCGACAGTCGATATCGAGTCGGGTTGTTTTGCTAAAACTTCGACCGCATCTACATGGCCTTCCAGAGCATCAACAAAGGGCTTTGCAAAGATCCTGTCAAGTTTTGCGGCATTGAGTGCTCTTGTTCGTTCTCGTGCGCGTGCAAATGGATGCATATTAGGATTTAGGTTGCGAGAGATGGGAGTTGGGTCTCCTGGCCTCGTCGGTAGATGGCTTGAAGGATCATGTTGTAGCACGGATATTTTCTGATAAATCAGTCTCAGAGAAATGCTAAATCGAAAAAAAAAATTCAAGGAAAAGGGACTGACCACCATGGCTGGAAGAGTTTAAAATCAGTCGAAGATGTCACGGGGCGAAGACGCGTATAGTCCGTCACGTAACTTGCTACTAGACGCTCTCTTGCTCGACCCCGCCATCGACAACGCTGAGCTCACTATACACTATGGCTTCAGCTGGACCTTCTTCAGATGACATTATCCAAGCAATTACCACAACTTCTAATATCAATGCCCTTGCTCAAAATCTACGCGCGGTGTTGCCCAAAGACGTTCGTGAGATCCTGCTTGCAAGTCCACTGAGCTCAGGACAGGATCCCCTCGGAGTCCTACACCTAAGTAATAATACTCTAGGAGTGCTCTATATCCTGTAAGATCTCGCTCTGTTGGCGTTGAAATCGACATTGACCGTGGATCAGTTCTGCTCGTTTGACTCCGCCCACGGATGCCAATCTTCCCCCTCCATCATGGGCACTCTTGACTCAATTTTGCAATAATTTCATACCAGAACAGGCTCGCCTTGCTCCAGAACGTATGACTCTTTTTGCGAAAGGAATCATTCGTTTCGCCGCAAGTATCAACAATGTATGTCTTTATCGGTCTCTCTTAATCTTTTCTAAATCTTGTATAGGCAAAACAATCTATTCCCCTTCTGATGACCATCGTTAATCGCTTTCCCCCGACACCATCGACTTTGACCGCTATTCATCCACTGTTAGTACATACCGCTTTGCAGACCAACCATATTCCACCTGAACTCCCTACATTCTTGATCAACCATCCACCCGACAACATTCTTCTTGAGTCTTATCCCGATGATGCATCGCTCACATCCATTGCTCTCTGCAACAATCCCTCTCCAGACCTTACATCTAACGATAATCTCACATACCACTATCTTGCTGGGATAATCCTCGCATTAACTGCCCTCTCCTCCTCCTCTTCCCACTCTCCCACTTCCCCTTCCAATACCACGATTTATCCTTCCCCCCTCACTTCGGCAATGGACTATCTTGAAACTGTCGTGACGGCTCCCCAAGCTCCTCCCTCCGGAAGTCAAAATAACACCAACGTCCACGCTCTTCAACTCGAAGCTCTCAAAAAGCTACGCTTATTACAGTGTATTGCCCTTGGGGCCCCACAGCCCCTACCTAAATATGCTAACCAGACTCTGAATAGACTGTTTAAAAACACCCCGTACTATGCGTTAGTCAACGCTTTCCCTCTGGGGAGGCCGATTGGGACAGGAGGACATGTACCCAATACCGGAACGTCTTCCGTACAGAGTCAAATCCATGCTTCCGGGAACCTACTATTAAATCAGGCGCTCAAAGATCGGCCCTTTTACACAGACGAATACAACTGGGGACTCGTCGAGCGTGTCGTACGACATGCTGCACCCCGATGGGCACTCAAAAGATTGACGGAGACATATGTCACTCTTGGACTGAAAGAGATCGCGAGACATCTTCCCGGGTTCTTCGAAGGGGCTGAAGGAAGAGGGATAGAAGAAGAGGTAACAAGACTAGTTGTCAGCATGGTTGAAGAAGGGATGATACGAGCGAGCATTAGTGTCGAAGGAGATGAAGGCGGTATTGTCACGTTCTATGATGAGTTTGACGAAGCCGAGGATGAAGATGGCGAGGACGACATTAGAGAGATTGGCAAAGGCGCTTTGTCGATGAAGGAGGAACAATTGAGGATTTTGTTGGGTGTCCCTGTTTCCTCGTCTTCGTCGCTCGCCCCATCGGATAAGAAACCCAGCAAGGGTAGACAAGTCAAAGTGCAGATTCAGACCTTGCTTGCTGCTGTGCAAGCCCAGTCTGAGCAGCTGTCGGCGCTGGACAGGGAATTCGAGAAGAGTAGAGATTTCTTGACCAAAGCGCATAAACTCGAGAAGGCGACGTCTGGGGGGTTGGGTGGAGGACCTTCATGTAAGTACACACACTATCGTTTTTTCCCGCTTTTCTCGTAAAATTGCTCACTCTTCTTCTATGACAGTCTTCCCTGGAGCACCTGGTGGCATCCCAGGGTTGATGGGTGATGAAGAAGAGCTATATGAGAGGTATGGCGAGGAAGGAATGTACAGCTAGAAGCTTGATCAGAGAGCCAATCGAGTTCTCGTACGAATGCTAGTATTACGCCGAATAACGAATGAAGTATCTACAGTCAATCAACCGCCCAATGAGGCAAAGTGCTGAGCCCAACATGGGATGGCCTAGACATTTTAGCTGTATGATATTATCTGCTGTGATCAAGTAGAATATAACAAGCCAGTGTATAATTTTATAGCATATGAACTTACAGTGCTAGTGTCTAAAGTACTTACGAGAAATGGAGGCTGGTTAAGTGCTGATCAATGTCCGCAAACACCACATCTCACTGACTCTCGTATACCACTCTGTCCGTCCTCGCACGTATGCGAAGAAGCCAGTGTATAATTTTATAGCATATGAACTTACAGTGCTGGTGTCTAAAGTACTTACGAGAAATAGCTGGTTAAGTGCTGGTCAATGTCCGCAAACACCACATCTCACTGACTCTCGTATACCACTCTGTCCGTCCTCGCACGTATGCGGCTGACCTTGAAATTTCAGCTGGTCAAAGTACATATACGACAACAGCTTGAGGGTTAGCACCCATTACAGGAGAAAGGTTTGCGAATGCAATCAGGCTGTTGGACCATTGACTCAAGTTGGACAGCGTGTCTGGGGCAAGTTTGGACTATGTCTGACAGACCTGAGTACATTGAATTCTTTTTGGTCGTTCTGGAATCTGAAGAGCTGCATGATGGATAAAGCCAAGGAACTAGGTCACTGTTGACACTGATGGTACCGATTGAAGTCGTTTTCGCCGCGGTCCAACTTTGAACCAACTTTCATCTTGTTACTTGTTTTTCGCTCCGGATGTCTCGACGCTTGCATGCAGGGTGGAAACTTACTACCACTCTCAATCTTGTCCTATCTGGAGTCAAGAGTTTCCAGCTACAGTGGCCCTGGATTTGAACTCGGGCGAGAAAAAAAAGGAACGATCTTTCTATTTTCAAGGATCAGTGATTATGAAGTACCTCAAAGAAGCTGATCTGATCATTACCGGATCCTTCGTGCTCGGTGTTCGGTTTCGTTAGGCCATATTGTATGGGGAAGCCAATGATGCCAGGAGACGAAACTCTCAGTCGGTCAGTTGCCGAAGTTTGCTTTTCGGTCAGGGCCAGGGCCTATCCCAGAGGACGAGTGACTGCCAAGCTGATCTGGACAGTGGGTGTTTAAAAGCTACAGGCTCAGAGCATCTGGCTCCTCAACCAGGGCATACGCTAGGACATACTTGACTCTCGATGAAATTGCTATTAATCTCGCTCTTGGTACTGGTGAGTTAGGTATAAAATGGCCTGGAAGGATTAATCTTATTTCACCTTGCCAGCTTTCTGAACTTCTTCCCGTGACGAGTTCCGCATTGAACTGGACACCTCCCGATAATGAGCGCAGGTCTAGTGATGTTGACAACGCCGCTGCCCTCATACCGGTATCGCCAGTTGGTCCTATAGCCGCCCTTCAATTCAATGGCGATACGCGTATATACTACCAAGATTCAGTTCTTGGAGGTATCATGTCTCTTGCCGTATCGAACGCTTTCACTACGGGCCATCTTATCGCTTTACAGCAAATTGTACCAGCCAACGAGATCATGTTCGGCTCACCTATTGCACTGGTAAATCTTCCGGGGACCTCTTCCTCTGATCCTTTTCCTGAGGTATTTTCCAATGACTTTATGAACTTAGATATGAAAGACTGATCATCCCACATTATCGATACCAATTTACAGATCCACATCTTCTTCGTTTCCCCGGCCAATATTCTTAGTTCGTACATCTGGAGAGATTCCATCGGTCGTTTCATCGGTGGATCATCCTGCACGGAGTGCATAACCCAAAGTGGATTCGTTGTTCAACCTAACACCAAGGTGCTCTATGCGTTAGCTCTGGGAAGCGGTAGTTCCTTGATTCTTCGAGTCGGATTTGTTAGTGCTGGTGCACCAAGCACCATTTCTGAGGCCGTGAGTGTGGGCGGACAAGGCAGTGGTCAATGGGTTTTATCAACTCTACAAAATTAGAGCGTTCATCGAAGATTCAAGTCAAAAGAGTGTTTCAGTTTACTCTTCGTAGTGTAACTTCTTCATGACTGGAACAATGGATGTGATGCAAGTTGGAGGATATCTCCCCGAAATTCGCCATCACTGAGGATACTAGAAATCTGGAGTTTCGAGAAGAGCTCATTGGCAATGTCCCTTCAACTTGTCAATGATTTCGTCCTTCCTGCAAGTGTCTGAGGCTATAGGAACCAACGTACGCGTAAGCAGAGTTTCCTGATGAGGAACGCGGCCACCCGTCCGAGTCATAGGGGAAAGGAAAGAGTATCACAAGTAACACGTTGTTACCGCCTTGTCAATCGTTCGATGAGCTTATGCTCTTATATTCGACGAAAGCGTCATTTCTTGTCCTGCTGTATATCGAAAGAAAAAGTAGTGCCTTGCCTTCAAACGGAGTTTGCACGGCATACTTAATCGTCAGACAGCGGAGTCTAAATCAAACTTGAAACTTTGAAAGCGGAAACCATGTCCCTATCGGTGTCGGGGATCGACGGCTTGAAGTCAGAGTCACAAACCATCGATGAACTCTACACACGATCGCGACATCGTTGCCATTCAACACAAGTAGTACCGCCGTGACCCGATGGGCCAAAAAACCAGCCAAACTCCTGATCTAGACAAAGCTTCAAATGCTAATGCAGACTGTTTGTGGATCTACTTTGTGAGATTTTGGCATTTCCTAATATTTTCCCTTTGACAGTGACCGGAAAAGATGACATAGACTCGGACGGAGGCGAGCACAGAGGTCAAGTTGATGTGTCTGCATCCTTCCAATCCCTGGTGAAACGCAGCATTGCCGCGTGGCCTCCACTCGTTGAATATCAGGTTCACGGCGGGGATAACCTCCGGGAAGACTTTCTGCAAAAGGTCAAGACTCTACAGAGTCTCCTTTCTGTAGAAGATCTTCTATCAAATGGTGAATTCTGGTTCTTCCAACTGAGGGAGTCCTTCATGAAGCAAAGCCTTCTAACGAAGTGGGATCCAAACAACTTGGAAGCATACATTCTGCTCCCTCTCAGCTATGGGTTTGTCAACAATCAGGATTGTTTCTTTGTTAGTCATTACTGGCGTTCCCGGGAACATCCTGACCCCACAGGCCATGATATGGACCTCTTTCGTGAGGACATGAACTCACTCGAATGGTCTTACGTCTGGGTGGATTGGACATGCATGCCGCAGAATCCTCGGACCAAACTCCAACAACGCTACTTCAGAAAGATGCTTCAATTCATACCGCCACTTGTTCGTGACTGCGCCTTTGAGTGGAGGTTTGCCACCTTTGAACCAAGGGCATGGATACTCTCTGAGGTTGCAGAATATGTACTCAACCACAAGGAGTATATCATTACTGACGACATGAAACCCTTCCTCTCTCATTTGACTGAAATGTTTGTCGACGGAGTGCAACCTGTCATTTCCAGGCACAAATACGCTTGTACGAATGGAAGTGACATGCGACTTCTCATTGGATGGTTGGAGGTTCTTGTCATCTTGTTCAAGATTGTTCCAGACACTAGCAGCAGGCAAAGCATTTGTGATATGATTAACAGAGATTATGTGGGATCATATTTTAACACTGAATTGGGGCTTCGTGTCGACAAGTATAAAGGCGTTATATCATACAAGGGTTTTGACCATAACTTCACTCCTGTATTCGATCCTTCTCGATACGAACTAGACATATGAAAATCTCCCTCTGCTTCTGGTTGCATGTAATTTATGCCTTGCTTTCAAGTTGTCTAGCTTTTTGAAATCTTACAGATATACAAAGGCGGAAGGAAAGGACACCTATAGTACGCGTTTGCCTTAGCAGCTAGCTTCTTGTCTTGAATCAGAGTCTCTTATCCAAATAAAGCCCAAGATCCGACTAGAAATGATGACTAGGTTTACCTGCGCCGTGCGGACTCGCACACTGAGGGCAGCAAGGCTCGAAATGTAAGGGATGGAAAGGGATAGTAAATGAACGAGACGCCGTATTTGAAAACGGCAAGAGTCTCTAGCAACTGAATGACACAACCATCACCTGAATATGAACGCAGTACTTACTAGCCCCGACAGAGTCATTCCGCCTATACCAACGCCAACGCTCACACCAAGTCCGACTTCCAAGTTCCAGTCGTCCACTGACAGAAAAGGAAGTCTATAAATGACGCACTGTCATCTATACCTCAGTGTAACCGAGTCCCTGCGCTCTTCTGGTTCGTCAACAAGATTGCGCTCATATTCGACCATTCGATTGCACAACGTTCGAAGATAACAAGATATTCGGCTATATGTGAAATATTCGTTCACATCTTTAAGGTAAGCTATACACATAAACATAAAAAGATACAGTCTTGTGGTAAGTAGTGTTACGTATAAGTAAAAAAGTATCATGATAGTCGGGAAAACTAAAAAAAAAGTACACTTGAAAAATCACAAAAAATAAATTGTTCAAGCCAAGCTGTGCGAACAAAATCCCACTGACAACAGATCGAAAAGACGATCCAAACCGCTTATAGACCACAGATCACGTTGTAGCAGCGACATCGACATTGGCATTAGTCGCCTCAGTTCCTTCTCCTTGTGTTTGTTGTTGCCCCTGACCGAGCTCTCGTAGTCCCTGCATCTTCGATAACGCATTCAAGACCGCTGCTTTCAAGACCGGATTTTTTTCGATCAACTCAGCGACTTGTGAAGGCTCAAGGCTTGACAGAGAGCTGAGATCCTGGATTGACGGCTCTGTTGATGAAGAGGAGGCAACTGTCGAAGAAGTCGTTGACGATGCGGTGGCCACGGGAGGAACCGCCACCGTCGTGGCCTGAGCAGCATATGCCACAATCGGTGTTGAAGGTGCCGGTGTAGGTGGCATAGAAGACGACTGCACGGGTTGGGATGTCACTGTGGCTTGACCCTGAATCTGGTTGTAAGCATAATAATTGCTGGTAGGACGATAATGTTGCCAATTTACGTGGGGATGGGCCGTGTATGTATGATATCCGGCATAAGATATGTTAGCAGTAGTCGTTGAAGGGCCTGAACCCGGATACTGGGTGTGATAGTTGGCCGGGGCCGTGACCGAAGCCGAGGCTTGAGTTTGGGATGGAAGAGGGGTGGGTGTATGGGGAGACATAGGTGATTGTTGCGAACCGGGGTAAACCTGACTCCAATAATGATGAGGATAAAGATTTCCAGAAGGGTATGAGTATTGGCTCGCCATATGTGTTCCATACGGTTGTTGCGGAGGTGCAGGAGCTGTTGAGGGAGACTGAGAACCGGTAGCCGCTGCAACGGATGGATATGTCGGTGCAGGTATATAGAAAGCAGTTGGTTCTATGACAGCATCGTTAGAATCCGAGGGTAGCGAAGGAGTAAATCAAGACTCACGGAACGTGGGACGAGAGGGAGGTTCAGCAGCCGGTTCGGACGGTTTCTGTTGCACAGGTCCATCTGTGTTCCCGAAGAGGACAGATCCCCACTTGAACTCTCGTTTGATACCACGATCCCATAAAACCTCGACAGAAGAGTTTTCCTCAATCACGCGGATCAAGGATACTTCAAAGACGCCAGCACTGACCCGGATCTTGATGCGAGACATGGGTGGCAAAGCGAGCAGCTCGTTCTTGATCTTATCTTGCTTTGACGCTTTCTTTGCAGCAGCAATACGCTATCAAAATTGACTGTCAGTGTGGACTTGCAAGAGTGGACAGATAACACTAACAGGGTTGTGTTGAGCACAAAGTACCTCTACCTCTAACTTCTTGATGATCTTCAATACATCGTCAACTTCCATTGCGTCAGAATCTTGAGGCAAGCCATTGGTATGGACAACCGAGGGTGCTACGTCAAGGAGAACGACTTCTTTTTCGACTTCCCGAATAATCTCAAAGAGGATGCTGTCCTTGTTATCGCGAGCACAAGATACATGGAACGCTTTGGGACATTTGCCTTTAGTACATTGAATAGGGGCACCGTGAGCCTTGGGTCTATTCTTTGTACAGGCACTACATTTCTGCGAAGGAAAAAAGTTGATCAGCAGGCAAAACGGTGGAAGAGGCACGCCGGGATGCTAACCAGGTTCCATCTATCCTTAACAATCCCATCGACGCCAAAAACTACCTTCTCCTTACGATCTTCATCAACTTCATCAACCCATGTTTCAGGTACCACATTAGCACACTCCTCGTGTGCCATCCAGACTTTGGGGAATCCGCAAGCTTCCATAGCTTCTTTTCTTCGGCTCGGTGGATCTTGCACGCGTAGCAAACCTTCCTTGCTCTGTGATACGCACAAACAACATGGAAACGTGTCGGGTTCGGTAGGCCGTGGACCAAGCTTTAGCGTTAGTTTCGGTGGAGCCGAGGGTGCTGACGGAGGAATCTTCAAGCTTAGCGGTGGTCTGGAAGAGGATGACGACGTCGAAGAAGTTGACTTCGAAGACGAGGGTTTTGTCTTTTGTTTCTTTGGCTTTGGCGCGCTCTCCAGGTCATTCTCGACTTTCCGCTTTGCAAATTTGGGTAAGGGAGGAATAATGAGAGTTAGCTCTTCATGTTTTACTCGGTCCTCGGATACGGCAGCACTTTGTTTGGGCACCTTCCTCGGCGATTTGGGACCCTCAGCTTCTAGCCTCTCGCGTTCACGGTCTCGTAGCAACTGGTCCACATCGATTCGAACGCTGAATGACGTTGACGGTATTAGTCGTTAAACGTACTAGAACACGAAAGATATTGCACCTGTCACCAACGCATTCGCAAGCTTTTGCTACTCTGCCAATCTCCAACCAACTCTTTAGAGCAAAGTTGACACTTTCTGCACAATTGAAGCCCAAGTTGAAACCAGCGTGGTAGCCTCTAGGGTATGTGATGATGAATTCACCAGCATGCTGCACTACGTGGTTAGGTTTGCACGAAGACTTGGCAAGCAAAGTAGGCGATAAAAGGAAGGATTTGTGTCGTAGGAATTGAGAACATTCTGATGTATCTTTGGGAAAATAATCTAAAAGAAAGAATGAATACCTAGTACTGTATTTTCTTGGAAAGAAATTGGACCCACTTCGCATCGTCTGTTCCAGTCTGTTTGCTTGTTGTTGTGGAATTGCATACCAGAACTTTGGAGCACCAAAGTGGATATAGTTGATGCTGAAGAGGTCCATATCCTCGACATGCCAAGCAAAGGTAGCTCGCCACATGCCCCAGTATAGATATGGAGTGTTCACACCAGGAAGGCCCCTGTCACTGGAGGGCAGGAGTCGAGATAGCTCAGACTCGAGATGAGCAACATTCCACTCCTGAGTCTCGTCGGTATATAGGGAGCCTAAAAGTCGTTGAGCGACAGCGACGAAGAAGAAAAGAGAAACTTGCCTTGGGTGTCAGCACCATACCAAGGGTCTTTGCCTAATCCACAATTTCGCCAGTAGTGCCTTTCCAGTTGGGCACAAAATTCGGGAGTGTAGTCATCGGCCTTAGTGTTCGGCGGTAGCCAAGCAGTACCAGGATCGAAAGTCTCAAGAAATGCTGCATCCTTCTCCAGTCGCTCAGCGGCTCTCGCTTCTCTGACTTCTTTCGTTTGTGCTTGACGGCGACCCTTCACTTTCGGTTTCTCTTCGGCATCGGCCGATGTCACAGGTGACCCAGATACTAAATAACAAAACAAGCTCAACTCAAATATCGCTGTACAGGACGCACAGAGACGCACCGCGCTCATGGGCTGCCGATATTGCGTCGTCCACGGGCTCCTCTTTGATGAAGACTTCGTCGTCGACGGCATCGGGCTCAACTGTTTCGGCCTTGACGGTAGCTTTTCGTGTCTTACGCGCCCTGGTGTTCTTCGGGGTTGCACGAGCACCTAACCCGTCGACGCTAGGTGCCCGGTAATCATCCTGATTGCACAGGTCTGACCATTCGCGCACGCTCATCGTTCTGCGTTTCTCTATGTTTTGCTGACGGAAGAGACCGGCACGTCCGAGCATATGTTGTTCAATTGGGGTTTTGATCTTCACGGACTGCAGTTGTTCCCTCAGAGGAGGTAATGCATCAGTCCTGAAACGAGAAATCTATGAGGCTCGAATGCTAGACAGTTCTGAGACCCAACGACACGTACCATTCTTTAGGGGGTATTACTTTCACAATTCCGCTATACATGCCCCAACACTCGACTCTATTCATATAAGCCTCAAAATCTCCAAATTCCTCCATTGTTGGCTTGAAAACTGGTATGCCCCGAGAAGCTAAGCGGTCATCTTCAGGGTCAAGCCATGTCTTGCCGTAGACATTAGGAGATGGATGGGCTGTAGGCTGATCATCTGAACGGTAGAAATGGTCGGGTTGAACTGGAATATACGGTGGTGGTGACGAGCCCACGCTAGGAGTGAGTGAGGGAGTGAGGGAAGGGGTTGGAGACGAAGCCATCTGCTAAATTGGCATGTACACAGTGACGTAGGCTAGCTGGAAGCAAGAAATTGCTCAAAAAAGAGGTGAATATATGAAAGAGCTGCTGGCCGATGTTGAAAATGACTGTTAAGGCGGCAGTTATCGCTGCTCGTCGTCGACGACGACCTAGAATAAGCGGAGACCAAATTCCAGGCTAGTCTCGCCAGCACGTGCTCCAATGCCGCACGACGGCTGACTTAAGTTCTGTCCCAAAGCCTCGATTCTAAAATCTGGAATTTTATATTCCCTCATTATTGAGTCATTGTCCTCCGAGTCTGTAAATGCTGTGTCGAATCTGAAGCCTGAAGACTTACATACTACCTATTTGACCTCAAAATCCCAAGTACTTAGAAACAATTCGAATGCGGCCTTGAAGACTCGGTTATTCTTCCCCCTTTTGTATATTCTTCTCCCGGCAAGACGAGGCTTAGAGGGTTTAACAAGAAATCGTGAAGAATAAAGCTACGCTTGCATTTTCGGTCTGTCATGCAGGACTAGACATCTCTTCGTGATATGATTGACGATGCAATCAGTCTTTTTAAAATAAAACAAGTAATACGAGTCTTCGTCGCGATCTTTCGTTGTGTGTATGTGCACTCAGCTGGGATTGATTTTGATGATCGTACACTTGAAATCAGTCCTTCGGAAATTGGCAGAGACGTGATGACAGTCAATCGCTCACTCCTCCGCTTAATGCGGGATCGTAAGTCAACCAGGGGCTGAGGGTAGGTGATTCGAGTCCACTGATTTTGATACTTACCTATGCTAATTTCAGTACTGTTTGCATACTTGGATGTTTCTGGACATGTGTCCTCCGAAGCAAAGATTCCATATGGACATGATCTATGCAATAACACATGTTCATGTTTACAATTTGAACTTTTTTCGGGTTGTATGCTGAGAACACCCAGTTCCCTCACCCAGTTCCCTCAGTCGATAGTGATCAAAATTCAAAATTCATCTGGTGTCGGTACCCAAGAGCCGAAACGCGGTGAAACATATGGTATACGGCGCCGTTTTACCTCAGATAGCCATCTACTTCCTTGGCTGTAACGCTGCAGATCACACGGCCTTAACCCGTAGAAAGGTATTTAAACAGACCGTCGATAACTCGGATCCCTTCAGGTTCTTCCTCTCTATCATGATGTCACGAGTTATCCTCCGTTCGACCTTTGTCCTCTCTGTCCTGTGCTCTCGATGTTATTTCGTGGATGCTAAATCGGCCCCTACCAGGTTTGAGAAGCGACAGACCACTACGTATACATTGGAGGACATGTACCAAGGCGAATCTTTCTTCAAGTATGTGAGAGGTTGACTGCACTCGATTGATAAATTTTAGTTTCTCATGAACAAACGAAATCGGTAGCGATTGGAACTTCTTCTCCGAGCCTGATCCGACTCAAGGTTTGGTCGATTATCAAACCAGGGAAAACGCATTATCAAGAGGACTTGCGTTCGTTCAAGATGGAGTCACCGTGCTGGCGGTTGATAATACTACAACAGTACCTACAGGATCAAATCGTGCTTCGTACGATTTCCCAAAATTTTTTATGCAAAAGAGTGTTCTGATTTACTTCGAATTTGTGTCCAGGGTCCGTATTGAGTCCAAGACACACTACACAACAGGTTTATTCATCGCCGATTTTGTGGCAACACCCTTTGGCTGCAGCACTTGGCCCGCTTGGTGGTAAAGCACATCCTCACAGGTCCTTATTTTCTTGTCCTCTCTAATGTATTCTGCCTACTGCATAGGTCATATGGCCACACTGACTATCCCAACTCAGGTGAACTCGACGTAATCGAATCTGTAAATGAGCTCTCCTCCAACTTCCTTACATTTTGGCGCGCGGGAAGTGCTCAATGTACATTCCCCACTTCCTCCCATGGGTCCGCCACAGGAAGTATTACCGATGAATCTAAATGTACTGAGAGCACCACAGATCAAATCAACTGCGCTTTTGAGGATGGTTCGGGCAGCGGCTGGGGAGAGGGTTTTAACAATGCAGGTGGAGGCGTCTATGCCCACCTCATTAATGCTGAAGGTATAAAAATTTGGCATTTCCCTCGAGCAAACATTCCAGTAGACATCGCCAACAAGAACCCAAACCCAAGCTCTTGGGGAGCCCCCGTAGCGCAGTGGGGGTCGGATTCGTGCAATGTATTGGAAAGAATTGTTGATCATACGCTCACCATCAACACCTCGTTGTGTGGAAGCTGGGCCGGGGATGACGACGTTTGGAGTACCTCTGGTTGTCCGGGCAGTTGTGCGGAAACAGTTGCAAATCCGGAAAATTTCCACAGTAAGTTGCTCGAAAGCGATGATGACTTCCCCGAGATACGAGCTGAACGGTTGAACAGATGCGCGCTGGAAAATAAATTATATTGCCGTGTATCAGGCAGCGACATAATATATCGATACTTATGATAGATATGATAGGTGAATGATTTACAGGCAAAATATATGACTAAATTTTATGGGTTCACCTTAAACTGAACAAAATTCAGAGTACTTCGATAAGTAATAGAACGTAAAGCGTTGCAACTTGAACAAAAAAAAAAATTTCCATGAGGCGCCACTACATTCTGCCCCAGAGAGGCTCGAACTCTCGACCTTCCGATATCACATTCCTTTTTCCGCTTGGAATATAACAGTCGGACGCTGTAACCAACTCAGCCATGGGGCAGCTATTGGTGTTGAAAAGACACTCAGCAGATGTAATCTCTTTAAGTCTGGCCTGCAGATGGCCAGGATCATGAACATTGTTCAAGACGGTTCTTGCGGTGATCAACTCGATTGGCAAACCCAGGATCCATGGCTGGGCCGCGCGACACCCCCTTTGGAAGGTGCAATCACTTTGACCACCAATATCACTCAAACAGTTGATTGTTGCAATGTGTAAGGAAAAATAAAAGTTACTCTATCTAGCCGACACTACATCAGCACTATCTTGCACTAATTCTACCCCGTATCCCTCTAGGTAACCTCTCCTTCCATTTTCTTCTGTACGGAGACACCGTAGAGCGCTTTTCAATCTACCGATCGACCTCACTGCACAGGACGAAGTATCACAAGTCAGCAGAGCGGAGACGCAGAAATGATTATGAATGACTTACCCGAACACGAGATCCATAGTACCAATGATAGCGACGGCGTCTGCAAGCATGTGCTGTGAAACGAGGAGCAAAAGGTCAGCGTCGGGTAGCGAGAGAAAGGTACGAAGTTAATCGTCAGGTAGGCACTAATGTCAGATGTGCAGGAATGCTCATTGACAGAAAATAGAGTTGTGCATCACCGGAAGCCTGAAGTGGCGCACAAACTCCCATTAGATATTCCGAGCCCGGTGGCAACGAGAGGTACTGGCCTACTCGTTATGATGACACACCCAGACTACCCAACGTCGGTGGTGATTTCCACCAAGATACAGGTCACAAAACTGCACAAGTCGCAGATACTCACATCTATAATCCGAACAGAAGCCATGTCAACATTAGCCATATAAAATTTAGGGACAGTATACGTACGTCTCATGATGAAATCAGCACCAGCCAGATGAGCGAACCCGGGTGCACGGATGGAGCAACGATAGGGTCGGTTAGTTCCGTCACTAGAAGTAGGTGGTGAGTTTACTCGTTTTGGGTGACAAAAGAAGTCAAAGACGGCCGCGAGGAGACACTTACGACACTAGGTAAACACCCATCTCTCCTTTGGGTGCTTCAATAGCACTATAAGTCTCGCCAGGAGGAACCGAGTAACCTTCGGAGAAAAGCTGTGAACAAGTAAGCATGAGGAGCTCAGAAAAGATTGAGAGGCCATAGGAAAACGAGAGTCGATCCCAGAGTGGGGGGAAGGTAAAGACTAGCTTGAAGTTATGGAACACCGGGGTGCAAACGGTAAAGATAGGATTGTCCAACAAAGACACATACCTTAAAGTGATGAATCAGACTCTCCATGCTCTCCTTCATCGACGCCCGAGGAGGAGGAACAAGTTTGTGGTCATCAACTTTGTAAGCACCAGGAGTGATCTTATTCAAACACTGAGGTAAAACGAATCAAGATCAGCAATCACCATTATAGCTTGACTAGTCAACACGAGTCCAATCACATACCTGGCTGATGATCCTTAAACTTTCCCTCATCTCTTGTACACGACATAAGTATCTGTCGTAACAGTCACCATTGGTTCCGACAGGAATGTCGAATTCGAGCTGCACCGCACAAGCGTCAGTTACATCCTCGAGATAGTCAAAAAAACAGACATACCTGGTCGTACATATCATACGGCTGGGTCCTCCTCAAATCCCAGGGCACACCAGATCCTCTCAACATGACTCCACTAAAGCTGTAATTCAATGCCTCGTCTTTGCTCACAACACCGACGCCAATTGTCCGCTCTTTCCAGATTCGATTGCCTGTCACGACCTCTTCTATCTCATCGATTCTAGAGCCGAATTGCGTTGCCCATTTGAAGATGTCGTCGAGAAGACCGTGGGGAAGATCGAAAGCAACGCCTCCAGGACGAACGTAAGCAGAGTGGAGACGAGCACCGGAGACACGCTCGTAGAATTCCATAAGCTTTTCACGCTCCTCGAAACCCCAAAGGAAGGGAGTGAGTGCACCAACATCCATAGCGTGTGTAAGGACAGCCATGAGGTCTACAGGACGGTGGCGGAGGTAAGCGGATTTGAAGGTGCGTAAAAGCGAGAGAAAAACGCACGGTTGAGGATTCTGGTAATCTCACCAAAGAGCGTACGAATCCACTTAGCACGGTCAGGGACGTCAATGTTTAATAGTTTTTCGACGGCACGGGAGTAACAAAGCTCGTTGGTCACTATTCACAGTGAAGTGGTTGAGCATAATGATATAAATAAGGGCTAGAGACATACTCATGGAAACGTAGTCGAGACGATCGAAGTACGGAAGGGCCTGCGTATACGTCTTATATTCGATGAGTTTTTCGGTACCTCGGTGAAGTAAACCAATATGCTATAGACGATTTAGAGCAAGCCAAAGGAACGAGGAGGGAGGAACACACCGGATCAGCACGAAGGATTTCCTCTCCATTGAGTTCGAGAATCAGACGAAGCACACCGTGTGCAGCCGGATGTTGCGGTCTGGGTAAATGTCAGTCTACAACTTTTCCACCTCAGTGAGACGAGGGATCATACCCAAAGTTAACTATAAACAGAACAGAGTAAGCTTAGTTTTCCCAATGAAAACAACAAAAATATGCACCAGTGAAATGTCTCATCTTCGCATCCGCTCGACTGCCTGTCTCTGCCAGAATCTGTGACGCGTGCATTCCTTGCAAATCCTCAACGGTATGATATTCAAAAACATTTTTCGCTCCAGTAGTTTGAGCTGTTTCCTGAGGCTGTGCAGAATTTGCCAGCACTGCTGGTGTCGAGCTCAACATCCTGCTATGTTGCCCATGGGTCCTTGACGTGGATTGGAGCACACGAGATATTGAGGAATTAGAAGTACTTGTTGTCGGATAGCGCGACGAGCGCGCAGCTGAACGAAGGAAAAGCGAGGCCATCGTCGCAAACGACAGCGACGACGTATGTTGAAGCTCAGGAAATACACGGAATGCGATTGGACGTCACAGTCACATCACTGGTCACTCATTCCACATTACGCCGCATATGCGTTGTCTGAAAGTCGTTTGGCCTTGGCTTTATGCTGCTATGTTGTACTTCGAGTGCTTGATTCAAAGTTACAGGTACTCAGCTTCCTGTGTTTCTTCCGGCGAAAAAGTTCTGCAGAAAAGTTTCACACCATTAGAGTCTTAATGATCCGGCCTCAGACTGGATCTCACAGATGTCTTCATTTATAGCATACCCAAGGATTATCAGCTCTTTCAATTCAACTAAAGTCGTTGGCACGTTGGGAGTGCAAGTAGTATCTCGATTTCGAACTCGACCAGAGCTGGCCTAATGACCTGATCGCTTCATGTGGACATTCAACGTGTCTCGCGTGGCACGTATTCGGCCATAATCCCCACGTACCTGCAAGTGCTAAACAAAATTGAAAACACGCCCAAATTCTTCACAGAGTTCATGTAAGTTCTCAGTTCTCATGATCAACCTTTTGCTTCTCCATACAAAATCCCCTCGACCTCCCATTGGTCAAAGCTCCGTCAATTTTTCCTTTTCAGTCCATCGGACCAACGACGGATCCGAAAAATTGCGCCACTTCCGAACCCGGACCCAGAGGCTCTGCTTTGCCACCAAGGTCTAGGCCAATCAACTTCACGCCAAACTTCCTCCGTCAAAATGGCAAAAGCCACAGCCATTCCCTAAATTAACACTTACACTTATACTTAGACCGAAAGTTTTTTTACCAAAACTTAATCTAAGTACGTGAAATCTAAGTTCCTCCCTATCTTCCGCGTGCCGGCAACAAATATCAATGTCAGGTGTCACTTTTTTGACTTGAACAATTATTTGTCCATTCTGGCAGTCAAATGGGAAACCAAAAAGGGATGGCATATCCGACAGTACGGGGGAGGGTACGGGAAGGCCAAAGGGAGACAACATATGAAGGTCCATGGTCGCAAACACGTTTTTTTCGGGAAGGTATGTATGGGTGTTTCGGACGAAAGAATTTGATTCTTAATGTAAACTTCTGAACTCCTTTTTTGACATGACGCTGGGAATGTTTTTGGGACGTCTTCATTCATCGCTAACCCTCGACGAGTGAGTGAAGTAGATCGATCCCAAATCATGTTGATCGTCTTATGAATCGATATGCCTCAAAGTCTCTTTGCTCGTCTCGAAAGTACTTTATAGTACTTTACAGTCTATTTTCAGTGAGTGCAATGATCGACGGAACGGTTAAACTAGATGGTAGAATTTGAGAAAATAGGCTTGGTACGTACCCCTTGCGACTCGGAGTCCCATTTATAGACCGACAGGCCGCGTTTATTCGCGGATCTATCTATCATAGTATCAACCGAGCCACTGTGCAGTATTCCGTCTTGCTTGACTCAGAACTATGAATACCGGTTGATCTCAACCACCTGACAGCTACATCCTGTACATTCCCGTACCAGATCCCCATCCCTAGAGCTCTCGGGATCGCTCATCAAACTAATTAATTGATATCATATGTATACCAAAATTGAAGTTGTCGGAGTTATTGTTTTTCTATTCCATCTTTGAATTTTTCCTCTACCAGATACATTGATTCATTGATTGACACAGAATCTGTCGAACCCGTGTAAACGTGTAGTGTGTAGTATGGGTAGAGTCGTACGTAGTCTGAAGTTCTAGTAGACACATCCAATCCCAATCTATTCAAAAACCCGACGTTCTAGACAATTCTGATTCTACACAAATCCCCGATTGTCCTGTGTCAAACGCGTCGGCGAAAGTCTGTACATGCATACATAACGAGTACTTCGGTTCTCTGGTATTGATGATATTGAACATCGAAGAAATCAACCATCAATATCAATATCCATAACGCATCCTTTCAAAGTTCATGTACATAGATCCAGACTGCTCAACCGCTGTATCAAAGCGCACTAGCATGTCTATATCCTTTTTTAGCTTTCAAAGCAAGATCAAAGGGGGTTTGAAAAAACTGCCGCGCAGGTTCTCCGAAAAGAGACTACATGATCAGTCGAAGGTTTGAAAGAAGCTTGATCTCCACCATTAATGTGCTATCTGGGACACGTAGCTGTAGCCCTTGAAGTTGTACACCGGTTTACACGGTTTTTTTCGACTTCAAGGCACCGAATACTACTTGAACCTTGAACACCGCCCCGTCTCCCAAGCAACTCGACAACTCAGATACGCGCGCGCTCGGCCTCTTTCTGCTTTTGTTTGACACTTGGTTACCAGATAGTATTGCTCGACTTTTTTATCTGTATACATATGTACTTATATGTCGTCCCAATTCGAGGTTTAAACATAACTTGAAAGTATCATAAACACCCGCACGAACATAATATCGGTAACATACATACATACTTACCACCGACCTTACTACCAACACATGTTGAGCCTGAGTACTACCGACCGACCGAGTGAGCACTCAATCTGTCATCTCATCTTCGGGTCATCTCTCGGGCGTACGTTCATATTTGTCTCACTGTATCTATGGCTGAGGAATCAAGAAAATGCAAAACCTTGTTTTCATTCTTTACATCTCCCTAGACCAAGTTATCGTCCTCCCTCCAGGGCCTTTCGGATGTACCCTGAAAAATTTCATGTAACCAAAACTGTCCTTCCCTCTTTTAACTAGATCCCTCGTTATCGGTTTCCCCATCTGCTCCCGGCACCTAGAGAAGCTAAACCCGTTTGAAAAACTATCTATAAAGCGATACATAGCGCAATGATTGCAAAAATTAGATATACATATGGCAAAGAACTTCAAGAAGCGCCTATACGACCTCAAGCTCTGCCAGTGAGCAATTGAAATCTCGCCTGGTCATGCACCACACAGGTGCGTATGGTAGTACAAAACAGATTTTTTTGTCCGCCACTTTAATGCAGTTCGAACACTTCGACAAATCATTTTGAGTCACTCTACTATATATACTTGTAACATACTGTATGTTATTTTGGATCGTGAGGTAGTCATATCATTCGAAAGAAGAAAAGGCCTTGTGTGCGTGCAAGTAAGAAACAAGTTGTAACCAATTTTTTCATTGGAGAAAAAAACACACAAAAAGAAAGAGAAATATGCAGTAATGTAACATATGTGCCTTGATATTAAAACTGCCACAAAGACATGATTTTTTTTATGGTCCAGTAACTAAAATAATCCTTGGAAGGGGAGATTCGATACAGATACAACATGGAGAGAGAAAGAGACAGATAGAAGCTCGAAAGAGACGATCAATGTGAATATAGAATGTCGATGCATGAAAGAACTTCGTGATTTTTTTCTCGAAACAGAGCCGAATAGAAAAGAAATTTGATAGAAATCCCAAAAAAAAACCCGTGCGTGCCCCACTCTGGCAGGGGCAGACCCAAAAGCCCAAGAACGTGAACAAAAAGGAATAGATGATGATGATAATTCATGACATAGAGAAAGAATTAATGTGAGCAGACTAGGCCAGAAACAAACACAGTAAGAAGCATGATGACAGATGAGATTCGAGACAAGTGATCCCAGTCTTCTAGAAAAAGACTTCCTTGATAAGAAGAATAAGATAGAATCCATTCCAGAGCCAAATATGATCACCGAGGATCACCGCAGAAACTGGATAACTGCCTTGTTAAGCATTTACCCATCTCGTACCGCCCTGGGCAACAGGGCACTTGTGGTTCCCCAATGTTTTGCTCGTCGAGAAAAACCTCCCACATTCGTCACAAGAAAACTCGCACACCTTCCCGTGCTTAGCCACCTCGTGCCTCAACCTATCGTGTTGACGCGAAAACCGTTCTGAACACCCATGGGTGCAGGGGAAAGTCACTTTAGGCTTGGGCTTGTGCGCTTCCATGTGGACTTTGAGGGTGTACTGTGAAGTGAAACGACGATCACAGCCTGGGAGCAGACAGGGGAAGCGACGGCGGTGGTCTGAGGCAGGGATGACTCGAGAACCTGGGACGGGGACTGAACACGATGAGGGGGAAGGAGTACGCTTGTACGGAGAGTGGCGGGAATACTCGTAGTGGCAGGTGGGTATCGAGGAAGGAGAGGGTGCACTTGAAGAAGCAGATGATTCGCTATCGTAGGCACGAGACTCGGTGTTTAGTGCTGAGACAGCATCGCCGAATTGCATGTCAAACACATTTGCACTCTCACTGTTCCCTGATGGTGAATCGGTATAGAGCACTAGAAAATTTATTAGCCGAAACGCTTAAACGGCTAATAAGAGGATGATTGCTCACATTCGGGAGTAAATCGGTCTGAGTATGGGGCGTAAAGGGAAGAGCCTGCATCCGACTCGGGGGTGAGTAGAGAGGGGTCATTGGTGACAAAGCACTCGAGAGGCCAAGACAGGACAGTAGGGCGACTGGTTCCTGTGAGGACTACCGTTAGAACCGGAATAGCCAATAAGAAAATGGAAGGTGGACATGCCTGAAGGTCCTGGGTAGGAGATGTGCGGTTGTTCAAAGGATGGTTCTAAACAGTTGAGAAAACAGTCAATTGACAAAAGATTCATGAATGACAGAAGAGCGACATACCTGAAACACCTTCAGGAGCTACCTGCTGTCCACACCATTCTGGCCATGCGTTGGCGTCTGCTGAGGAAGGATGAGAACGGCGAGCTGAGCAAAATGTGATAATGACTAAATACCTGATGGCGGGTATTCGGACGAAAAATGATAGAATGCTTCGTCTGTCTTCTGTGCATATGGCAATTGTTGGACGTCGGTCTCGGAGAATTGGTAGTGAGATGGGAATTCGAGAGAAGCTAAACATAGATATGAGAAAAAGGAAAAAAAGGGCGGTGATTGCACGCATGAGATACGGACCGTGCATGGGGTAATGGTGGTGAGGGTGGTGAGGGTGGTTATGGTTATGGCTGTGAACGGGGGTGGACTGGTGGAGATGGGTGTTGGACTGGGGAGTGAGGGTAGAATGGCGATAGAGAGTGTGGGCAGATTTGTGGGAGTAGTCTGTGGTGTTCATGGTTTGGACTGGGACTGGGCGAGGATGGGATTGGCAGTGCGGACATATTGTGATGGGTTGAGATTTATACGAGCTGGATCATGTAGTAGTGGCCAAATAAGGAATATCAAATTATCTAATCTGGAGATTGGCCAGGAACGAGATCCGATTGGTGGATCTGGCTCGCTCCTTCTCTCTCGGCCTCATTACCGCCCATTCAACATCTCGACTGGTACGAAGCCACTGCTCCAGTCCACCGTCCTAAAAGCCCTCCATCATCCTTCCCTTCCACTCATCCATCCATACATCCTCAACAAAATATCTTCTCTGTCCCTGGATCACGATCATTGACTTTTCCAGCATTCTTCCCCTGATCGAATTTGGCTTCCTCTCTCTTTTTGGGCTAGCCCTGCCTCTCCTCGAGAAAACTGCTCACATACGGAACCGAAAAGGCATTCCTATTTCTGCCCCGGTCCAGTCCTTGTCTATACTTTGCTTTAGCTACCATTTTGCACTGCGTGTCACCCTACCATTCACGACACCGACCTCACGGAGGGAGGGTCTAGGCTCGTGGTATACATATGACAGCAATAGGCGCTCGATCGATCCTCCGACTCGGCCAGCAATACGATTTCCTCTTTGTTCGGAATGTAATCTTTCAGGCTCAGTCTCGACAGTTTGACGACACATGCAGATCCTACAGTTGACATTTTAGAATAATAAAATGCTGTGCAAAAGGTGCGGAGCTTTGTGCACCGGGACATCTGTACCTGGAAGTGAGGGCTAACGATTGTCAGACGTGTATCAACGTTTCTCAGTAAAGTACAATGGATCCTTCATCCCAGCGGAGACGGAAGAAAATTACAAAATGAAAACTGTATTCCGATATCTCCCAAAAATCGGGGAGAGGCACCAGCTCCCGAATTTTTGTCTATGAATGTTCTAAATTGAATCCTGTCCCAGTTTCATCATCAGTGAGCGTTTTCCCCAAACACCCGCATCATAATGATACACAAGAGACACAGGGGCAGCAAATCTTCCTCTATACGAAATAACCCAAAATCCCAATAATATTGCTTCTTGTTTTCCTTGTTGTCTCCTAATGGCGATTCCAACGGACTCTCTCTCATACGATTAAAGTTTTGATAATATACCCTCTCGTTGATTGTGTCTCGACAAACATTCCGACTTTCCAGACAGTCCTCGTATGGCAAATCTACGTTCCCCAGTAAACCCCCCTTTTCCCCAACTAATGATTTCACTCCGATTGCCCTCTCCAGATCTTCAATCTTACTTAAGCCATTGCAATTGATCTATTTGGTGTTATTATGCCCAGTCTCAGATGGGGGGTTTATCATTTGTTTTCCGTCACTCAAGCCATGGCCAGTTTATGTAAATGTTGATCAATTTCCTCTCAGGAAAACTCTATGGTACGGATGGGATCTGCGCGGGCTTCACGGGCACCACTTCTATACTAACCATAGTCTTAGAGTGACAATTAAATCTGACCTCAAAGCGAGCCCTGATTCGGATTTCTCATTCTTTCGTGGCTCCGTCGAGCACGACCTTCTTCTTCTCAATTGATTCAACATTCTCGAAAAGGGATAGAGGCGACCATGAAGGGGTTCTACCATATTTTTGACTTCGGCTTCGGGCAAGCCTTTCACGGAGTTGGAAGTATCTTCTCAACAGATGCACTCGATCGCGCTCGCTTGCATGCCACGCCCAAACGATGACTTGCCTAAGTCTTCCCCCGAGCTCCCTGCCATCAAGTAACATAGTACCTGTAGCAGCCTCAGCAAGAAAGCTCGCCGAGATTAAATCCCGTACTTATTCTATTTTTTTTGTTACGTCCTTCCGGTAAACGTGCTAATTCAATTCGTAGTCCCATTATAGGGAAGTCGCAATTGATGATGGGCACGGCCTGATACCCTACATTCTACCTGTTCAAAGCCGGAGAGACGTGTGTGCGTGGAACATACGACGAGCCATGGCCAAATGCTTCCTTTTCCCTATGTAACATTGAAGCAATGATTTATGTTTCATTTCGGTCTCCGTTACCGTTTCTAATATGCCTTTCTCTCCGGTTTCGTCTTCCCTTCGGCCTTCCGCGAAACCACCTTGTTGAGGAATGGAGGGTAGTCGAAACTGATGGTCACATCCCTCCACATGTACTAAGGTTTAGGAACGAACAAAGGGGGGGCCACCCTCCTCTCTCCGAAATCTCTCGGAAAGAGCCTCTACCGCTTTAATCCTTGGACCTCATGATCAAGAAGAGTATGTATTTCCCTGAGCTCGTTCCTGTGGCCAACTAAGGGCACAGCACAGGTACAACTGATGATTGGACGTTGGGCAATGAAAGTCGATCATTGAAAGTAACGTTCGACGGTCCAATCTATTCCCTTGAAGCTTTTCCATCCATCAACAAACAACGTTACTGGGTGGTCTATTTCTATGTTGATGTCCCCGAAAGTCTCTCAACTTTCTCAAGTCAAGGTCTTCTGACTTATTTTAGGGAATTCTTACTCGGCACCTTTGAACCCTATTTCCAGCGAGTGAAGCTTGAAGAACTTTATGCCATCGTATGTACCTGTATACATATGATGAGACGAATCGATGGATATCTGCCGGCGTTTCCGTTGAGCTAGACCATATCTCTATTTCCGCTTCCGGGACAAATGTCATATAGTAGAATCAACTTAGTACTGATCTTTTGAAATTTCAAGTAAGGACACGTTTTGAACGGACTTTAGAGGACTACTGTGTGTTCCCACGTGGCATTTCGTACTTGGCAAAACAATGAACACCACCAATGCATCAACTTAATCGTGAGTTGGATCAACCCTTTCCAACATTAACGAAATATCGATTCATCTCCAATCACCCCGGAGTCGACTAGAGACGAGCATGAGAGCCTTTACATGCCTTTGCATAATCGTACCGAAATTAATTTCAATTTTTGATCTTTGAATTTTGTTTTTTTTTTTGATAGAACTTCGACATCTTTCGAAAAGAAGTTCTTCTTCGGGACCCTCCTCACTAAATGGGTACGTCATTCGAGAGCCCGTAATCCGATACGTCGTGTAAGATTGAACCTGGATAACGGTTCAGAATCCAAGTTCTCAACTCTTTGATCATGAACTCTTTTTGACATGGCGAAAGGTCGCTCTTTTGCAGTGGCTCTGCTGATAACAAGAAAGAGTAGATTGGACGCCACAAATGAAATGGTAGAACACAGGGAAGAAAGGGTGCCAGCCTAATCATGATACAGCCTGGCCGCTGAATCGATCCTCCCGTGAAGCCTTTTACTACGGCGTTTAGCTGAACGAGTCCAGACCCCTCCATCACTTGTAAGTATCGCTCTTGCATAGCATGTATGACTCCAATGTTGTCTCCACCGCCACTTTAATTGACAGAATAAGGTCAAAATTTCATTAAAATTTTAATTGTCAAATAGTTACGTCGCACGTGTATTCTCAACTCGCCGTAATGTCCTTCTACTATACACGTTGGATGTTTCCAACGCGTGTATTCGTACTCGATATGGACTCATGTCGCACACACTAGAACCCATCTGACTGCACCAGTCGGTTAGTCCGAAGTCCCTGATCCCATATCCAACATCCCCGTTCTTCGTGGGGCGTACCGGTGACTCGTCAATACTCAATAGTTGGAGTACTAGATCGCACCCAGAGGCTCGATGTCCTTGAGGTCTTATTGAAAAAAATTTGCACCTTTTCCGAGCAACGGGCACACGGTTGGGACATTATTAGAAGACACGGCGAAAGATGCCCGTCTCTTTCCTAATCGGGCACAGGATTTTACCCCGCAACGCCACAATAACCTCCTAGGCGCCACATACATTTCGTGAACTTTCCCTTCGAGCCGGAAGAGTCGTAGGTTTGGAGGAGGTAAAACGTTCTACCAACTTAGAAAGGAAGCAGGTTTTTCAAATCCATTTTACTTATTCCGAGTTAAATGAACTGATATCTTAGGTTTTTTTCAATATAATGTTATCTCGAATTTGAATGACGATTTTGGACGTCAATCATTCTATGAAGATATGCCTAAAATCAACGTGAATGAGATCGGAGCATATGCGTGGATAGACTTCGCATTGAATGACGGATGTAGCGAGTATCAAAACCACGACAGATAGCACTCTCTCATCCACTCATAGATGCAGTAAAGGCTTTGATTTACAGTGGAGCTTTGCTTGTCAGCGATAGTCAAAAGAACTATGACGATATCAGAAATCGATACAAAGGGTACATGAAACACGAACGAATTTGCTCAATATACCCAAGAAATTTCCGATGGTGCAGGAAGTGTAAAAATTCGGAGGTCTTCGGCTTCAAAAAATGTGGCAAATATGTGTTATATCGGTAGGTTCCGAGATGGGATAGTAGTTACTAACTTGAAACACGAGAACACATGCACGAAGAATTCATGTTTCGACATCATCAACAGCATTTCGCACCTAATCTGGAACAAAGGTTCGTAGATATGAATATCGAGGAACGCGACCTTGTCGCAAAACGTGTCCGTCGGGATTCGGCAATTTCGGCACAAGCAGGCAAAAACGGTCCGATGACCCGTTTGCCTATGCAAGTTTAAATCTTTTTGCGAGTCGATGTGATGGTTTATTCCTGGGACGTCGGGGAGAGTGTCTGAACTAGAACAAAGAGTGCAAGTCGAGAACGTCTATTGAATACCAGTAAAAAATCAGATAAGACCAATTCTAACCCGTGGTACCAAGGATCATACTTGTGGCGGGGCTCGGAGCTATAGGGGTGACAATCAAAAAGCGATGTTAAAATTATTCTGAACGAACTGCGCCCGACGATCTATGGAAAAAATGGGAGGAATACACTTTACATTAATGCTCCATCGCACATTACCAGCTTCCGAAACGAGGACGCTGTATTCAGCCGTCAAGAAAGTGTACCGTGGATCCTGGTGGCGCGTACTATAAAAGGCGATTGATCCTTCAAGCCTCTTTAATTTTGAGAATCAATTTGGTGGATGTAAATCACAAGTGGCACTGAAGCGTGGTGTTTTTCAATTGTCTCTTCGGAACTTGTCTGAATAGCTGGAAAGAGAAGAATGGGTTTAATGGATCCCGATGACCGAAACAGTCGTGTCAATGGCGTTTCACCTGGGCTACGATTGGAAAGTTCCAATCCTGAATTGGTGTGAAGATGTCTGCGCTCCACTTCTATCAGAAACAGACACTCGAGATAGGCCTTCTGGCCGGTCAGCGGCTATATTGAGGAATCGATGAACGGACCGTCTAGTTGTAGGCATAAAACAGGACTTCTAAGGAAATTTTCCAGCCACCACGGCATCGTCAGTATAGACTACAAAATTCCCAATTCTGCACCCGATTCAAGGACCAGGGTATTACCGTAGGCGATAGCAATATCAACACTTTTTCGTCTAGCTCATTTGGTTCAAGAAGTCGTGCGGTTTAAGGGGTGGTGTCGTTGTTTCGATGTGTTCGAGTTGCGTACCTGATAGGGGTGCGAGTTCGTCGTGATCCTTTCCGAGAGCCAAAGAGATAGACAGAGAACTTACGACTTTCCGTAAGTTTAGAGATCTTTTTCGGTCGACATCACACAACGTATACTGTAGAGATTACGGACATAGGGTTCCATGAATCGGTCTCAGAATACTGTAAGTCGAATGCATGACAGTCGGCGCAATTCGCTGTCTTGAAAATATCGGAACAGTGATTGAAGAACATCGGCAGGACTACGAGAACATTGACTCCATCAGAAAGCAGGATCCCCATCAGCCAAGAATATGTCTGATTCCCCAAACGGTATGATTCGCGTAAGCGCCACAACCAAGTATCAGTCGTTCAAGTCATCAAGGTAATTGCGATATTATGCTTACCTATACAAAAAGTCGCCTTCTTTATGGACTTCTGTTAGTATCACGGAATGTATCTTGTGGTGTGGGTATCCCTCATGACCAAGACTAGCCAACGGGAGATCAATGACAGCTAACATGGTGAGAGTTCTGAGAGGTTGTAGTGAATGAAGTATTTAATGACATAGTTGATTGTGGCTCCGAGTTGAATTTAACAATTTCGAAATTACTCTATATGTTGATATACCTTGAGAACGAAAGACGCGGGCCCTAGAGAGTTTAGGAATTGACTCGGATAAACTAAAGGAGAAAAGAAGATGGATTAATTAAGAAGAGTTTAGGCTGCTGCTGCCATCGTACTACGACCTGGTAAGTAGTCAATAGGTCGTCTGAATCTGGAGATTGAACGATAGTAGAAGCTAGGAAGTACTAGCTGGATGGTCGAAATCATCCTTGTTAATGAAGTTATGAAAGATAAGATCAAAGGAGACAACAGGAAGCTCGTTCGGGAACATACTGTCAGACGGGCGTACTGATAGAATTACGGACTCTAAAAAGGTATTCCGGCTTCCTACAACAACATCCTCCACATACATCGAGTTTTTCTGATGATAGAACAGAAGATCAGTTCCGACGGGTACCAATGAGGAAGAAAACCAATAGAAGATCGTATTCATAGCCGCTGCATTCACCTACAATGCGATAATTGGAAAAGATCAATGATTCTGGATGTCGATGTGACCCGAAATCAAGATAGAAGACAAGTGGTTGTAGAGAACATTGCAACCGTTTGTGATTACTGCGGATCTACAACCCGAAGTCTTGGAATACAGAAAAAAAAGGATAGGGTTGACAAAACTGGCGTAGAGGAGGAGCTATGATCATGAGTGACATTCGTGAGCAATGTGCATGGCCAAACACTGACACAGTCTGAGACTCTGAGTCTAGGCCCGGTATGCGTACACGTGACCTGACTCTCCGAAAAATCTCTCCGAAATTGGACCAGCTGAGGTCGTGTCCAAACACTTAGCACAGTTGGCTACAACTACTCATCCCGACCTCTCACCAAGATGAGAGATGTAGGGATATATAATGTCGCTCGGGCAATGCCCCGAATGGTACGTCCTCGTTCCATTTTTCCCTCTACGCTTCATTTCTGAATGACACGACACACCTCACTTATGACCCATTAATTCTATCGTTTTAGAGCTGGGCACCCAGGAACCTCTACAACCTCTGGCAGCGTACCGCCGGTCCCCGTTCCTCCGAAATTGTCTTCACAAAAGCCGAATCGACTCTCTTTCAACAACGCTGGCGTTCTAAAGCCATGGTTCGCGCGTATCATGGGGACTATATCCCCGAGAAAATCTTCAAAAGGTGGTATCTACCCGATAACTTGCCAGATGTTCGACCTAAAAAGGTCGTCATGGGTGATGACAAGACGATGTTGGAGGAATTCGCCAAGAGGAAAAAGAAGGAAGAGGACTACGAAAGGGACGAGAAAAGGAGAGGAATGGCCCCCGTCGGGTCTTTGATGCTGGGAGAAATAGAGAGGAGGATAGATACTGTGGTTTTTAGAGCGTGTTTTGCGCATAGTATCTATGAAGCGAGGAGGTTGGTTGTTCATGGAGATGTTTTACTTAATGGTAAGAGGGTAGGTTTTTTTCTTTTCTTCCAGCTTTGTGCTCTTTCACCGCCACTAACAATACTTTTTTTTTAGCACCAAGACCCCAATACCCGACTTGCACCCGGTGATATGATCTCTGTCAACCCGGAGGCCATACGTTTCCTCAACGGCCGATCCAAAGAATTTCCGGACAACGTCAATGCCAGCCATCCCAAGAAGGAGGATTTGACGCCATTCCATCTTCCTTATTACGCTGCTCCCTGGCTTTTCGTCCCTGCGTACATTGAGACAAATTACAATACTTGTTCCGCTATCTACGTACGGCATCCTACCGCGCGTCCAGGGTATTCTGAGATACCAACACCATATGACGCTGATGGGGAGGTTATCCGGTTCGCTTGGGAGTGGTATGTGAAGCGTCGACCGAGGATCAGGAGTAAAACGAGGTTGGAGAGGATGCCCCTTGACAGGGCATTCAACCCCGAGGAGATGGAACTTGAGAAGCAGAGAGCGAGGGAGAGGAAGGCTGCTGCTAGACGTGCTGCTAACGTATCGGGCATGATACTGAATTAATCCTCATGAGTACTTTAACTCTTCGTGTTCCTTAATGTCGTTCACTTGGTTTATACTAGACTAAAAAAAGACAACATCTTCTCTTGTGTACGTCTTTCGGTGAAATCCTGACTCCTACGAGTAAGGTCGAGCCGCTCAGCCGTTTCTTCAGAATAAAATCCCTTTTGCATTTCCGCTCGGGGCCGGTTACAAATTTGCTATTGGTGATGACTGATCGGTTTCCCCGATAACGAATGACGTCCAGGGCATTCACAATGATTAAGGTTTGCTTTGCCAGTACTGCTCTGGAGGCGGACCTTTGTTTTCGTTGATCAGGAAACCTACAGAAATAAGAGTGAGATGTCGACAGGTTGGAGGTGATTGCAGT
>ML179133.1:0-17362 GCA_004369135.1 Dendrothele bispora CBS 962.96 | reverse complement strand
CCGCAGTCGCCAAGCCGTTAAGTCGCAGAACTTCAAGCCAAACTTCTGTTTAGTTTTTGCAAATTCGCGCGCGGTCAGCCTCCTCACTAGAATCATATGTACAAATCCTTGTCCGACCGGTCGTCTTCGTCGTTCAGACCCGTTCTAGATTCCTTTTTCTGTGCCTCAAAAAACTCGCAACTCGTTGGGTTTATCCGGTATTTATGCGGCTACAATGGTACATTTCTAACATATTCATATTCATTTGTGTTGTCTTCTTCAAAAAAAAATCCTGGCCATCTAGTTCCAGCCCCAAATCAAACGTAGAGTACGTAGGAATACGGTAAGTGGGTGAATGCAAGGATCGGGGTGGTGGTGTGTATGTATATTGTCTATCCTAGGGAACAAAATCTGCTTCGTTGGTTTGCTATTTGTCTTCTGTCGTTGTTTGTCTCCCCCTTGTATATGTATATGCGTTAGAAGATGGGATGGTACGTACGAGGGTGTGACAGTCAATGCACGAGAGAAGAAATTGAGAAAAAAAAGAAAAAAAAAGAAATGGGAAACTTTGAGACAGGAAACAGGAGCAAAGAAAAGAAAGCAGAAAGAAAACGCTAGATGTGGAGAGCGGATGCTCTTCTATAATAACGATGGAATACGATAGTGGGAGGTAAAGGATACAGAGGACCAGGGTCCAGAGAGCTCTATGAAAACAAAAACAAGAAAAAAACATCGCTGATGACACAGAAAAAATCATATCACGTTCGCAGTCGTTTACCAGCCGAAAGTCCTTTTAGGAAAAGAGAGAGATAAAAAGTCAATAAACCACCAATGAGAAATCTGAGAGGAAGAGTATACTCACTCTTCATGAACCTCAATCCCACCGACCTGATCCCTCCTCGTCGAATCCACCTTGCCCACCTCCTGGAACACGCTATCAGCCAACCCAACTGGTCCACACACCCCAACTAACAACCCTTTCTTCTTCTCTCCGTCTTTCCTTCCAGGTCCACTCAACCCCATCGCGCCCCTCGCTCCATACCCTCCTCCTCCTCCAGACGGTGTCGACGGAAGAAGCGTCGTCTCAATCACCTCCTCAATCAACTTTGACACTTTCGGTCTCCCAGGAGATAAAGTCAACCTCGTCGACTTAAAGAAATTCTCATCGAAAGGTACTTTGCCCGTCACCGCTCTCGTATAAAACACTCTCACCCTCAACGGTGTGAACGGTTCCGATTGTTGGACCATCGCCGTCAGTTGGGGTAAGAGAGGCACCAAGTTGGAAGGGTCTTGAACGACCCAGATCAACTCGATCGTTTTGATTCGGGATTTACCCAACAAGTCTTTTTGATGAAGCTCTTGGATCGAGGAGAGACCGAACGTGATGCCGCTTCCACCGCAAATGAAGACGGCGGATGAGAAGGAGTGGAAGAGACGATGGCCTGGACCACCGTAGGGACCTTCGACCATTACAGAGATTTTACGGCCTACGTCCAAGGACGAGGAGGGGGAAGAGGAAGAGTTGAAGAAACGAGATGATCGAATGCCAGATTCGAGATTGGAAGTGGAACGAGCGAGATCGTATAACTTGTTCGTCCATCCTCCAGCTTTCTTGCAGTACAAGACCATGCCTTCCTCGGTCCCTGAAACAGAGGCGATCGTGAAAGGATGGATTTCAGTCCATCCGAGGAGACCCATTCCAGTCGAGAAAACGCGGAGACGGATGTGTTGACCGGCTTTCCAGCCATGGTTGAGAGTGGGGATTTCGACACGAGTGAGACCAAGTTCGGGGATCGGACGGATAGTGGCACGATTGATGTGGGTGGAGATGAGGCGGATGAGCACGTCAAAGCCGTAAATGGCGACGGTGGCGATAACCCAGTTGAAAGTGGATCGTTTGTGTAGGACGATCTGAGAAAAGGGAAAAAAAGGAATTATGAGCGTTTACGTGAATAAAAATGAATAGTGTGGAGACGTTGAAACGTACAGCTGGAAGGAGAAGGCTAACACTCGGAATGTGAGTAAGGATGAAAATATTGTAAGCCTTTTTTCTCCAGAAAGGTGTGGAAAAGAAGTAAAGACAGTCCATGCAAACGAGGGCGACGAGACCCCAAGTATTGGAGGGGTTTGCAATGGAATTGGTGAAAGTTCCTGCCATAAGCCATTTGTAGACTGTCAAAAAGTTCGGGTGTAAACAGGGGGCACAACGTCAAAATGGAGCGGGAATACGTACGATAATACAAAGCATGAACGTTGACGGCTAACACAGTGAGACGGCCAGCGAAGCGATGCATAAAGTTGAGCTATGAAACATAAATTTTTTGTGGAGATCGCGTCGGTGTATGCGACATACCTTTTCGTAACCAGCACCGAGTAAGAAACCTAGGACATTGTTCTTTGTAGCAAAGATCAAGACCCAAGGGAGCTGAGCGACAGCGATCCAACCGAAGCGAACGGCGTCCGTGAAAGGGTTAGCCTTGTAAAAGCCAGCATAGAGCCAGAAACCAAGATAGGCAGCCATAACACAGATGTGTGAAAAGGAAAGACCTGGCATTAATCGCTTATGCAAAAGAAGGAGAGTTGGACGGAGGAACTGGGGGGTCGAAGAGACGTGGGGAGGGTAGGAAGATACAACGACGTTCCCGTCAGGACCAACGCGACGAGCGTGTTGTTTCTCCAAGTACATCATGTGTGAGTCATCTGAAGGGAGTTGAGGAAGACCTGAGCGATCGTCATCTTGGGATGAAGAAGTGAATTCGACTCGGCGGGTGGGCCGACGTTGACTGGGAGGGACAGAACGGATGATGAGACCGGAGAAGTCGGAGAAGTCGGAAAAGCGAGCGAGAAAACGGGGGAGACGTAGCAAGACAAAAAGAGCGAGAACACAGATAAGAGCGATGTTGATGTGATAGACAAAAGCTTCGTCGTCGAATGCCGGGGCGCCTGCGCCATGAGCAGCGACGGGAGCGGAAGTAGAACTAGTTGCGTTTGATGTGGCCGGCATTTCAGCTCGGGAAGAAAGAGAGGGAGATGAAGAAGAGAAAGAAAGGAAGGACTGGAGAAGACAGAGAGGGTGTTGGAGGGGAACCGATGTTGTATCGAATAGGATATCTGCATGGCTGTAAGCCTAGGGGTATTTAACCACCAACCGGCTTGGAGCAAAAATTTGAAGAGTCGATCGACGCGGCACTCCATTTGGCAACTCGCATGTTACCAACTGCGCCCCGACCTTCGCGTCCAGCTGTACCTCCAGCACGGCCTCCGTCATATCCACAAAGCTGCAGGGTAATCTCTTGATAGACGACCCGCTTACGACAAGCCCTTAATGGACTTTTACCGCTATCGTGGTCTTTTGTTCTCTCCAGATCCAATTTCATCACTGTCAGACCCAGCACAGAGGAGACTTTCTTTTACCTTCGATTGCACAGATCCTCAGAGGCGTCCAAGATTCGAAAGAGAGGAAAGACAAATCGCGGAGAGTCTGATCATAGTGAGATACGAGTGCAAGTCCAAGAGGACTCGGCATCAAACCTGCCGCCGCAACTCCCTGCGCGCATGATCTATGACTACGTGACCAATTGTACTTTGTATTTCCTTTCTTCGACCTCCCAGTCCGTTCACTCGCTGGAAATAGCCAGGATTACCTATCAGAGACCATATCATGCCTCGGATCCCTGCCCTCCCAATCTGATGCATAACCTCAACTCACAATGATCACGGTTGTATGCCGATTTATAGTACAAAGCGCATTCCAATAATAAGTAAGTGTCAGTACTACCATCTCAATCATCAATTGTCAAAATCAATTCTCGAAACTTACGAGCCCATGTGTAAACTAGGGTGTCAATGCTACCATCTCAATCATCATTGTCAAAATCAATTCTCGAAACTTACGAGTCCATGTGTAAACTAGGGTGTCAACACTACCATCTCAATCATCATTGTCAAAATCAATTCTCGAAACTTACGAGCCCATGTGTAAACTAGGGTGTCAATGCTACCATCTCAATCATCATTGTCTCGAAACTTACAAGTCCATGTGTAAACTAGGATAGGCCTTTGTTCTGTAGACCCTAAATATCTCTCATACCTGATAATCAATGATTTCATGACGGAAATAAGTATGTAATTATTGTCTTTACAACCCTCACAACGGGCAGCCTCATGGATTCATTCGAATATTCTTTGCTTGACTCAACTTTCAAGTAAGTAAGTCTCAAAATTGGAACTCCCCGATTGTCATGATTTTTTCCGGTCATCGGGATATCCCTAACGCGCTTCCTTGCTATAGCACTCTGGATCTACTTGAACCCTTCACGACTTCTTTGCTTCCCAATTCTGAATCCAATTCTAATGGCCTACTACTTACTACTACTATCTCATTGGGGTTTCGGCATTAACATCTCAGAGCCTCTAGGCTACCCCCAGTATATACGTAGTACCATATATACTACATACTGCAGTACTCGCAGTACTTTTTGCAGTGAGGCACTCTCTAGATACCGTACCCTTAGTAACCTCAAAGAAAGTAACAGGTAATAGCATACTACATACCTATGCTCCGTACTTACTAAAAAGCGATTAGGAAGATCGCTCTAAATATAAACCTACGCACTGTTTTCACGAACCGCCGGTAGTCAGTAACTTTCAGTTGAATACTACCTCTGTTTCTAGGTACATGCATAGCAGCGGGCTAATCCTCATTCCTCACAGCATATACTTAAGTGCGTCATCGTCTTTAAGTACTGTATAAACCTTGTTACCAATCGGTCGGTAATAAAGTAGTAAGTTGCTTGTCGGCAACGACATTGGTATGAACGACGGCTTTCTCGGCAATGGCACGCCGGAGCTGGGAGGATTCCGAGGTTGGGGTACAGCACTCGGCAGAACTGTAGTGAACAGTACCATCACTGTGGATCTTGCATAATTGGTGTATATCATATGAAGTTTGTTAGAACGTATCTACAACGAGAAATCTGATTGGCATTAGCTCCATTTCCCTTTTTTCCATAGATAAATTCTGCTGCGGATACGCTCCATTAAGTATGATCCACCGTTGGTGAACTATAACGTTTTCCGAGGTTCCGCGCGTCAGCAGTGTTCTTTATGAAGGTTTCTTGGACTTACTTTTGATAAGTTAGCTATATTATTACTCGTAGAAAGAGTATTCCTGCATTCCCAACACAAACTTCCTAAGTAGAAAAGACGTGACACTGTTTTTCCCCTTTCGAAGGACAATGGTGATTACATCTTGTAGTTCCTGTCGGGAACAATAACAATAAAACCTTCTTTCTAAACAATGAACTCCAGCAGTAAATTAGAATACAATGATCCTAGGATTGTCGGATTATCATAGACGCATTTGCAAGTTATTCATGTATTCAAACCTGGCACCTGCCCTCTGAATCTCTACTCGCACGTAAATGCTTCATCAGGAATCCCAAATTTACAGTTGCAGTCCGTAGACCATCGATGTACGTACTATAGGGATGTCCTTGTAAGTGTAACATACTTACTATAATGTTATACTGAAACTATTGGATATATATTATTTTAACCAGTTACCTAGTACTTAACGTCAACTTTCGACAACTCTCGACGTCGACGCCGTGTACAGAATCTTCCGACGAGACACATATACATACAGACGGTCTCACCGTGCTCTCTGGTTCACCGTACGGTATTGTTTTTTATTGGCCGGTACGTAGTATTTAAACTTACATATAATTTACAACCTCTTACAGGCTACAGCTGAACGCCGGTAAGTCATATGTGTATAACGTTAGCAAACCCCGAGCGTCGACTACTTGTATTTTCTGATACACGAGTTCAAGTAAGTAGGTACTTGAATAAGTCTCCAAAGTGGCTCAAACCCCGGTGCCACTCCAATACACCATCCCCGAAGCAGGGTCGAGAACAACCGATGTATAGATTGGATCCACCATTTGTGTCATGGTAAGTAATAATAGATGCTCTGGGACTCCTACCAGTGTGAAGGGAATTATGCATACATGTACGCGTACTGTCAGCTCGTTCTCTGTGGACGTGTCTTATGCGGATGTCAGCACTTTGACGGATAACCTCGGGGTAAAATGAGGCTTTCCCGTCGGGGACGGTACCCCCCCGAGTTCAAAAATATTTGAATTTTGAACTTGAGAGATTTCCTGAACACTTTAATGCATTTGAGAACTTTTGGGAAAAGGAAAACTTACATCATGGACACGGTGCCACTTCTAAATTCTTTGGTCAAGCCAGTTTGTGGCAAACGATCTTCCTCCCCCCTTCTAGTTGCAAGTCAATAACCAGTAAGTACTCAGGCTAGGTTTAGGTTGCCGAGTGACAAAAGAATTGATATTACCCATGTAAGTCATACAAGCTGAATTTGTTGTGTGAATCTGGACATGTCATATAGGGACTTTACGAGTCGCGGAATACATCTGTACGTTTGTGTACACACATTCCCTACATATATAGACGTTGAAATGACCGGTGGGGAGGGTACCGATAAGTACTTAGTACTCGGAATTTACTTTTTGGATGCATACTACCTGTATCTCGCACGGAAACAACTTGAAGGGTTGCGCCACCGCCGTGGTGAGGTGACGTTTACGTACTGTCACCAACTAAAAAACTTGCGACTGCGCAAGTGCAGGGGGCGAGAGATTTATGTGACCTTTTCTAACCAAGTTACATGGTGTTTCAGTTCTGAAATCATGATTCAAATGGTCTGAGGAAGTAGCGTAGAAGTAACAAATTAAAGTTCAACTCATGTTGTTCAACGTATATAGGTTCTTAAAATAAGAAGGGCTACTTATGAGCAGCGAGCGTATGAGGATATGATAATACTGGAACACATCATTCCAATTCTGCTTGTGTTTGATCGCAGTATACATGATCATCGAATGGCGAACTCTGTTTCGGCGGCCAACTCGACTTTATCGATGTACGAAATACGGGTATATTTTGGCGAGTCCTCGCAGAAATCTATTGGTAACCTCTGGAAACCAACCTAAAACACATGCGGTGCAAGCCTCAAGGAACAGGTCTTGTCATCTTAGAGTGGGCCCCGAAAGTCCACCGTCAGATATGCTTCGAGGGTGCGCCGGACTGCGAAATGTATATGTCGTTGTAGTAGAGAAGGGTGACAGTCTCTGGAAAATTCTCGTTGGTAGTAGGGGTGGAGATGATATTAATGACAGATTACTAGTAAGTATCATCCGTCATATGCTTTGCAGGCTCACTAGGCAGGCACAACACCCGTCCCTTGATGCATACGAATGCAAGTCACGGTAGATGACTATATCATTGATTCAGATACATCTCAGATCCTCACCGGGATTGAGGTGCAGAATTCGTAAATCGTAAGAAAAAAGTTCAGGTCTTGAGAAGACCAGGAAAAAGTCCATTTCTGCGAAGTTTGTTGTGATCGACCGGAATTTGTACCAGTGGTGATAGGCGACATAACGGACCTGCGGCTTGAAGAACGCGGTGTACACTCCTTGATAATCTTATCGTAGCCAAGAATCTGATTCACTGAAGACAGCAACGGTCTTGTGCGTATTTATAAAGTAGACTGCGAAAGCGATTGATCGCAACAAGCTAGAACCCGTTCTTGAACTCGGAGGAGATACGTTCATATGTGCAGATCAGTGATGGTTTTGAAGACTGAGAGAAGTGCGATCTGGGCCTGGTCGTAAGAGTTTTGGCTGCTACGGAAACAGAAAAGAAGGTATTTATGACTTGAGTTGATCGACGGAACTCTGCCAAGATGAGTCCTGGCCTCGGGTTTAGATTCGTTTTGGTTGACGACAAAAATGGCTCTGTTTGGGGTTTTTGGACGATATTTACATTCTGCAAGGCACATCCCCGCACCGTGTAATAGATCACAAGTAAGGAATGACAAGCAAGGCTAGCATTTGACAAACCTCGTCATACTGCGCAGTGACACAAAATTCGGGGTACTTAGCAACGACATCCCAGAACACCCAAGGAGAGTCAAGACTTCGAGACACTTCCCGTTGTAAACGCAGCATCATTGAATTTGATGGAGAGAATTTGGAACAAAGACCGACATTTTTCGACTTGTTAATTCAGACTGTCGGATTTCAGAGTAATATTGGATCCACATGAGTGCCTTCAAGTAGTCCTCGCAAAGCTACAAAACTAGAAGCAATGTCGAATTCTTGGCAGGAACTTTCATTGAAGTAAAAAGTTGAAGAATCAGAAGATGGAAGTGGGAAGACAAGCGTGCCGGCCAAAACCGGAAGGACAACGAACCAACGCGTGCCAGCTGTGACCAAATTTCTTTCCATCCATCCGTCCCAACACTAACCATGTCATAGTAAGTCTCAACCCAATGTAATGTGTTTGTTGCCACTCATATCTGCTCGTGCCTCTGCTCAGTCAAATTCTTGGCCGTGCCATTAAAAACGAACACATCGTCCTAGGTGTCCTTGGCACTGTTTTCGGAGGTACATTTCTCGCGACAAGAGGTGGAAAGAAGGACGCTACATCCCCTGGTTCATCGCTTGAAAAGGTGAAAGAGTCTGTTCTTATTAACGCTAGCTCTAGGTGCGTCCCTTTCCCTATTTTCAAACGGACTTTGGTTGATGAAGTTTTGACGTTTTCTCAATTATCTTTGCTTACTGGTAATAGAGAGGAGGAACAGTTGTGCGTGTTTGGGCTCTTAATTCCTATGAATATGGGTGATGTCTGACTATAGGATTGACAGCATCCGGAAGTATATCGCCGAAGCTGAGAAGGAAGCTGGTCATGGACACCACTAAACGACAGTCTCCAGTGCTGATGATGCATTGGCTGACTATCTTGTCGCTCGTATTATAGACATAAGGAGCACGAAAATTACTGTGTCGCACCAGCACAACCTCTGTACCCGCGTTTTTACTAGACTTTCACCCATTCCGAGCGGTATACCATTCCAGCCAGATTGCCATTAATTACGCGTACTTCAGTATATTTACCTCTCAGAATGACACTAATAGATATATTGGACTGGCTGGAGATTTACATGTATGAACCGAAAAATCAGTAACGACCTCCTCTCCTCCCGCCCCAGCTTCTGCGGCCACCTCCACGGCCACCCCAGTCATCTCCTCCGTGATTACCACTACGACCGCCTCCATAGCCGCCGCCGTGCCCATTCCTTGCATTTCCATTCCCATATCCAGAGCTGAAGGATTCATCTTGAGGAGGCTCGGTGTTTCGTGAAAAGTCATTACTCGTTGGCGTTGACGAAGGACCTCCAAACCCAGGGATAAAGTCGTCATCCGCTCCTCCTTGTAATCCGCCAGTCGCCATACTACCGTTCCCGTAAGTTCCATCGCTATTGCTATAGCCCTCTTCTTCTTTTCCCCACCAATTCTGTCCATCTGGCTGTCCTTGTCCTGTCCAAGCACCAGGATTCGAATCACCACCAAAACCAGGCACCATCTCATCGTCCTCGTTATCCCAACCATCTTCTCCAGCAACAGCGGTAGGCGGTTTCTCGCCTCCACCAGCGAACACAGACTCTTTATCTCCAGGTCGCTCGCGTGACCAGAATCGAGTCGTGTGATCATTGGAAGCAGAGACCAGAAGATGTCCGAGTGGATGATAGGCGAGAGACCAGACGTTGGAGTCGTGTGCTTGTGAGAGAGTTGCTCGTGGTGTGGTTGTCGGTGTGTGCGCGAGGGTAAGGTGTTCTGGAATGCCAGATAGAGGTGAAGAAGAGGTTGCCATGGTGGGTACCGATGATACAAATGAAGAAGAGGTTTCCTCTGTAGAGAGGTCCCAATGGATGATGGAGCCTTCGGACCCACCAGAAACAAGGATTGGATGGACTGGGTGCCAAGTGACCGCTGCAAGAAATACATGAGTTGGAGTAGAAAAAGTGAAAGAATTCAACTCACAGCAAACTTCTTTCTTGTGTCCTTTCAATATTCTGTACTCCTTGAGTGCACGAATATCAAATACACGAACGGTTTGATCTCGGGATGCACTCGCAACCAAATTCCCATTTGGTGACCAAGAGACAGCCTGAACAGTGTTTTTGTGCTGGTAACTGACGAAGATGTTATTACCAAAATGTTATTACCAAAATCACTTCACAAAAACTAGAAAACCTACAGTGTAGATAGACATGTTCCTGTCCGAGGATCCCAGAATTTTATTTGGTTGTCTTTGCTTCCTGAAACAAGCAATCCTTTCGTAGGATGCCATTGAACACATTTGACGTCCCAGCCATGGCCTGAACATACTTGAGGTGTTGCCACTAAGAAAAAACACGTAGACTGACCTGTCAGAACGCTTTCAACTTTGCTCTCTGCAAACGACCAAATCCTAACACTCGAGTCGTCACTGGCAGTGGCAAATCTCTTGTCGTCAGGGCTGAAACTGATCCCTCTAATGGCTTCTCTGGAGTTCGAGCCTTGCCATGCCGTCAGGTTGTTCATGTTAGGCTCAAAATACTTGATGATACCGCTCTTGTCGGCGGATGCGAGATATGCGCCGGAGTGCGTAAATGTGAATGTACAAATTGCGGAGTCATGTGCTTGAAGAATGGTTTCGAAGTTGAATGTTAGACCGTTCCAGAGCGTGAATTCGCCTGAGGTTGAGCCTGTCAGGACACGTCGGCCTTCAGGGGTCCACTAGGATGAATGTGAGGGAACGAATTGAAAAGACGTGCTTTAGACGCACCGTAACGACGTTGACTGGACATCGAATTTTGTTGGTTGAAGTATGAACGAATTTAGTGCATAAAGACGTCGATGGGTTGTCTGTGTAAGCTTTGGGTGGTAAAAGCTACCGGAACATTAGTGTCTGGAAACTAGTGGTGACAATCATTGCTCACATCAATTACAGAGGATGGACATGGTCTTAACTGAGGTAAATATGTCGGATTTGGTCGTAGTTTTCGCATCTATATCATGAAACATGTTCGTTTTGTATGACGAGCTAAAGCCATTCAAGCCCACATACCAGGTTCCATCTGCCCATACCTCCGTTATAGTCAACAGTCCTTCTAGGTCTCGTTTTTTTGATAACTTTTCCATCCATAAATTGACGGGCATATGCCATCTCTTGTTCGTGTATTTTTGCATCATCTGTTGGAGGAGGTTGCGGTGGATTTTGGTATCTTTTCGGCTTCCAGTCTACATGCGGGATACCAGGTTCACGAGGCAGGGATTTGGAAGGCAATAGAACAGGAAGTTGAGACGATTCAGTAGCCATTGAGCTATGGATTCATGAATAAATTCCAAGTTTATTCGGGTGATGAGGGGAATATGAGAGCCAGACGCGAAGGACCAAGGAATGGTGGCTGTGCTTTCTCTCAATCCCGCCTGCGACGTGAACGAGGCGGCTGACGATGTGAATGTCTTTCACAAAGGCTTTTTTCCTTGTTTCGACGTTTTGGACCGTGATACATGGACTGAAATACTTCTCCAGATTCAAGAAAAACTCCTCTATACTTCCTGTCGCCTCTCGTTCAGTCCAGCCTCAAACTCGTTCATGGCATGCCAGTTTGACCAGTGTAACAATCGACAAACTTCTGTTAAAGGTTGAAACAACTTCTATAAATGCATGTCACGACTCTATAGCGAACAAACTGAAGAAGAGACAATTGGCACGCGTCAGGGGCTGGGCAGTCGTATTTTACAACCTTGGGGTGTTGTTCGGATTGTTAGGGATGGTGTGCGCACTAGGTCTCCTGCTGTACACTGCGGGACTTTCCGCATGGGAGCTACTTGTTGAAATGACCAAGAAACCTTCAAGCCAAGTTAGTCTGGGCAAAAGAGGTCTTTTGGAGGAAGAATCGGTTCAAAGTCGCTCGGTTTCAGGACGCTTTATTCAACCGATAGTAAGTGATCATCCTCCTGAATTCGTTCGTATCTAACAACGTCTAGATTCCAGGAGTAACCGTCCCGTTATCCCACCTTCCTCTCATCCTTGGTGCTGTCTTCATATGCCAATTAATTCATGAGTTGGGACATCTGCTCAGCGGTGCACTGTAAGCTTATTTGACTGGTCTGTGATATGGAACGCTCAAGGAAACCCAGAGAGTCTGTTCCAATGTTGTCTGCCGGATTATCACTGACAGTAGTCATTCCTTCTGCATTCGTTACATTTTCAGCGGCCTTTCTGGATACTCTCAAAAGTTCCGGGAAAGCACGTATCATTGCAGCGGGTCCTTGGCATAATTTTGTCTTTTGGCTCCTCTTATTGAGCACAGCAAGGATCATCAAAATTGTTGACGGTGCGACTGGGCTTGGCTCTGTGGTGATAGCAACGGCTTGGAAAGACATCAGCGGTTTGGGAAGAATTGTGGTTGATGTTGATGAAGTAATTTTCAATGTTTTGATCAAAACTTATTGCGTCTGAACATTCACTATAGGACTCTTCGTTAAGAGAATACTTGCCTGTGGGGTCCATAATTGTCGGCTTGGATGACGTATCTCTTTCGCAAACAGAAGATACTTGGAAGAAGTATCTATTGGACGATAATCCTGTGAATGCGGGTGGTCTCGGTTGGTGCATCGACTCGGGAGTGCCTAAAGGTGAGCACTCAAGTAATTTTAGACGTAAAAATAGCGTTAATTATCAGTGTCCTAGACACTACTTGTTGTACTGGGACGTCTGCTCCATCAACCTCCATTCTTTCTTGCTTTTCGACTCTAGATGTATCTACAAAGATGTGCTTGGATCCCATTCCTATTCTTAGCGACGTTCGCGAAGCGACCCGTTGTTCGACGAATAACGACTGCACCAGAGATAAAGGAGAGACGGGCGTTTGCGTTCGTCCCGATGACGTATTGGCTTTTCTTCGAATCAGGACTCGATCCTCATGGCAAGTTTCAGAACAGGATGACGAAATTGTCCTTTGGAACGGGCCACGTCGAGAGATTTGGGAACAGGGTGAGTGGAATTCTTCTCTCGAAATTTCAGTCCTTTGATTCTACTTCGTATAGTGTTATTTGGCGAATATGCCCCTCGGTTTTGGTTCATCCCATTATGGGAAACTGTACTGGACTTCTGGAGGTGCGCCGAGACCTATTTTGTGAATTAATTCGAATGACCTGTTGACATCCATCTATAGTTACCTTAACATGGCAACTCTGTCACTTTTCTTATTCAACCTTCTCCCTTTGCCACACCTTGATGGCTCTCAGTTCCTTGACACGATCCTTGATATTGTCTTTCGTGCTTCCGATGGAACCTCCGGGTCCACTTTCGATAGCAACAATCTTGGCACCGAAGAAGCGGGTCATGGCCCACATAGATGGAAACAGCGTACAGAGAAATTGTTCAAATTAGGCACTATGTCAACGCTGGGATTCTCTGTGACAATGGGCTTACTTAAAATGTCACTGGGATGAGGAAGGGTTTGTTCATATGCTTCGAGTTTCGCGAGTAAGTCGCTAATTCAGAGACTGTTTCGATAGATTAGATGATCTAAAACACGATTGTTCGATCGAGACAAAATGGAGCAAATAGGCTAAATGGACTTGAAACTGCTCTTGATTGTCGGGTTGTGGCTTTCTCGAGATATCTGCATTATGCACCGACAACAGAAGGTATAAGGTTCTGGCTGGGGTAATGGTCCAAACACCAATTGACTCAATAGTTGTGCTCAATAACAATTACTCCGCCGGAGCAATGCGTGGAGTATTTTTGGTCTCATCTATTATTTGCATGTGGCGGACATACAACGTCCAGTCTGAAAAGGACACCGAGACCATGAAGACGATATGCGGTGCGCAGCGACGTTCGAACAGCTCAAAGATGTATGCCTTAGCATCTTGGAGCTCAAGATATGGAAATCAGAAATGATGGCTCTAATGGGACCCGTTAACAAATAAACTCGATTCGTAGTGATTTCCATAGCCCGCGGACCTCTCGCAACACTTTACTGGTCCTACCTCGAAGGAGAAGGGAGGCTCACCCTGAATTATCACTATCGCTTTTGAAGATGAATGCGGTTGTAGTGTGCGCTTGACGATAGGTCTCCATTAGGCTTTCAGGTAGTTGGTTGGTCTAAGGGCGCGACCTGTCACCCAACAGCTTGCAGCTACATACACGCTCGTCCCAGTGGTGCATATTTACTGCTTTGATATTCGAGGCGATACCCAAATAGCTCAGAAACAACCCTCGTTACGGCCCCGAGACGATACCGACGTCTGCGGCTGTATGATGAGCGCGACATCAGGAAGTATGAAGGTATGCATAACTAACATATCTCATCAAGGCCGTCTACTTGATCTATTAGAAACTTCAAAGGTATGCGCTAAAGTATACCTGATAGTAATCTGTCTGAAGCCTTGCCGCTAAAATGATGGGTTTCATGATATACACATCGTTTTTGATTAGCCCATCGCTCGGAAAAATTCCATGTAAAGACGTTTACTCTGCGATCTGCGAGTCCGACATGTAATTTTTCCGCTTGTATTCCGTCAAAAGCAGTAAAAGCCTAGATGATGGATGAGTATTGGTCGTTTGAATCGATAAAGAATCGGCAAAACGCACCTTGTGGCGTCTAAAAATTGAAACTTTTGTGCATGTCGACTATCAGCTTCTGCTTTGGATCAGATTTTTTCAATCTACATACGCCCATGGGCACATCCGACGATGTTCTGGTTCGAACCGCGTAGAGTCTTCGCATTCTGCGCGGTTGTTTATGGGCATAGAAAAAAATGATATGAGAATGCACTGCTAGAACTGATGAATATCTTCTCAGAGAAATATGTTTCGAAATAGAGGATCCCCTCGATCCTGCTGTATTACTCGGAACTCACAAGGAAATATCCACCAATTCTCCGTAAATTTTGTTTTTTTTTTTTTTCAAAAGGGGAAATCTTTTTTGGGACACAGAATGCAGAATTCTCGTTCCGCACGCATCTTTCCGAAAAATATTGACCAACTCCGGTGGTGACGGATAGGTATACTTACTATACGAGACTGGTCAATGTGGTCATTATCAATGCGGTGGCACAGTTTGTTTACTGTTGTTTTCCTTCACTAGAAAGGAAAAAATATAAAACTTACAGGAATCGTATCACGAAGGCAGTATTATCCACACTGGTCCAGCACGGAGCATTTTGACATGATACGCTTGCAAGCGTCTGGAAGGCTACATTGGGCAGCTAAATCGATTCACAGAGAAATCGAAATGATTGAACAATCGATAAGCGCTGACTTTCGAGCATTTGTTGGACATTGACGTACATTTAAATCTACGAATTGCAGTACAGCATTGGTCGCAAAGGCAAAGTAGCCTTGAATAGTCACTATCTGCGGAGTCTTCCAGTAGCCATGGCTAATGGTTTCAAGTTTTGAGCCGTTGATGAAGTTATCTTGGGATTCACAGTAGATGCCACGATGCCAGGCGAAATCGGAGTCAAAACTTGCGAGTGTATCGATACGGCTTGGACGTTTAGTAGAATCTTGTTCATGGTCTCCTCCTACAAAGTCACTGGAAGGTTGAGACATTTGAACTTGGTAGTGGTGTTCGCCGGACTTTGAGCTTCAATTGTTGAACAGAAGTCGCAAAGTTGAACATACCAACCCGACGGAACGACCCACTGATAAATCATGATATGCTCCGGATGAAAATTGCAATCTATGATCATGTATGATGAGCTCGGACCAAATTTGTTGATGGAAGTGGATCGTCATAAGTGGCAGTGCGTTGATCCGTCTAAGGCACGTGGTGATTAGTCTCGTGTAACCAGACTGACGATATATACTTGACACTCTACGTGTGTATATGTATGTAGTCTGGTACTTTACAATAGGCGCGACCCGTGCCAGCCAAGTTTACATAATTAAGGATTTGTTCCCACGGTCTATTCCCTTCTCCCGCACTCATCCATACCACGTCAACAGCAGTTACACCGTTCGTATAAGCTCAAGACATTCATCAAGTAGTCAAATCAAGTAATTATGTCAAATTTTACTTCAAGGCCTCGAAAATTGCACAAAAAATGGCTAGGAACCGATGTGTCAAGACCAATCATTCCTGCTATTCCCTCTCCTCCTCCCGATGCATCTGAGTACCGACCACGACCCATTTCCGAGTTCGATACTTCTCTTTCATCAATATCTCAACCTTTGAATATGCAAGAGACCGTTTCCTTTATTCAATTTCCTGCAGATAATCTTTGTATACCTCAACCAGTGAACCTCGAGAAAACTATCTATCAAGCACTAAACACGCAGCCGGACGAGTTTTTACCCATGGACGTTGACAGCAACTACCCAGAACCACTTTTTGACCTGCCCCTTTTGACTTTCCACTCTCCTTTCGCAAGTCCGGCTCATATTCTATCCAAAAATTCCTTAACTCCGCTTTCTCCAACCTGGACTCTCAATAATACATTCTTTTCACCTCCGAGTACCCATTTCTATCAAACTCTTTTTGCACTTGAAACTTCTTATCCTTTGAAACAACCATCCTTACATAAACGGAAGCGCTCAGCTCATGAGCGCCTGCTCGACGACCTTGAAAACATCGATCAACATCTTCGAAGTATATGCTCTGACTTTGGTTCACTCGGAAACTTCTTACGACTCCTTTTTTGGCACCCGCGTGTTACAAGAAATGAAGACCCGCGTCATTGTTTCCATAAACGGTCAATCTGCAATTTTTTGCAAGGCAAATCTTCGGTCAAACCCGTCCATATCATTCGTAATATCATTCGTAAAATCTACTCCCATCCCAATAGTTACCCATCTTGGCAGAGCAACAATTTTCTCGAGTTCATGAATCTATAAAATTATTAAGTATGTATATGAGATAACCTCATAATACTTACAATACTATTTGCGAGCCCCTTCGTTGGTGTAATAACAACCACTACCACATTTTTCTTGACCGGGAACGCGGGATAAAGTTCAGGGTGTGCAAGAATCTCTCGATGTACAATAAGTGGAATGATGAAAAGCGCCGCTTTCCCGCAACCAGTACCACTAATAAAAATCAGGTCTTCTTGATTCAGCACTAACTGAAGAGGCTCGACTTGATAACCATGTAGTCCGTTTGTACAGTGTGTTATGCATCGCAATACAACTTGTTCCAGTGTATCGGCACCTAGGGAATCGGTCCAACGGAGCGGAAATGCCATGGAAAAAAGCTTGGAGGTTGAAAAGAATATATTTACTGGGCCGTATGTATACTCGCTGGCATTGAGAATAGTGAGATACTGCAATACGAACGTGGATGATGGTGGTAGATGTAAAAAAGGCACTGACGCGTCTGCCTGGGTGATCATGTGAGCGCGGCGTTAATTACATAATCTTGGGTGGCACGGTTCACCGCGTCAGAAAATAAACAGACTACGTGGTGATGGATGTTCTGTCACCTCCGACAATCTCTTCTTCGGAAATCCAA
>ML179132.1:51288-214417 GCA_004369135.1 Dendrothele bispora CBS 962.96 | reverse complement strand
TCGTTCGGTCAGCTATAGGTATTCGATAAGAAATTGATGAGAACGGTTTCCAAAGGCTCGTGACTGACTCGGGGAAGGATGTGCATTTTCAGAATGTATCAATGAATCCGAGTCTAGCGGAAGTCAGATTCATACCGCATAGTCAGAAGGTACAGGCTCGAACGTGATATCTGCATGCCATCCGTCGCCTTGATCAGAGGGTCTGATCAAAAACTTTGATCGGACAAAGGATGAAGAATATACAACCCACTGGCACGAGAATTCGTGCTGTACCCAACGTGAACAATACCACTACACAATTGCCAAATTATGAGCAGCTCAAGAGAAGAGGATGGACCATGTACTCCATTGAAGAGACCACAGAGATTTTGCTACCTAGCTCAGGAATTCCTCTAAGATCAAAGATCAGGATGTAAAATATACAACTCACTGGCATTTGTCCTGTACCCGATGCGAGCAATACTGCTACTTATACAATTGTCAAAATCATGAGTAGCTCGAGAGAAGATGACGGACATACTCCATTGAAGAGATCACAGAGATTTCACTACCCAGCTCTGGAATATCCTCTGAGATCAGAACCTTCTAGCTTCGTATCGTGGTCCATCATTATGATCTTTACTTGAGGACTTGAAAGAACGAATGTGAACAACATATAAGTTGCTCGTAAGCTCCCACATCTAAGTATAATATCACAGACTAGTTAGCAACGTCTGGAGTAGAAAAGGAAGTTGATGCATTTATACAGAATCAGATGTGCCTTACTGATGTAGTGGGCCGTTGTATAACGTTATAAACCAAGTTAAATCAAATCTCGCAGAAGGTCTGATACATAATAAAATGAAGCTAAGAACTTTTTACCCCAATCCTATCATCTAGACTCATAGCCATATGCCTGCCCTTCAAGGACTAATTGAGCCAATCTTTCTTTGACACGGTGGGAAGGTTCTATCACTTATCCGAATAGCTCGGGAGATGGATGCTGATCTAAAATTCTTGTTGCTGACTCTGATATTTTATTCACACAATACAATATAACCCGGATGAAGTGTTGATGGGAGGTGCAATATGTTTGGTTTCTATGGCTGGTCAGGAAGACATGAAGGAGGAACCCCCCACATACATTAAGTGGATATCAGTTACAAGGCTGACTTTAGGGGGAGTTGTCCTTACTAGTAACTAGACTCAACTCGCGCTGGTGGCTGTGAAGCTGCCATGTACAAACTCCATTTCAAGTTGGACAGTCATGTTGTCTTGAACTTTATCTTTGGCATGTTTGTTGGCAACATCTTATGGCCTTGAGCCATGTGGAGTGATGACCCACTCCCTTTCATGAACAAGAAAAGTTCATTGCATTGCAGTGGAGAATGTGTGGAGTACATGTTGTCATCTTCAAGTTCTTCCTTGATCCCAGTCAAGAGCTTGCATTTTTTCAGACCTCAGACACTGGGTGCAATAACCTGTAAGAGCCTGTTCAGCAAAAAACAGACACATGTTGTTTTATAATGATCTGGCTTTCTAAATTCAATGATGAGATCTTTATTAATCTCATGTGTAAAAAGACTGAAATCTCCATTTAGTGAAATTTATATTATCCATTGATATCACTATGGGCTGTTTGGGTGCATGCATGAGCTTACCCTCAGGCCAAGTTTTTTTTACACAGATATACAAAGATTTTTTTCTCATTAGTAGAAAACCTCCTATTGTCGTATCCTATCTTTAGTACAAGGAAAAAAATGGGTTTGTATCCATTTTTCTCAAACTAAACATACAAGGCCTCACATGCAAGCAATGGCCCATAGTCTGTTCTTGTTCAATTTGAGCAAACCAAAGTTGAATTTTTTACCAGTTTTCAATCCTTGTGATACTTACCAGCCTTGTACCCAAGGGGGTCTGCTCCGAAAAATTTATGACCAGGGGTCGAAAAAATATTCAAGGGCCTGACGGCTTGAACCTACCTACCTAGGCATGGGAAACCATCATGTGTAACTTCCTAATTTGGAATTTTGTCTACCGTCTCTCGCCTTCTTTGTTCTTTCTAGTACAATCCATACAAACCCAATTCTAGCTACCAAAGTCCTCAAACCACTCCAGACACTGTATACTATGGTACTGTAGACTAGTTTCAGAATGTTTCTCCCAGGTTAAAATCGGGATACTCAAGTTATTGTCGAGTACAAGGTAACTCACCATTCTGGGTTTTTGAACTGGAGACAAATAAATCGCTTCAGTGACTGAGCAAACAGACCAAGAGGCCCGTTAAACAAAATGCAGTAAAATCACATTTTAAAATACTATTCTACTCGTAGACAGTTGGAGAGCCATATTCTGCACTGGGAGGATATCCAACCTAAAACCTAAGGGGGTCAACAAAGAATTTAAGGGGTTTGACTGCTGAACCTACCTATCTGGTCCCGGATATCCTGGGCCGGACATCCTTGCTTGTACCTGCCATGCAAGGCAATGGCCCACATCCCCTTCATGAGTCCTACATCGTGGAATGACATGATTTACAGTGTTAGCTTTACCGGCTTTTCGGCTTGCTCCTAAGCTGCAAGCCCGCAAGTATGACAAGTTGATATATTTATTATTCAAATGTATTCAAACTCAATTCAAATGTATTAAATCAATCGGTCTAGACTCGACTTGTGACGTAAAACCACCAGTCTTGTCGGCTTGTGGCTTGACGGGCTTTATTGGCTTGAACAAGCCGAAAAAAGCCGGTCAAGACGGGGTCAATTAAACTCCTAATAAGTACGATGTATGTCAGGGCCAATGACATAGTTAAAATGAGCTGCATCAAAAGAAACAGCAGCTGTCCAGTTTCAGAGTGTACACATGACAGATCAGACACATACAGCATTTGATGACTGTGCAAACCCTCTCTCCACTACATGAGCCAAAAATATACTTCTATTATAAGAAACCAAATACAGCGGTGATTAAAAAAACAGCTGAAACACACAGTGCCCTTTGCTCCACACTTTTTATAAACTGTTCAATGGGTCCCCACCTACCATATTTGGCAAAGCTGTCGAGTTTTATAAAAGCAATCAAATTTTCCACTCCAAATCCAGTTTAGGCTAAAAATATTTACTATCATATCACGATCATAGTATCCACTTGGAAGATGTATATAATCCTCAAGTCTTGAATGGTTGTTCAATTCCCCACCCACCTTTTTGGCCGATTTCCATCATTGTCAAGCTCATGTCTTCTACTGCTTCTTTGGAATATGACAACACTCAAGGAGCTCAATTCATTGGCTTTACTGTTTCAACTATGTATGTACTGGGCAATTCCTTGTCTCTCAGTTTTCAATTTTTGTTATTGAATTATGATGAGGCACCTTTAAAAGACCCATCCTCACTAAAGTCTGGTTTACTGGGGGCACCTATTTTCTATTACCCATTTGGTATATAGGTGCTTCCCATGAGCCCTGGGCCTTATATATGCCACACATAATTGATGGCCTTCAGCTCTTCACCATAATTTTGATTTACTGCTAACCAATTGTTAAAGATTATATGGAATAGCCTGTCTCCAAATGTTCATATATTTTACTGCTGCTCGAACCCACAGTGATAAGTGGTGGCTAAAATTGCTTGCAGTCTGTCTCTTGTGAGTATGACTTTGTTTATATTTTTACTGACTTTGACATTGTTTATAAACAGTGTAATTATCTTTTTTCTCTGTACTTCTAATCTAACTACTGAGGGGTCAAAGTTAGCAGAGACAGCCTTTCATATCCTATTAACCATGGAGATCTATTACTACCTTATAAAAGGATTTGGCAACTCTGAAGCTATTCCATTGATACAACTAAAAAGGTGATTGCATTAAGACTATCTTAATCTTGTACAAGCTAACCTATATGACCAGAGTAGCTGGTGTATGTCTTTTCAAAGCTTTGGGAGTTATAGCTGAGTGTGTATATTTTTCTTTTCTTCAGGGAACAACAATTGCAACTGTATGATTCTTTCTTTGGCTTTCTCTTTTCAATATTCTGACATTTTGTTATTTAGGGTTGCCTTGAGATCTTGATTAAAGCGTGCATAGAATTTACTTTTCTTTGAAAGCTTTTCTTACATTGCATTTCAGGTTTTTCTGTTTGAGGATCTGGTCTCTTAGTGCTATGTTTCTTCAAAAAGCATGGAGAATTGCACTACAAGTGTTGATGGTAGGTTCTCACAAAATCTTCCCTGTATTTCTGTTCAGAAACATGTCAATAGATTGCTTTGACACTACTTAACTTTGTTGCCACAATAAGTTAGTCAGCACTTGTTTCTGAACTGCTTGGTGAATTACATCCTTATACTATGAGCAGTCTTGGGAATGGAAGCTCGACATGCCCTAAGCTATACTACAAAATATGTGGTTAGTCCTACATCAAATACCTCCACTTATATTGCTTAGATCATTTGACAGCATGCAATGAAAATTGCAACTTCAAGTGATGTGGCTATGGATGCTATCATTACTATAACTATGAGTAAGCAGTTGTTTATTATCCTTTTAACCCAGGAGACCTTATAGAGTTATAGCCTTGAGCTTACTGCACTCAAAATCTACATCAAAAAGGTAACAAATCTGAATACTTTAAAGTATAATCATATTGAAAATCCTCTTTTTTATCAAGGAGTCAGGATGTCATCAAATCTTTGATATTGTTTACTGTTAACACAAATTTACTAACTGCGTAAATCATCTTTTACTTTTTTTTGTAACCGAGTCAGATCTGAGATTAATTTCTTTAGCATCGCAACGCTTGGAGAGGTCATTACTGTGAGTAGTAATTTAGATGTTTGGCAATGAAGCATTTTTGACTACTTTGTTAATGCAGATTCAAGTCTTACCAGACACTCTCATTTCTCCAGCAATAGGTGTTTTGGTTTCCAATTGTGAAATCCTCCTTTAATTTCTATGTTATTTTCAATATCATTGATTATTTGCTCTTAGTATATTTTAATTCTTTTTTAGGAACGTAAGTGTTTGTTTTGTGTGTTTGCAAAAGAACAGCAAATCTAACTTGTACCATTTGCCTGGATGCATTTGGGAAACTCAGCCTGAACTCACGAGAGTATTTTCAAAGTAAATTTTACAGAGACCCAACAACTCAGCAAAACATCTCCTTTTCAATTCATCCTTCTTCCAGACATGAAAACCTGGATTTAGAAGCAATAACCTTTGCACCAAGCACTCAGTCAGGGGATACTGTGGATGTATGTCACTTCCATAATTTATGCTTCAGTCTAACCAGAATCATTCAGAATCTTGAAGGAGATGTCACCAGGCAGAATCATACTGTGCTTAGTGTTGGAAAAGAGCAAAAATAAGCCTGTTGGCCCTTTCAATCTTATGCATCATAAGTACTTTTTTTTTGGGAAATCATTACAATTTATGATGTTCAAGAAAATCCAAAATCCTTTCCTATACATGATCAATGTTCTCTGGTTTATAATGTAGACACATGCAGAGTATGTCACTCCTTTTGAGCACATACAGAAGGTCCAATGGCTGAAGTAGCAAGCCAACTAGTGGTTGAGCATACAGTGACACAAAAGAAGACAAGAATTAACAAAAATGGCATGTGGTCATGTAAATGTACAGATATACAGTGGCGGCGGATAATATTGCAACACCTTTTTTGGAAAATTTATTCCCACGGCCCATGTACATCCTTGTTTGCAAGCCAAATACACATCAAAGGAGGTATCTAAAGCATTTACAGTTGATGTATGGTAGTTATGAGTATATACAGTATTTTTAATGGTTCAACCTGTACAAAATCCCAAGAAAATTAGAACAATTAGCAAACAAAACAGCGAGACCTAGTACTTGATGGGACCACCTTCTACCTTTGTGTCCAAATTCTGGCAAGCTCTGTGTCAAATACTAGAGATTCGATCGAATCTCTCAACGGCATACCATCCAGAAACAGATGGGCAGACCGAGAGAACAAATCAAACCCTCGAACAGTACCTATGGCTATTTGTAAACTATGAGCAAAACGATTGGGAATCCTTGTTACCATTGGCCGAATTTACATATAACAACACTCCTCACTCCACTATCAATACTACCCCATTTTTTGCCAACAAAGGCTACCACCCCCGTCTCACTCTAACAATGAAAATGTTGAAAAGTCACGCCGCTCATCTGATTGCACAAGATCTAACTCAACTACAAGAATATTTGAAGACCCAAATTACTCATATCAATAACAAGTCAAGAGAGTACACAGATCGGAAGCGGGAAGTCGAACCAGGACAATGGCGCGAGGGAGACTTAGTATGGTTAAACACGGAAAACATCAAGACTAAGCGACCCACCAAGAAGTTGGACTATAAACGAATTGGTCCACTCAAGATAGTAAAGAAGGTGTCTTCACATGCGTATCGACTATCTTTGCCCAAGACGATCCGTGGAATTCATGATGTATTCCATGTAAATCTTCTATCTCCGTACTATGCCAACGAATTCCCCAATCGAGTTCAACCCCCACCGCCAGCTGTTGAAATAGACTCAGAAAAAGAATATGAAGTCGAACAAATTTTGGACTCGAGGAAATACCGAGGGCATACCCAGTTCCTGGTGCGATGGAAAGGATACGGCCCAGAGGAGGACACATGGGAGCCTTTCGGAAACTTGGAAAATGCAATCGAATGTTTACATCAATACTTAATCGCCTATCCCGACAAACCAGGTCTTAGCAAATCCCAGCGGAAAAAGTTCGACAATTTAAGTCAGGATCACTTAGGGGCTGATTGACCCCAACCGTCTCAAAAACTCCTCTCAATGACAAAATCTATATTAACAATTCTATTACAGAAGCTCAGGAAGTAATTACAACGTTACAGAATGAGTGGGGAATAGGATTGGACAAGTCTAGGATCTCGAGCATTAGAAAAAACCAATAATGAAAATCGGATAACCCAACTCACCGCTTAACATCTACGCTTGGCAGGTATCTCTCCATCCTTGAACGACTCGGGTCTGGCCCTTTTATGACCATTCACGTTGGAGAGTAAGGAGACGACAGGAGAATTAGGTGGAGTATTGGGAAGCTGAGAAGGACGCCTTTCGGGAAAGGGGAGCCTGGTTTGATCAAGTGTAAGGCCGAAGGAAGGGATCACGACTTGAGGAGGAATGTGCGTCAACAAGAAACGCTCATTCTCCGGTCTACCACTTTCCCCTCCAGTGAAAAGATGACAGGTGGCCTCAGCCCTTCGAAGGAAGGACTGAAGAATCTCCATCTGACTCATTAGAGACTCTAAAGAGCTGAGTGCGTCGTCCTTTTCGAATCGGCGGATGTGAATGGTAGTCTCGAACAATTGGGTAAACATCACATCGATGATCTCATGTATGTCAGGAAACACCTGGATTGGACTACCCCGGTAGACCAACAGGGCAAACGACGCAATCTCCGCCAAACGTTGGCCAAGACGATCTATGAGCTGAGAGTTAGAAACGGAATCACAGCCTATCTCGGGAACTTACTCTGGACGGAAATGGCATCATCGCGTTGCTGTTTAACTTCGGCTAATTCTCTAAAAAAGAGACAAGAAAGAGCGTCGCAAATGAGCAATCTAGAGTCAGCCGAAGAGATAAAGTATACAACGAACCGATTCTGTTGGTTGTTTCGTTCTTGGTATTCGTTAAGGAGGTTTTTAAAGACATTAATCGAAACCTCATTTTGAGGTTGCCCCTCCAGTTCCAAATGATGACTCGTCGAAGTGGACGGACTGACACTATTGCAAGCCGTTAGGAACCGAGAATCGGAAGCAACTAGGGCGGACATACCTCGGAAGTCGACCAGAACTTTGAGTTCCATCGCATCCGTCGTTCTTTCGAGCTTCCAGGATGGAAGTAGCTGTAGAATCATTGGAGAGTAGGCTGGCATTGTGTGGCATAGGAAGACTGGGTTATTCGAATGAGTACTTACGACGTTTTTCCCTTTCTCTTATACGCTGCGAGTCTCCTCAATGAAGGAGGTCTAGGAACCCTTCGCTGGCCATCGAATATTCGTCATTGACTGACGTACTGTCGGCAGACCAAAAAACAAAGGACCCTTCATTCATCGTACTAGTCGGAGCCCTCGAGGGCTCGGGCTCGAATGGGGGAGTACTGTTACGAATCGGAACTGTCCCCATTCCAAACTCCGAAATGTCAAATGTCCGGTGCCACCGCAATTTACAAGTATTCAACACCGCTTAGCATACAAATAAATATATACCTATATAGTTACATAGCACCCATGACTCCGATTAAATTACCTGTCTAGTTAATTACTGACTCCGCGCGTATACTTACTGACTAGGATTATGAGTCCGTTTGTACACTCGTTGACTCGGATTCCTAGTATAAAAGACCTTAGTATTACAGTAGATACCTTAGCGTCAATATTTTGTACTCGTGTACTGCAAGAATCAACTCTCGAACTCAAGTATTTGTTGGCAAGACAGCCGACCTTTGCTTCCGAACCGTTACCATCAGCCACTAATTGAATCGCATTCAATTAGTTCTTCAAGATCGCTTACGCGTTAGACCGGCCTCTCAACGCAATCACAACTTACTTCGAATATCGACTATTCTATTCCCGCAAGTGGCTAGTCTACTTTGTCGGTTCCCCGGACAGGACGACTTTACGAACCCCTTTACAACTCACTCAAATCCCTCCCAATCCCTTGACTTACTCTGAATCTAATCTAATCAAGACCACTAACCTTTGGTAATACAATTTTCATTTACTAACTTTACAGTTTAGCTATTCTAGTACGCGTCCTAACACATGGCAGTAAGTCTAGATTAAAGTAAACAAGTACAGACTCAAAAGAATTAATTTTGGAAAGATGAAATAAGTAACAAAGTTTCTAAATACGGACTGTGACACGCACATAAATTATGAAAGCTCATTTCTACATACCATATATAGTAGGAGGGCTGTAGATCTCCTAGATAACTTAGTTTCTCTATTTTTCATTTTTTCTCTGTACATATAAAAGACCAGTAGATACAGCCTAAGTACTCCAGTGACTGTAGTACGGTTCTTGCTCACACTTAGGACAGCTGATTCCGGAGGATATCTCCAGTATCACATAAGACATACCTTCATTGTTTAACAGCTTGTCTAACCAGAAAGTCAGCTCCGGAAGAGTACGAGATTTGTATATACTCAATTCTCCCCTCAATAGTATAAATTTTGTTGGTGATAACTTTGCGCCTTTTCAGAAGTTAAGTAAGTTAACTCTGGACTGAACAGTTGAATCAGTGGTTTCGCCTTGAAAGCCATTCGTACTGGTCAGCAAGTAATATTATCTTTTTGCCTCAAAAGCTATTAGATTTTATTGCAGGAAGATACTTTATAAGTGTTTTCTTCATTGGTTATATATTTGTTTCACCTCGAAAGCCATTCAGATATATTTCAAGTAGTATAAGCCCCTGTTTCGCCTTGAAAGCCATTCAGACTTGTATTGCGGGGTATTCTATTCGAATACCTTTACTTCCACAACCAAATCAATCACATTTACATTCACTTGAGTGTAATAGACTACACTTTTACCTTTGTGTATTTGTCTAGACTTAGATATCTGTTGATATATTGAGTCATGACTAGAATATTCAAATCCAGACTTGATTAAAACTTTGCTTCACTGTTGTTTTGTGTGTTTGCTGTAAAAGGATTCTGTCTCTGAACCCCAGACTTGCTTGCATACACTACATATTGCAGATTAGTTTAGTATTCATTGGTGTTTTGGTTCTGAGATTGCTTTATCTCTAGAGTGATCTTATTATCATTATATTGATTTGTACTACTGTAGTATTACAACCAAAAGTTCGGTCATGTTGACTGTTACGCGATATTTTGGCCAGATCAGGTGTTCGGGGGGTGGTGTTATGCGTTACTTGTTACAAACTGTAGAAAGGTTCACTTGCTTACTAATTTGTGTGTCTTTGTATGTCATGAGGAAAAAATCTTTTCTTGTTATTCAGTACCAATTCTGATGTCGAAATGACTGACCAGCCATGGCTCAATGCCTCTTTCGACCAAAGAAAACTTGCTAAACAACTATTTTTCATTCCAAAACAAGCCAGAAACAAACTTCTTCCCAATCGTAGTCATTCTATATGGGATGCCCTCACTCTCAAACTACCGACAATTACGTCTTCCCGTATCTCGACTGTTACAGCACTTTCGGCCTTCTTCTCCCACGAACCAGCAATTACGTCCCTCGAAAATCAGTTTGACACCCTCCGAAAGCTTCCCCTTCCCAATGCAGACATCATCCATAGGCTTCAGCGATATTCGCGTGATGCATGGATGAATGGTGTGCAGTCAGTATGTTATGCACACTTGTCTGGTGAAAGCACACCATTTCCACTCTGGGTGATAACCTGGTGGGACTCGGTGCTTCGTCACCTACAGTCTGTGGATAAACCGTGGCAACATATTCATACCTGGCTGACCAACACTCGTCAAAATCATTCCAACCATAACTTGCGCATGGAGGCGGACATTGCTTACCATCAGCTTCAGTCGGTGTCATTTATGATGGTGAAGGAGGGTTTTACGGACAGGCTTCCAATTCATTCACTTTGGCGTCTTCTGGGGAACAACTGGATGAACGACACAGTAGTTGACACGTTGCTTGAGGTCTTGAAGATGACGGTGGAGACTGATGATGGCATGACAGCTCGATACATTGTCTGCGGCACCAAAGTTACCCAGAAGCTTGTTGACATATTCACGGATACGGAAGGGGTGAAGGTCGATGCACCTGCGGCATACAATAGGTGTCAGTGGCTACATAACATTGGCGAGGATATTTTTCGGAATGGGAAAGAACTCGTCACTGTTGCTCACCTTGGAAAATTGCCTTACAAGGGTGAGAAGGATGGAATGGACCATTGGGTACCGCTTGTTGTCAACGGAAAAGGGGCTGAGTTCCTCTATGGCGATTCGCTATGTGAAGAGAAAAGACGTGTCATGCCCCCAAGGTTATGGTCTGCGTACACTCAATGGAAAGAGATGCACACCTGGCAAAGCTTCTCCGTCAACCAGCTCCCAATCACAGAGCAAAACGACAGTTTTTCATGTGGAGTATTTGCCTTCAATGCAGTTGAAGTCTATGTTCGTTTGTTTGAGGTGGAGTTGCTGAGGTCTAGTGAGGCGGCGTGTCTCCGGCTACAAATGGTCACAAAAGTTATTGACATATGCAAACGAATGGTAAGCTTCTTACCCACTCAATTGACAAACAAAAAAACTGACGGTTCAATAGGGAACAGACGAGAGTGCATCTTCCTCCTCAGAGCCGTCTGAGGTTAGCGACCTTGAGTTTGAAGATACTACTAGGCCACTTGCAAACGACTTCCTCAAAACTCTGTCCTCCCCCTCCCGAAAACGGTCTATTGCTCACCCCTCTGCACCCACTCTGAATCCCAGTCCAAAGAAACATAAACACCCTCGTGACAGCCCAGCGAAGATTTCACTGCCTCCTTTACAACTCTCTCCCGCACTCGAGAACTCTGACTCAGAATATGAAGATACAAACAACTCCTCTGACTCTGAACCGCCATCGTCACCATTTAGTTCGCATTTGGCCTCCCTGGCCTCTCCTGTTGAAGGAAGCGGGGTGCCGAGCCCGTGTTGCTGTGGCCGCAACATCGGGATCCATTATACATGGACTTGATCTTCTTATATTTCTGATTTTGTCTTAATACTTTCTTGTTTCCCTTCTCGATCTTATACTATATTGTAGATAAATAGCCTGGTAGTTTACCTGAATAGGACAATCGGTTTACAAGCATTCCTCTCGTGTGAATACTTCTTTCTACAGGTTATGGGCCCCGCCCTAATCTAGCTGCTACTCTACACTATATCTCTGTTCTGCGGGACTTCTACATCACTGCGTTGCGATGTGCCCTCATTTCTGTGAAAACCTTCTTTCGAAACTCCTGAGGGAGCTGCCTGTCCTTGCGAGGACCCGGATATTTTCGACTCTTCCTGTGGGAAGCCCTGTTCTGTCTGTCTGTCTGGTTCCTGTGGGAAGCCGTGTCTGCTGTGTACTGCTCTTGTGAGGGCTTGGATCTTGTTATTGTGGGAATTGTTATACTTGGTTGCCGTTACTGGTTCCTGAGGGAGCTACTGCCGAGATGCCGGAAGGAAACTCATGGAAGATTATTTTGAAGGATGATTTGAGTTCGGAAGAGGACTTGTATGGAAATTGGGTTGTTCAGAGGAGGGCTGAGCTTAGGAAGAAGAAGGTGTTGGATCAGGTGATGAGATTACCGAAGGGAGTTGATGAGGTGACAGGGGAAATAGAGGATATTGGGAAGCTGAAGGATCCGATGCCGTTAACTGGACCGAATAGCAAAGGCTACAAGGCATGGGATGACCGGAGGGACCGTGCAACCGCAATTATTATCGAAGCATTAGACCCGGATCAATATGTCCACATCAAGGGAATTGACGACAACCCGTTGGCCATGTGGGAGGCATTGGAACGATATCACGTTGTGAAGGGGTTAGGATCAGTGGTTTCTATTTACAAGAAAATGATGGGTGTAAGAAAGGGTGAGCAGACAGCTATTGGGACTCATGTAAAAAGTGTTCGGAAGCTCGGGGATTTATTGACTAGTTTGGGAGAGCCTATTTCGGATTCTCTAATTGTCGCATGCATCTTTCTATCCCTTCCTGATTCCTACAACCAACTCATTGTCACACTCGACGGCGACCCAAACATCTCAAACATTGATTACATCACCGCACGACTCATTAATTTCGACAAGACGTACGGCAAAGCCGACGGTCCACCAGCTTCCGGTGGAAATGATCTTACTGTGGGAACACCGGCAGCTAATGCTGCTCGGAGACCCCTGTCCGAGATCACATGCTACAACTGCGGTCAGAAGGGACATATTCGGGCGAATTGCCGGAATCCGCCTGCCCAACAGGCCGAGAACTCATCCCCAGCTGCACACAGTGCTGTGGCAACACCTGGTCATGTATATTTGTAGGCTTCGAGGGAGCCACGGACTAATTTTCTCTGTTTAACATCTCTGTTTTATTTTCTTGTTTTATTGTCCCCACTATATCCATGGATTCTTGATGTTGTGGCCTTGCAAGAGGGAGTGTTGAAGGAAGCGGGTAGCCGAGCTCATGTTGCTGCGGCCGCGACGTCGGGATCCATTACTGTACCATTTCGTTCGATTCGCTTGTCACGCGTCACGCGCCTCCAGAAATTTGCGAATTTTCGGGCCTGTTCGCAGTCAGGGTAGCCCAGGGCAAATTTTCCGGACCAATGTTGTCACAAAAAACTTCCAAAAAGGGTAAAATTTCGCGAATTTTGTCAAAATTTTCGCTCTGTCACGGCTCATGCTCTGGTTTTGGCGAAAAAAAATTTCGTTTCGCTGGTCACGGTCACGATGAGGTGGCGAATCGAATGAAATGGTACAGTATACATGGACTCGATCTTCTTATATTCCTGATTTTGTCTTAATACTTTCTTGTTTCCCTTCTCGATCTTATACTATATTGTAGATAAATAGCCTGGTAGTTTACCTGAATAGGACAATCAGTTTACAAGCCATTCCTCTCGTGTGAATACTTCTTTCTACATCTCCAAAACAACCACCACCCGCAGACGTTGAGGATGCTGAACCTCGTAGTATGAAACAAGGAAGCCTTGACATGTTTATGATAAAGATGACGCCAGCACAGCAAGAGGAGCAGCGTAAACGTGGTTTTGAGGAGCTTCAAAATGTCGGCATGAGAGAGGAGATGAAAAAAGAGAACGACAAAATGGTAAAAAGAATCCACAAGCGCAAATTGGTGGCCAAGCGACAGAAAGAGTGGCGTGATAGACAATGAGAGAAAAAGAGGGCAGCTGGTGAGCCGACAGATAGACGCCGTAAAGAGGTAAGTATTCATTCAATACATTTCTATATAAAACAAACTCACGTCGGAACAGGCACGAAAGAAATCACAAAGAGGGCTCCAACAACACGACAACACCTGTGACTCAACCGAGCTTGCTAACCTTGCGGAGGCATCACGCCCCAACCGGGAGTTCAAATTTGATACAAGACAAAAGAACAGAGAGCACGAAACACGGGTCGTAAACCAAAATGTTGGAAGACATCGGTTTACATGAATTACTTCCAGCCTCATGTTTGGGTGCAGATTGAACAAGCGGCAGCAAAGGCTGGCAAACCATGGTGTCCAGCACACATAGCAAGAGCTGCTCGAGTCCTGAACCTGAAAACATTTCAAGCTTTGACACCCCAGGTGGTGAGCCGGTGGATAGACCGAGAAGCTAAAGCGGAAGGTACCTACAAGTGGAGGGATTCTATCTTGGAGAAGGTAAAGAAAGGGAATAAACCTGGAGGAAACGTAACACATCGTGGAATTTTGGTGAGTGACATGACATTGATAAATAAAGAGAGATTTCTGACTCACGGTCAGGACCGCTACCCTGCCTTGGCGCAGAACATTGAAAAGCAATTGAAAGGGATGAGGGACACTGGAGTTTGCTTGGACTCTGTCTCCGTTCGCGCAGTCATGATTGCTATCATCGAAGACCAGGCCCCTCAACTGTTTGATCAAAACCTGTCCGACAATACCAAATTCCGATGTTCCGAAAGCTTTGTCCATAAATACATGGTCAATAACTTGGGCTGGAGCTGGCGAGCAACGACTCGAGCAGCACAGAAGCTCCCACCAGATGTCAATAAAATCCTGGAAGATGCATTCCTCCGTGAAGCTTATGTTGTTCGCAATTATGCCGTGCCGCCAGAGCTTCGAGTAAATACTGACCAAACACAAACAGTGTATCAGCATGGGAATAAAGCTACATGGCACCAGCGAGGTGACAAGCAGGTTGGTGCGGTGGGGAAGGATGAGAAATGTGCTTTTACACTCATACCTTCAGTCTCCGCCAGTGGCAATGTACTCCCTTTCCAGGCTATCTTTCAGGGTGCTACTGTTGCGTCATGTCCTCACAAGGAATCGCCGTACTATGAAGAGGCAATGAACTTAGGCTTCAAACTGGAACCGTCAAAATCCAGCACGTACTGGTCAACCCTGGACACCATGAAGTCTCTCGTCAATGAGATCATTGCTCCATATTTCGAACGGAAAAAAGGCGAGCTTGGCATTGAGTGTCCTGAAGAACAACGGTCGATTTGGAAGATCGACTGCTGGTCAGTTCATAAGTCCGAGGGCTTTCTGGGCTGGATGAAAAAAACTCACCCAAACATCATCCTCATCTTCGTACCCGGCAATTGCACGAGTGTCTTCCAACCACTCGATGTTGGTGTACAACGAGTCCTAGAACAGTCCTTCAAGCGGTCTGCGCATGCGGATATCGTTGCAGAGATTTCAGGAAAGTTGGCTGCAGGCGGGAGCGTGACATTGGATACGTCACTACCAGTTTTGAGGGACCGTGCGTTGGGATGGATTGTAAAGGCTTATCATGACATTAATAAACCCGCACTTGTAAAAAAGGTAAACATACCATGTTAAATTTTGCAAGTCGGTGCTAACACCACTGTCTTTTAGGCTTTTGAGCTATGCCGTGTCAAGGAATACAACCTTTCTCAAGAATCCTTGACAAAACCGTCAACTCTGCGGGCTTTGTCAATGTTGAAGACCAGTCATCCAGAATTGCATGCTAAGCTCACCAATGATGACACAGCCCTGGACCCGGTGACAAAAAAACGGACATCTCGAGCCAAGGCGAAGAACTCAACAAACAAGGCTGAAGTTGAAGAGGAAGACGTAGATGAGGAGGAGGAAATGGCCTTCACTGATGATATTGGCACATACAATGATTCGTGTGACGTGCCAGTGGAGGATTTGATTGAACACATCATCACTGAGGGTGCCGAGGAGATTGATGGGTTGGTTGCGGGTGAAGATGGTGGCCTGATGCGATTGGCAGAGGTTGAAGACCCAGATGCTGAAGTTCCCGACGTTTGTACACTCGCAAATCCACAACCGGAAGAGTTGGGTCGTGGAAAACGGTTGAAGAAGCCCTCGAAGTTCTGGGAGAAGGACTGGGTTTATAACGAGGACGACAGCGTGGATAAGAACGGTTACATTACGAGAAAGGTTGTCGCCGGTCAGAATTCTAAAGCTGTCAGCGGTCAGAATTCTAAGAAGCGTAAGGTCCCATGATACATATGTACTACTTAGGTAAAAAAATATGACTAAATATGACTGTGTTATGGGATTAAATACATGGGTGTTCGGAACCCTCCGTTATGCGTTACTAAATACAAAATCATTGATGTTCGAGGGGGGGGGTTATGCGTTATGCGAACTTTTGGTCGTAATACTACAGTATACTCAGCCATACAGCCCATATTCATATCGATAGTAATGCACTGCACTTTACTGACTCCAAGTGATTCTGCTCCAAATGCCAGTGACTCCACTCTGGAGTCAACTCAAGTCGGCTGAGTCAGTGGAGTCGTTAAACAGCCAATTTATTAATAGTAAATACATTATTGAATAGAATTTTATTAGACTCAGCTACTTCCGAAATAGCTCAGTTGCCAAAAGGGGTCTCTCATGGCTGGTGACTCAATATTTGGCTCAAAATTGGCAATTGCACTAAGTTGCCAGAGTCATGAGTCATTAGTCAGACTCAACTCAACTCAAAAACCGACTTGACTTGTCGACTAGCCAGAGTCAAGTAGAGTCACATGCAGCACTACAGCAGATATGTTGCCGGATTCTACATGTTCACATACAGATATAGACAAAAAAAAACAGAATAAGGTACTTCAGGAACTTCATATACTCTACAATGCAGAATTTAGTTACTTGATGTATTCACCATGATTGGTTCAAGTTATCCTTCAAGTTATATCTTTTATTAGTACATCTCATGCTCTCTGTGTAAAAACCAATGGGATTTGTAGTGGCCTAAATTGCATGGCAAATGGTCAGTCCATAGAAGTGAATGCTAAATTATCACCCACGTAAGAGTGAGTCCATTTCTTGACTCCAAAATTCTCTCTTTTCTTTGCTCAAATGTCTCATTCTTAAACCTGTCTTCCTCTTTGATTTTGACATGATACTTTAGAATTAGCATTGTGATAATTGCAACTCCTTCAACTTCAGCAAAACGGCGACCCATACAGGATCTGGCACCTGTTAACCCATAGTTGAGAGCTTCATATTGCTGGATCAGAACAGTTCATGATTTTGGAAACACACCAGTGCTAAATGGAACATATGCATCCCTTGGCCAATTTGATCCAGGCATGAATCGGTCTGGTTTGAATTCCATTGGATTATTCCAATAGTTGGCTGATTTAAAAAAGAGTCAATTAATACACACAAACCCAGGCTGATGTCAAGTGAGTCTGACTTACAGTTATAGTGCACTCCAACAGCATGTAAGACAATTTGATCACCTTTTTCTACTGGAATTTTCAACTCTTCTTTGCTTGCATGATTTTTGACAACAAAAACTGTATCTTCAGCTGATGTCTTGGGGACTACTATCACTGGTGGAAATAGACGCAGTGTTTCTTGCATAACCCTAAATAGATCATTAAGTGATGGCCAATGCATGAGTAAGGATTCAAAAAGAGATTCAGGATATACATACGCCATAGTTCTTGTTAAACATGGCAAATCTTCATACTTAGGAAGTTGACCATTAGGACAAACACTAATGATATGCTGATAGAGTTTCTGTTGCTCATCTTGGTACAATGCAAGCAGTGCTAGTGCATAAGAAACTGAATGAGCTGTTGTCTAGAATCCTGCTTGTTAGCTGTCATACAGGCTATGGTTCATTTGAATCAAACTTACCTCATGGCCAGCAAGAAGAAAGATGAAGATATTTCCTGAACAATATTCATAAGTACATTTACATTTCACCAAACATGTCATCTGTACTTACCCATCAACTCAGTATTGTCCAACTTCGCACCCTCAATCTCAGTAAGCTGAGAAGCTTCGTTACTTTTCAATCCATCAGCCTGAACATACTCCCCCAGCACCGAGTCCCAAACTGATCCATCCCTCAGCGGTTCGCCGTTACTTTCATTGGCTTCAATTAAGTTGGTAAACAAATCAGCTTTCTTTTTGGAGGCCGCATTCATCAAAGAGTTGCCGGACGTGGAAACGCCGCTGTAACGAGTAGTGATGATATCTTTCATATAAACCTAGAGAAGAGTAAACACAGGAACAGAATCTTTGAAAAAAACCGTACATCCAGGCCATCGAATGCTTTCCTGACACTGATCACCTTCCTCCTCAACTTTTCCCCGAAAGGCCAAAGTTTTGATTCCGCATTCCTAAACACCCAGTTCGGAAGAATGAGTTTGAGAACAAAGTCTTCTGAAATAATTTCAAATATCTGCTCAATCGTCATACCAGCATCAGTAACCGAAGTTGTAGACGATTTCAGATGATCTTGAAATTGGACGGGAAGATTAGAGAAGGAAGTATAAGACGTATCAACCCGTTTCCAGGACAAAAGTTGCCCGAAAGCAGCAGCGACAATAACGCGTAAAGCAAACTTCAATTCTCGGGTAAGCCTTGGGGGGCGGACAATAAAGGGAACTAACACGACGCACTTGAGTACAAGGAATTTTGAAATCCTCTATTATGACTTCGGTGTCGCTTTTGGTCATGTTGCATAACCAAACTTCTTCAAAGAATTCCGACATGATACGGAGGGAACAATCCCAAACCAGGCGATTATTACTCTGCAGGCAATGAAGGCAACAACATCGTCAGCAGACGTAGCTTGTTGAAGTGAACCGAGTGACGAAGAAACCAAGAACTCACCTCCGAGAAAGCTGGTGCGCAGATCCTTTTGTATTTCTTCCACTCGTCACCCTCTTCTGTCAAAATATTCTTGCCGAAAACTCTTAGCATAACATACTGTTCAGTCGATTTTGGGAATTCGATCCGGGATGAAGTGATTCTCTGTAGGACATTCGACACGACATTACAGCAAGGATGAGCGAAATGTTCAGACCTTGAACAGCACCGGATCTGAAACAATCCAAGTTTTTCGTACACGAGGAAACAATGATATCTGAAAATTATAGAGAAGATCAATCAGCACACTACAATAGGCCACGCTCCGAATACATATTACCCACAGCAGCGGAAAGGTCCCATCCGGACACTTCATACCATTGCCTTTTATTGTTCCATAGGTGTAACGGACCGAGAACAATTGTTGACGATGAACCGAGCAGACCTGATATGAAGGAATCTTTGGGAAAGAAGGTGGTCAAACCGTGGACTCGACTTCTCATCGATTTGAGTACTCTGAATGAACCGAGAACCACGAGAGCCGACATACCGTATGCTCTCTATGCTCGTCACAGCCCTGTACTGTGTCCATGTTCTGGCAATCCATAGAATGATAGCCCCCAGCCCGAACGTATACAGCAACTGTTGAAGGGACATGAGGAAGAAGTTCGATGATGGTAGAGAAGGAACAGATCACTAAACGTTTGTGGGTTCGTCGCATCATGAGGAGGCTGTGTGTGAACATGCCGCTGTGGAGCTCATTATCTTTTTTTACAATCATGCCGTCTCAGTAGATCGTTCCATCTTTATTTCTCAGGTACCTCGATTTTCTACACCTAGTATCCACCAAACCTTACTCAAATACAGGACCATGACTGATGGGTGCATTGATAGCTTTTTGTATTTCATGGAACTACGTATGAGCAGCATACGATATATGGTACATATGGTACACAGTATGGTAATTTCTTTTGACTAAATGGCAGGCAGAGCAGGGACTTCGAAGACGACGATGAGAAACAATACAGTGTAGATATACTAGTAAAATAACCTAGAGATAGAGGAAACGGAAAATGAATTTAGCATAGACGACGCCCGCACACCCTGTGAGTCGTACTCGAGAATGTTCTGAAGAGGAAAAAAAATATCTCAGGAGGACCAAGCTGTAGTTCTCGAATCTAGTAAAGTGCAGTTTGTTGAGCGTGGAACATTCCATAGCTCGGGCTGACATTCAGAGGTGTATTTTGGTAATTTGAGGAAGGTGGAGGAGTGGCCGACTTATTTGATTGGGGGGAAGCAGGATCAGCCCAAGAAAATCTAATGGTTATCATCGTCAGAATCGGCATGTTGTTCCAAGTTACGAGCAGCATACCCTGGCATCATCATGTTTTGCCACCAAGCAGGGTTGTTGACAACGTGCATCGCAGCAAGCAGCCCGTCATCTGCACCTGCGTTTCCGTCTCCATTTAGCATCGTCACGTCGCTTGAGAATTGTATGGGTCCACCGCCTGCAAAGCTCATCTCGGGACGATAGATAGGCGTTGTGTTTACCTTGTCGCCGAGGGAGTGGGTGGTGTAGGTATCTTGTTGGTAGCTGTGTCCCTGTGATTGTCCCTGTGAGGAGCCCTGGGGATCCGCGACAGAGAACGTGCTCATGGAGGACTGTGGGAACGACGACGAAGAGGACAGATGCTGCTGTGTTGGGGGATGGGGTTGCAGGCGACCAACCATTGCGCCGCCGTCACGACGATGTCGAGATAGCAACGCAGCGAGGAAACGAGCATAGAGTTTGGGCGTATGACGGTCGTCAATAGCAATCTGGGAGGAGCTCAAGGTTTGGATGACACGACCAATGAGGTCAAAGATCTCATTTTCGTCCTCCTTTTTGAGGAGATGCGAAAATTCAGGACGGAGGAGCTAGAGGTACAGCGTTAGTGGGTGAGGGATCGTACAGTCGGGAAACATACTTTGAGCAAAAACGCCGAAGCAAATGAACAGAAAACGAAAGTTCCTACTCGAGGCATTAGCGTCTGCTTAACGGCAGTATTATCTGGAACTCACCGTCAGGAGCATACTTGATGTATCCGGTAGGAACAAGTTCGTCCAGCAAGACTTTAACGACGCCCTTGGCTGCTTCGAAGCACTGAAGCCAATGTTAATGCTGTCGTACGTGCATACATGTAGAGCAGGCCTCGTACCTTGGTGAAAAAGATAATATCCTGGGACTGTATGCCCCGCTGGAAAGCTTTCTGGAACCCGAAGGAGAACATGACGAGACGAGAGTATGAGACGTAGCTAGGAACGAGGAATATATCAGAATGAGAAAGCCGAGACGAGGCAGGGTTCTACTCACTAGGGGAGCAATTTGCATCGGAATTCTGAGGATTCGTCTGGAGCAATAGGCGATGAGAAGTGGACAAGTGGATGAAAACAAGGTTCTTACCGCCCTCTGGCAATTCCTCCTGGAATCTTTGGGTCCAGTCCCGGTGATATTCAGTTAGTGACTCATCGTGTCTAAGAGTAACTGCTCTAAAGTCAACGGCCTAGGAAAAGGTAAAGGAGTGAGAAGCGAAACTTGAAGATCCAAGTAAAACAAGATCCGACCTTGTTCAACCCACTGGGTGTGGAAGGGTCGGAGAAGATTTCCTCATGGAAACGTGTAAGGAGTCGCACGAGCGCGGTGTAACAACAGAGATGGACGTCATGCTGCGCAATGCCCCGTTAGCTCGAAGCCCCAAGTCGGCGTGCCAAAACAAGACTTACAGCCAAGTTATTTTTCGACTTTTTGTACCACTCTTTCGAGTTGCGAATAAAGCTGGAGAGGACAAGCTTGGTCAGTGTCTTTGCTTGAGGCTGTTCCAAAGAGACTCACTAATCCTCTTTAATGGTCGATGGCTTCCCAAATTGCGTGGACGTAGAGCGATCCAGATTGAAACAAATTATCCACACCCGGATTCTGTTCAGAATCTCCCTTTCTTGTGTCTCATTCGCGGGCTTTGTGGTAGAGGCATGGTGCAAATTGAGATCAGTCGCAATTCTAAATCGTAAGTGAAGATATGTCAGCAAGATGCGAAACACAGTCACGGAATTAGATTCAGAAGTGGAGATGTCTACGAGGGTGCTGAATGCCGGGAGTAACCACTCCGGGGTGAGAAGAGCCGGTTGATGATGTCGTCTCCCCTGACATGACTCATAGCAGTGTTCCAGACAAAGGTTCACCCACCTGATAGCCAGACCTGTATATAACCAGCTGCGATCTTCCTCCCACCTTCTAGCTGGAACGCCATAGATACTCATGAGAATGTAAGCTTGACATAACTCCACCGATTTCCAGCCGTCAGTAAGAGCAGTCGCAGCGGAGTGTTTGGCAAAATGCATGGCGATGGGGTAAATTTCAGACTTTTCAGGGTAATACCTTGATGAGATGGCGCAAACTGTTCGAGAGGGTGAATAATCAGACCATGTAAAACTGCGATCTATGATCTCTCCAAAAGGAATGGCAAGATACTCACTGACGGTGAACAAAAAGGGGCATCTCGCGAATGTGGTAGCCGGAGTGTGAAGCACCGGGTCTAGCAATGATATGAAGGGCTACCGAATTTAACAGGGAAGTAGAATCATCCAGATTATTTTCGGCAAAACATGGAAAGGGTCCACGACAGGTCAGTCAACAGCACCACATCGTACCAAGACAAGTATGGAAACATACGTTACACTTCTTGTAAAATCTAAAGGCGATCAGAGAGGGCGGGGAAAGGTGAAGTCAGAACACGTGAATAGCGAAGAGGGGTGTTTAAATAAGGAGAAAAACACTGACATATCGAAAAGCTTATCCACATCGTCCGGCGTCACCAAACCATGAACCAGAATGTCTGGTGGACTGTGCTGCTCAATCAGAGTGGCGCGAATATCCAAGTCTGTTGCGGGGCCTAAGTTAAGGTACGCCACTTAATCAGCTAGCGAACCAGATACCAGATGCCTGATGACTTACCGGGTAAAAAGTACGTCTCATTTGCCACGCCCTATATAGACCAGCATCAGGTTAACACGATGTTGATACCCTACATCGTTGCATAAACACAAGCACACGCACCACATTATTATCGTCCAGATTTTCCTCTTCAGCCAAAATCTCTTCTCTTATCCTTCCCTCTTTTGCCGCCTTAGCCTTATTGTTGTTGCTCAATGCCAAGTTCGCCAAAAGACCTAATGGGACATGGGAGTCGGGAAGCGACTGGATCTTATCACCATCTGCATCATCGTCTTCGTCTTCGTCGTTACCGATGCTAGTCCTGCCAGTGGTAGGGCTCATGTTGGGGAACATCTGATCAGGAGACGTATGCCCCTCATCGTCAGAGTCGTCTTCCTTCTTGCTTCCATCTACACCAACACCCTTGCTCTGAGCATTCGCAATCGAGTCCCTGAACACGTTGAAAGCACTTGGCCCGGCTGATCCTCCAGCTCCCTGGATGGTGGCAACCTGACCACGGCTCTTGACTGCGTCGTGGACTGTAGCTTGGTGCGACTGGACCGAAGACTGCAAGCGGTCCAACCAGGCAAGCACGTTTTTGTTACCGTTATCGCTGGGAGAGGAGGCAAGTCGGTAAGAGGCGATAGAAAGAGGCGTAGCGAGGTAAGGGTTATGCAACTATGTCATAGGTTGATATGATATGAGGTAATAAGAAAAGGTCAGTATCTGTTCACTACTCACCGAAGGTGTGGAACTACGAACCTGTTTGAGCAAGCTCTCAATGATTTGGTCCTTTTGTCTAATCTGGGCAAGTAGGTACTCTCGTTTACTACAAGAACAAGGAGAAGAGGGAGCGTCGGTTAGTTCATGTTTGGAATCAGAGGACGGTGAAGCAGGAGGTTTAAGTGTTGGTAAAACATCGAAAGAAGGAAGATCAGAAGAAGGGGATGATGGCAGAGAGAGTGACAAAGATGGAGGAAGAGAGGTAGGAGAGAAAGAAGGGGAGGAAGCAGTGTCAACAGGCGACCAAGGCGAGGGTAAATGTCCAGAAGAATGAGATGGAGAGGAAGAAGATTTCGCAACCGGCGACCAAGGTGATGGTATAGGAGCAGTAGGGGAATCGGTAGGCATGATGATAGAACAAAAAAAGAGAGAGACGAGCGAACAAGCACGAGAAGACTACGTCGGAACGCTTTGACGCAGTTTCCGGAGACGCGTATTTAAGTCCACTCTCTGACGTCCGCCCATAACACACAGGCGGCAATATATACCCCATCATATCCATCGAACTGCAACAGCACATACCCGTCTCGTGCCATTTGCTGTTGGACAACACCCCATCCCATCCTTCGTAAGTGTCTGCAGCCGCTTGCGGCTCTTGGGGAATCCCAAATGCCTGTGTCCAATCATAGAAAGAAAGCTGTCAAAGCCCCCTGGCAATTCTTTCTATCCCGTCCTGGATTGTGTTACATAGACAGGTATGACGGACACGATCAACAGCTGCATGCCAAGTATCCCTTTATTAGGAAGGAACAAGAAGGACGGCAGGACAGCCCCAGGAGTCTCTTCACCCTCCGGAATATCATCCAACGCTTCATCCATCACATCCACACGCACGCGGGCGAATTCATCGTCAACCAAATAGTCTGTCTCCTTTGGTGATTGCCAATAGGTTAGGAAGAAACCCGACGGGCTCAATGCATGCATACTTCCGTTTTTCCGACAATTGGGGAGAGTTCCCAACATGGACTATTGACCTTAATTTCCTTTCCTCGCTTCCTTGCTTCCTCGTTTCCCGCACGCATACAGGCATCAAATCAGAATCAGAACCACCTGATTGGAACAGGCGGGGTGAACGCCTATTGAGAGAGAGAGAGGTGGTCTGCGGAAGCTGCGCAAAGAACAAGAAACATTTCGGACCCGGCGAAAACGCTTTGCCTGTTGTCCCAGAACTAGGCGTCGTCCCCAGGTCCTTTTTTTTGAAAAGCCAAGCCCTCCCTCATTCCATCAAAGCGACGGGAGGGATAGACGCACAAGAGAATGGATTAAAAATGGCCCTTTGTCCATTCATGATATCCAGTCAAATGTTTCGAATCGTCTCTTTCTCCCAATGCAACAACGCAAGAAGACACGTCGAGAAGAACAACAAGAAAAACCAAGCAAGAACCAGCAACGGAGAGGGAAAAGGTAAGAGCACGAAACCGCTGGGCGCGGAACTCAAACAAAAAAGGCGCGAATTAATCGATATAGCGCCCACCCTCCCGTCTAGCCAGACCCAGTGTCCATTATCAACCACAAATCCATCTTGGACAACAAGGGAACGAGACAACAACTCAGAAAGCCGTGTCACTTCCTTCCTCATCACTCTTCTCTCCTCCCAGAGAACGAAAAAAGAACAGGAAAAACGCGAGTCCATCTCGAACGCAAACAAACGAGACAACGAAAGCTGTGTCACTTCCCTCCTCGTCACTCCTCTCTCCTCCCGGAGGAGTAAAAAAAAAAAAACAAGAAAAGCAAGAGCAGGAAAAAAAGAAAAAAAAGACACTCCAACAAAAGAACACAAAAATCAACTCACTTTGGTGCAGTCCTCTGTTTCCTTCCTTCCACGATACACACATGACCTCCGGATTTACACCTCTTGCATGTATTGTCGTCTTCAGGAAAGTCGCATTTCATCTAATTTTTAAGGAAGAAGGGTTTAGTAAAAAAACACCCCACAAGGTATCTCAACGACGGAAGCAAAAATACAAATTAAAAAAAAGAAAAAAAACCCACCTTGAGCTTCTTGCAATGCGTACATGCTCCAGGCCTAACATTGTCATCCGTCCATCCCAGGTAGAGAGGTCAAAACCATAACGTTGAAAGGAAAACACACAGAGCACGGAAAAAAAAAAGAAATGGTAGGGAAGTGGAGGATGGGTAACACAATTAACACGTAAAAAAGAGTCCAGACCCATCACAAGCCAACCAGAAAACCACCCGGTTATCACCACCACCAACACCACCACCACCAATAGTAGCACCACAGGAACCCACCACCACCAACGAACGGGTCAAAAGGACCGAACCAAAAAACACGTGGACCATCGATCAAAGATCAAAGGATTCAAGGAATGTTTTTTTTTTGATCGAATCGAATGGATCGGCCGCGTATAATTCAATTAGAATGGAGATAAGAGAAAGAGAAATTCGGCAGAATGAAAGAGAAATGCAGACATTGACAAAGAACAGAAGAGTAGACAAGAGGGAGCAGGAGCAGGAGGAGTAGCAAGAGGAGGAGAATAAATAGCATTTCGCAAGAAAAACACCACCGTGGAACCAAAGACCAGAGCAGAAGGAGATAAAAAGGTAAGCAAAAAAATACAAAGAAAAAGGAGTCATAATGAGTAAAGTTACATTTTACAATGTAACAGAAACGGGATTAGTAGGAAAGGGTCCCCAGTTGAGTTGAGTTTGAGTTGAGTTGATTGGGGTTTTTTTTTTTTTGTTATTGCCCATTTATCATGGGTCGTCGTGACAGCAGGGAAACAATGTGATAGTTGGGTTGGGATATGTGGTAATGGCGTATGGCGGTGATCCACCCCATCAAAAAAAAGATAGAGAGAAGGGAAGAACAGACATCGGTATCGGGAACGAGCGTGGTGAGGATTCAAAAATTGAAATGTGATAGATGGTGGAATGAATTATGGATTGGAGGACGACCCCCGCAATTATGGTTGGAAGGCCGATTAACGGATTAGAGGGAGCACAGACGGGAAAGGGACATCATGCGGTATACATAGTTAGTCCAGTTTCCAGGTGTTTTGATCATTGATTTGGTTTGACAGCCGCAGAGCATAAAGACGAACGTTGGAGGGTAAAAAAGTTAAAAGGATCGAGACCAAGCCGAAGGATGGCCGGGAAGATGAAATCAATGGTTTTGACAGATAACAGAACGAACGAACGTTGGAAAAAGGTTAAAGAATGGGGAAAAAAATCCAAGGAAAATGTACCCAAGAAATTAGGAACAAGGGTGACCGGGCGTAGGCGTTGAAGGGGCCAAGGCACGGTACATAAAATGATAATAAGACCGGAGCCAAGAGAAACCGTGGTGAACGGAAGGACAGACAGACAGATAGAGATAGAGACAAATACAATGAGCAAACAGATTAGACAGGTGGAATGGAAGGGTCGGATGGTATGGGTGACCACATGATACCAAGGCGGAGGATTAGAGTTGATGGGGGTGATTTGGGTAAAGTGGCGCGGCGCGGAGAGGTATACCAAAAATAGAAGAATGGGACAGATGGACAGGCGAAGAGAGATAGGAAGAGCAGGAGAAAAATCCAAGAAGGGAGAGAGAGAGAGAGAAAAAGAGGTTTTGGTGAGCAAACCATGGTTTCACAGACAAGGAAAGAAAGATATTTGGATAAAAAAAACTCACAATCTCGCAACCTTCCCGGAAGGGCCAGTACTTCTTCCAGTTAATCCACCCACACCGACACTGATCCCAAAATCGTAATCGTCGTCGTCTTCGCTTTCAGACTCGTAGGCCTGTGCTCGAGGTCGTTTGTCCTGGACCCTCTTAGCTGGTCCACCACCACGTTTGCGTTTCGTGGATGTATTCCTAGTAGCTGCGGCAGTATTAGTAGCCGTCGCCGTCGAGCTCGTGGCAGTCGGTGAAGTCGAACTGGGAGAAGTGGTACGAGGGTTCGGCGTTACGTTCCGACTCGATCTCTGATGTTGTGCCTGAGATTGAGATGGAGGGCGGGATAGACTATGGACGTCGTCGAAGTAGTTCGTCGGCGGGTGCTGTGGTGGCTGCTGCTGGATGTGGCCTAGACCCGAAGATGACGAAGGGGATGTCGTAGGTGGAGGCGAGTTGGGCATTCCATACAACCCACTGTCTCCAGTGTTGGTATTCCACTGGGCAGACGCTGGAGAATGACCGGCTGACTGAGGTGGGTAATAGGTATTGAAGCCGTTGGAGGTATTAGTGGAAGGAAAAGTAGTAGTAGCAGGACTAGGATAGGTGCCGTAGGACGATGAATCGAAAGTGAAGGGATGGTTTTGGCTGGCAAAAGCACCATGGGTGTTGTTGTTGTTGTGGACTGGATACTGGGTCTGTTGATGCTGCTGCTCTGGTTGCTGCTGATGGCCAGCGTACGAATGCTGCCAAAGCTGGTAGACGCCTTCAAGCTCGTTGTGCATGGTGGGCGGGAGAGCGTTTGGGTCGTAGTTGGAGGGAGGCGGGCCAATCATGGGAGGGAGGGAGGAAGATGATGGGAGCTGTCTGGAAATTGGATCTGGCTTTTGAGGCGGTTGCAGAGCCATGAGTTAACAGTAGCTGTGAAGGGGAGACGTCAAATCCCGATTAGGTTTATAAACAATCCTCCAATCTAATCTCGTTTCCTCTGCTGCTGCTGTGTCCCCCGTATGGATGTCCTGTCCTACCCCGTTCTATATATGCCTGGATCCACACCCGTTTCGCTGTCTTCCTCACCAATCACCAATCCTTCGAGATATTTGTGTACTTAATGCTGCTTGCGAGATATCGTTAAGCGATAGCCGAAAAGCATGGACAGCTGACCAACATGGGCCATCAGACTATTCAACATTTTCCCAAGTGGTCTATAGACGTCAACTCCATAGCCTCCTCCCTTCCCCCAGCCAGCAATAATGGACGAGGCAGTACAGACTGGTCCCGTTTCATTTCGTACACAAGAACCTTCAACCCAGCTTGCCTCGTGCCTCCACTTAGCTCCGGCTTCTTCAACGGCGACTTCCGGGCTCTGATCCAAACCCAAAAACCCTAGACTTCTCTTGCTATGCAGAATTTTACTAGCACTACTATAAATAAGACTTCCAACACCATCAGTTTCTCCGTCGACATATATGTCCTAAAAAAGCCCAGACGCGTTGAGCTTTGACGCGTTTCTTGACATGCTCTAACATACACACACGGTTAGAGCTCAGAAGCGACTGCGGTACCTAAGTAAATACGGGACGCTGATCAGCATGATCAAACCTTTCAAATCAGAAAAGAAAGGAAAAGTAATAATTTAAAAAAAACAGCGGCATTTAGACCTTCAAAGATATATACACATCGGTTCAGACACGGGTGTCCCATGTGCGTTCCCCCACCCTTCAACGGGCGCGTGAATTCGAGTCTCGATTTCAATCTCTTCGACAGCTTCAACGAAACACCCATCTATCATTCCCATCATAATCACTTCTTTTCGATCCTTGAACCCCTTTATTTATAACCACCAATGTCACTTCAACGGTCATCTTCCACTTTATAACGGACTCTCTCCTCCACATGGCTCTGTTACCCTCGCGTTGACTCTTGTTGTATTCCTTACACCGAAGTTTTGTTATTCTTCATCATCCGAGTCGTACTTACCCCGAAGCGTTTAGGAAGCTTGGTGTATAACCAATATATGAGCGCTTGAACCCTTGCTTCAATGTAACATACAGCAACGCTTTGATCGAACTCACATCTTTCGTCTTCTTCCGAGGAACCCGAAATTTACATACTTACCTGTATATGTACCTTCATGCATACCCCTATAAACATGATAACATCTTCGACTGAGCTTCTATATATCACCCCGAGCTTTGTTGGATACTTATTTACTGACCGTTTCCCCTTCCTCGCCATGAAACGCCGTGTAAGAAGTGCTTCTACACAAATCTGCTATATTCTCAGGGCCTTCTATGTTAGAACCGAGAGCTCAATCACCACAGGTACTACCACTGGTATCAGCCTCAGGGCACACAAATGATAAATCCAGATGGTAAAACCTATTTTCCGAAAAATAAAAAATGATCTGTTTCCATTCTTTTAATATCCCTCTCCGCAAGTCTCCAATAGCAGTAGTACTATATCACCCGTGCGCGGTACTCTTCATTCTTTTGAGGTACATACATGCGCGCTTATCGGTTTTCATTCCAAACTTCTGTTTGGACTTTCTTCCTTCCTTCTTACACGGAGGTTTTGTTTTTTTTTGAATTGAAAGGATCAGCCACTCCATTTCGTATAGTCAGGACACCAATAATATAAGTATCATACACCTTGACACTCCAATCCCCCTAGGCCTCTCCCGGCATTCTGATGCCCACTGGCAGTCACTTTCGGTCTTCAAACAAAGGCTAAAGAAGTGGAACTACACCTATCAATCTACCCGAGGTTTACAAAGATACTTAAGCCCATAGAACATACCCATAAATCCACACAAGTACAGCTGTTGACTGGGGAACCATTCAAAACACCTCTCCCCAAAATAAGTTAAGAGATTTGGGAAAAGTAAAGTTCAGGCCTCTAAGAAATTCACCGAAAACCCCCGGGACCTACGGGAGTAAACTTTGCACATTGAATTTAAATCTCGACAAAGTTCGAAACTACTACGTATGCCGCAACGTATAGCACGACGTACACGACATTCATGGAGCGAATTTATCGAGATCGAGCCTCTCTCCGATATTTTACAAAGTCCCTTTCTTAGACTTGAGACTAAGACAGAATAGGAATGTGATAACGCAAAAACTTGATCTAATGCATACACGTACATCCTACTTACAACATTTTTCATTTCATGACAACGACTTCGTTTGTGAACGAGAAGTTCTTCTTCCCCTTGTTCTCCTGTTTCTTCGATTACGGATATCGATCTTCTTCCAAAGTTCCTTACTCTTCCAAGTTCTTACTCTTCCCCAGGTTCTTCATTATTGAAAACATGTTCTTTCCCCTACAACACAACATAACGCAACACAAACAACGGGTCCGACCCGGGCTCCGAGAGTCAACAATTGATTCATTGGGTATGATACACAAGCATCTAGTAGCTACTTGAGCTCAGACGCACGGTCAATCCATATTGGCCATGGCCATGGCCATACCCCCATGTCGTTTTCCGCCTCGGGTCCAAAAGTGGATTATAGCGTTCTTATGATCCCCAGGGTGATTCCCGCGGGGTTTTTTTAACTCCACCCAGTAACCGCGGGCCTTTTATTCCAGTTCGATTACTCTCTTCCAAGTTGTGATGTAGATTCATGAAATCACTGAGATCATGGTTGCCTGGAACCACCCACCTCATCTCTCAAGTAACTTCAACTTATACTTACGTACTTACCACATTCTCATTCATTTATTTCTTCTGAGTTCTTTCTGTTGATCAGAGTTACTTATGATCAGACATTTTCTAAAACATTTTGCCAATCATCATGTACTAATTGTTTGTCGATCTAAACGGATCTACTACTTAGTGTTACATAGAATCATTTAGCCTCTCAACCCCAAAATTCAAAATACAGAGGAATAAAAGCTTTTTCACACTCATATACATACATGATCCTTTTTTTGGTGAAATATTAATGCTAGCACCTCCAACTCACCTCCAACTTCTGGATAATTTATCCTTTTATGGATACATCAAAGAAATAACGAATTGTGTATGTTAGTGTATGCAATTCCGGCTGATCCCTGGGTTCAAGAATCGTACACGTTTCTCTGTGGCGCATACATATACACGTACTTACAAACTGCTGGGCGCATAGCTAGTGTGTCGATTAGCCACTTCGGACTTTAGCTAGCTCCTTATACATATTTAGTAGCCACCAGATCAAATTTTCAAGCTATATGTTTACATATGCACATTGTACATATATCACAGTCCATGAAAAAAAGATTTAATTACAAAAGTACCTCGAGTATTTAACATCTAATACAACCCTTTGCATAAATGTCGAGACGTCCTTGCTGTTGACGAACGTTTTTATTTTGGCTTTACTTTCTGATCAGCTAAAGAAATGAAATAAATCAGGATTTTTTACGAGAAAACCTCCCAACCTGGAACAATCCGTCGGACGGACGAGTAAGTAGTTGTCATTTGTGTGTGTTTTTTGGCTGATGGGAACGGGGGATGAGCCCACCAATACAAGTAAACGGGGTACGGGTGCGAGAGACATCTCAACTTTCCATGCAAGACTGTATTCAGAATCACGGCGACACCCAAAACATTACTCTAGTCCAGCTCTAGTCCAGTCTCAATATACTTCAAAAACGGCTCGCGGTGCATAGTTATCGCGGAACATCGTTGTACCGTTTGTATATGTTCGTTGAACGAGTTCACGTCTCTACGAAGGTTCGGATGCCGTACGACCGTGACGGAGCCCAACACGCTTTTTTGTTCCGCCGGAATTCAGACGGATGCTTTCTACTATGTTGACTCAACTGATAAGTTCAGTCTCAGAATCACTCCCCGAGTCCCCCCTTTCTTTCAAAGCTGACATCATGTATCAATGTCACGGTGGCTGCCATCTTGTAGCCAACGCCAAAGGTGTCAATGATAATTGAAGAACAAATTGAATATGTCAGTAATTGGATTTGGCAGAATCCAAGTACATATTCTGTGAGTAGATATAGTCTCGTCCCATATGCATTACCATATGCACGTCATTCAGTGATTGGCATGCGTTGACAGGTATGATTGAAAGTCGACGTTTGGTACTCAATACCCGGATTCGGCAAGAATCAAATTAATAGGTCGGTATAGCTGAACAGATAGTCAGACGGAGGGACAGTGGCACAGCTTCAGATTTTGCAGGTTGCTTATTTGTAAAGTTTATATAATTATAAGTTTGAGTTATTACCGCCGGTTCGAATCATATAAGTATAGTACATATATTTTCTTGTAACACTCAATACTTAGTGGGTCAGGCCATGTATCAAAGAAATCAAGAATCTGTGCATATCTCGGTAGAATTCATCTGGATTGCTATTTTTAAAGAACGCCACTGAACCTTACTTGGGAGATCGAGGCTCTTGGATCACTACATAGAATATTCTAATTAATTCCTTCCATGCACTGGCATAAATTTACTCAACAGAATATCAGAAACTTGCTGATGGTTGCTTACCTTACCCGAATAACTGTGGTACTACTGTCATGGTTTCGAGATAGGAAATGATAATGATTCATGAGATACTCTTCCGACAAACAAGGAAAAATTCAGCTTGGCTTGTTTGTGATCTTTGCCATCATCTCAGCTTGAAAGAACTCCAACGGGCCATGTCAGTCGAAACTCTCAGGACATGTAGAGACAAAAAGAGATTTCTAACAGAGACGAACATCAGAAAACCGTCATTAGACCGCATCTGGAACGCGAAATTTGACCCACATTTTATTCATCAAACCGAGACTCTCAAATTTTTGTGGGCCCCACTCGAAGACTTTGTGAGTGGAGTTTCAGTGGAGTGTATCATACACGCAAATCCCGGGTCCCTAGTTGGGAAGTTGATGACGAGGGAGGTTGTCGACGCGTTGACGTATGGCGTGAAGCCTCGGAATAAGTTTACTGTCCGGACTTGTAGCGAGGAGGTTTTGATAGTGATGGTATATGTACATTTGCAGATAGGTAAGATAATAGGCCTACTTACTATGTAGTACTGCTGCAATGCTCCATTTCATTTTTAATTAGCCCCACGATATTTTATCTGTAGTTTTTTTTTTTTTAGTTTATTTGCTTGGGGCCGCTGTTTTTCGCGTTGCAGATCTGGTCTATTACTAGTCTATAATTTCGACAGTTCCACAGCCCCAAGAAAGCCTCGTGTTCACTTATGATCTCTCAGCAAAAAACAAAAATCACACAAAAAGTTCCAAAGAAATATTCTGAGAATAGCCTTCCTCTCACTACCACTGCCTACTGAACGAGCTAGCAAGCCTCGAGGCAGGAGGGAAGCTCTAGTGTTTCAACAGCAGTGAGTCTTGGCCTTTCAATGTGTATTATAGTACACACCTCTCTTCTTTGATTTTTGATATTAGAGGTGTACAGCCATGCAAAAAAAAGAATACATACCAGAAATTCTTTTGAAAAGTCTGATGTCATTTTAAAAATGCTATTCATCAGAACTCCCGATGAGCATTTGATTTCAAAGCTGAAGCGCTGAGAACTGCTGAGAATCAGATCTCCTTAGAGAGCGCCCAGGGGGGCGGGTTATTTTTGATGAACGGCGAGAATGCTGTGCGTGGGTGAATAATTATGAGAGACTCGGACATACTTACGATAGCGCACGTTATGATCTCCCCCTCCCCTGAACGCAGTGCTGCTGATCTATGCTGTATACGTAGGACATGGGCACGCGCGGGATGTGCGGGATCCGCGTCGCGTCGCGTTACAAAGTATGTCATTGATGACAGATATCTTGGTCATCCTTTTTTCTTGTAGGATGGGGATATTTCCCCGCATCTTGCACAGGGCCGGGATGCTGTGCAGCGAAGTACGGATTTAAAGAAGTCATTTCCAGTGATCCAGTCAGTGATCCAGTGCTAATCCGGTACTTCTTCGTTCACTGCAGCTGTATAGACTCGAAATCTGCTGGTAGGACTTTTGGGATGTTAAGTCTCATCACTACCGGGAAAACGGTCAAGCTTGACCATATGCATGTCCGTCTTATTTTCCTGGTTACGTTGTGAATGCACTGTCGTGAAGGATTGGAAAGAAGATCTTACGAAGTGTCAATATGCAAGACCCACTTTTTACCAGGTTTATTCTCACCACCCCAGGCGTTCAATGTGGGACGGCGTCTGACGGCGTCTTGGAGGTGGCGGACCAGAGTCATTCAATATTAATATCTATGAGTGGTACCTAGGTGGGTCAGGATTGGGTTTTTGATATGAATGGACAAAGGTCAAATTCCGCTGACAGAACAAATCATTCGTATCAACGCAGGCCTCAAAAGCCTTCAAAAGCTCGGATCTATACTGTTCCATGTGATTGCCAAAAAAGATTGACTATTATTAAACTAACGTTGCTTGAAGGATATTCGAAGTTTTACATGTGCAGAAGCAGAGATTGTGCCAAGTCTGTCGCCGACGCGGCCATGTACCGTGCACACAGCTCAGGTCTAGTGTCGTGATCTGTACTTCGACTACGACAACGAGCATTTCCATATCTTCCACCGGCCTCAGAGACTACAAGGCTATACTAGCAGAGAGCTAGAACTAAGGTGAATCATGTATTAGTTTTATTACCCTCTGCAGAGTTGGCTGAATGAGCGATCCTTGAGCTTCTTCATTCCATCTTAGGATCAACGAACCTTTTTTCCTCCATGGCTCACTACCTCAGTCTCAACCGAGCCGATTTCCTTTTCGTGCCCGCCCAAGAGCAATTTGGTATCTCGGAGCCGCATGCTATCCAGGTGATGATTTATTCGACGGGTTTCCGTAGTTCGTGAGTTTCTTCTCAGGTTTGGTCCATCTTCCGAAATCGATGGGCTTTTTTGTTCACGCTATTTCGGTCATCATCCCTGGAAAGCCCTCAAATCGAATCATCGGTTGAAGATATTGCATTCTACTTCCATGCCCAGCCAGAAATCACGGTAACTTATGATCGGCTCTTATCGCATAAGATCTTACTTGAACAAAGGCCCCCTCTTCGAATTCCCAGGTCGCAGTGGAAAATATCATGATCGCTCATCTTTCTCAAGCATGTACTTTTCCAAAACGTGTCATCATCGAAGGAGCTACCTACATTCTGCACGGAGGTTCGTTTTCATCCCCACGATCGCGTTGATCAAACCGAGCGCGTCAAAAACGACCCTGATCGATCTTTTTCCAACGACGTTGTGACCTTTTTTTTTGCAGAGCGATTACCCTGTGAACTGGTGAAAGAACTCGTACTCAAGCACGGGGAAGAAAACGTCAAGATCGCGGACGATAAATGGATTTTTGAATTTATACCCAAGAGAGGGATGAAGAAGCTTTGAAGCTTGAAACTTTTTGTGTCAACACGCTGCCAACGTTATTGACTGCTTGCTTTGTCCCGATCAGTACACACAATATGACAGGAATTTGTTGCTCTCTGTCCAAGTCGGAACAAGTCCTCAAATTTAAACGGAAGCCTCAGTAGATGATATAGCTTTTTGTTTTTCCATTCCCAGCCAGAAATCACTGTAAGCCACGACCCATCCTTTTGAATGTCTCGATATGAATCGAGCTTTAGGCCGCATTGGAGAATACCTTAATCACTCGTCTTTCCAAAGCATATTGTTTATGAAGGAGTTACCTATGTCTTACATGCAAGGAAGTCTGTCCATTTCCATCCCATCAAAATGAACTTCAAAATGATACCGGTCCTAATCGAGTTTGCCTATTACTGTAAACCAAAGTGGCCTTTCATTTTACCTCAGACATATCAGCGGTAAGATCGTTTGTTTCATGATATGGATTGAACATGGCGATGATTTTGAAGTAATGCAGGACGAGGATGAGGACGCCTTGAGGCAATTTCAAGTAAAAATTTTCTACTTGATAGAGCAATATTGAACAGTATTTATAAAATATTCTCATTTCAATAAAAAACAATGAACAATTTCGACAGGTGACATAAAAGCTTTTATCTTAAAGCTCGTTTATTCCGACTAGATCCCATGTGTTTCCTTTGTGGCTGCCAGGATAGCAGGCACTTCAGGGAATCGAGGTACAGTCACACAGTCAAAAGGGACAGGTCGGCTGACCAGTGACAGTTAGTACCAGTGTACATATAAAAGACAGAACTCACACAACAAGTCCATAATTCACCTCATCATCATTGACTGGCAAGACAGGTTTACCGTTGGAATCCTTGACTGGTAAAATGTGACATGCCCACAAGATGCAGGCAATATCAATGAACAATTCGTAGTTCGCAACATATCTCCCTACACAAATACGACGGCCGAATCCAAATGCAACATCTCTGCCATTGCCGTCGGCCATAGCCGGTGCAGGTCTACCATTCACAATATGCCGTTCTGGTTTGAACTCCGTCGCATCGGGGCCGTAGATTTCCGGGTCATGGTGAATAGACAAAATATTCGCAATGACGGCAGTCCCTATAAATAACGAACGAACTTAACGATATAGTGATATTCGAAGACAGCTTGAATACCTTTGGGAATGTAATAGCCCTCATACCAGTCATCTTCAGTAGAGCGATGTGGTACACCTAATGGTGAGATCGGACGCAAACGCAGAGTTTCATTTACGATGCCGCGAATATAAGCTGAAAAGGTCGAAGAGTTATAGGCTGTTAAAAGGGATCATAGTAAATCGAGGCAATAACAAGACTCACGAAGCTGGTCGTAGTCTGAAAACATTGGCATTCGAGAGCGTCCGACAACAGTGTCAAGCTCTTCATGGGCTTTCCTCTGCACCTCTGGGTTCAGCAACATTGCGTGCATAAACCAAGCGAGCGCGGCAGAAGACGTGTCAGCACCACCGGCACTGTCAGTGATGGGTCGGATATTTAGCCCGCCAAGTTCTGAGTCCAAAAGACAGCTACTTACTATATTGTGCCAGCAAGATAAGCAGCCTCGACATCATTGAATTCATTCAGCTTGTCTTTGATGATAGTAGCGCAAAAACTCGGTCGTTCATCCCCGGCCGTCTGCAGATCAACAATGATTAATGATCAGTACGAGTAAGTAGCCCGCGTGCCCAGGCAAACCTACCACACGCTTGCGGACCTCATTGAACAAGCCCTTAAATACTACCTCATCTTTCTTATACCAGTCTTCTGCATCCTTCTTCCATGGTGCCATGAAGGAAGGAAGGTACTTCATCCATGTGAAAAGCTCGACATAATGTGCTCCGGGAAATGCAGCTCGAGTTAATCTGGTAACAAAACCATAGATATAAGCAACAGAAGGTTCCTTTTCATCTTTGATCATCGGAGTGTCATATATCAGACTCATGATGGCGGATGCAGTAGCACCTCGAAGGTGATTTTCCCATAAAGAAGCGTCTCGAAGCATAGCATCGACCAGGTGGATGGCTTCATTTTGCAGAATGGGGAAGTAATCCTTAGCAATACCCTTGTGAAGACCTTCGTGAGCGGCACGGCGCATAGCCCGCCATCTGTGTAACGAAACTCAGTAGAAATTTTGGAATTGCTGAGAACAGATTCACGAATCATTGCAATCTTTCAAAACGAAGAGTAGGCCGCGCGTCAAGATTTCAAATGCAACGATGTTTCGTGTTCGATCGGAGTAAATGAGAGCACGGCGATCAAGCAGATCTGTAGCTGCCTTGTGCGAGTTGAGTATGACCATGTCTTTCCCAGCAAGGTTAATGTACACAATAGGGCCTTCAAGGGAGAAAGACTTTGAACAATTGCTCCTTTCAAATCCACCAAGATTTCACGCACCATACTCTTCCTTCCATTGAGCAAACTCCTTCCATGCATCTGCCGAGATTTGAAAAAGGTTGCCAACAATGGGGAGGCCCCGAGGTCCAGGAGGTAGTTTCCCTTTCAGTGCACGTTGCACATAGCCAATGTGTTGAACAAAGGTAAAGATGCTCAAGAGAACCCAAAATTTGTTGGTCTCAGCAAGTAATTCCATGACTCTTGACATAGTCAGGCTAGTGTTATGGTTGTTCATTGAAAGTGTAAGTATAAGACTTACAGTTTGGAAAGCTGTCCCGCGAGAACCACGGGGCTCATTCCAGATCAATGATGTGTACAGTGGCCGCAAAAAATGATGTCGCCTCCCAATTCAAAAACTCAATTGGGAGGCGACATCATTTTTTGCGGCCACTGTACCTGTCTGGCTTGGATAGAAAGCCTTGTTCATGAGAAGTATTGCCTTCAATGTAGAGTCTGACCCACAACTTGAACTATCTTTGGAAATCAAAAAACATAAACATGCAAAGAATCCAATCACCTGTGGGAGGATTTGTTGGTCTTCCAATCAGAAAACATACATAGTCCCATGGACAAACTGCAGCATGTGCACCCGGGAACTAGTCTTGAGGACACTTCAGGCACCCCCCCTAGGGGACCTACTTAGGTGGAATGGTCCCTGTCCCAAGATCCACCCTAGAGGTCATAAGGGCCCGGACCTTCCCCCTTCTATCAGGCCCATGGGGGACTTCCCCATTACCTGGGGAGCTCAGTGGGACTTCCCTTTCCTGTGCTTGGGGAAGTTCCAGGACCTGCTTTGGGAGCATGGGAATTCCCCAGGATGACACATGTCACACTTTAGATTGGATACAAAAGACTCTAGTAGCTTACTTTACATAACAATATACCAGAAGAACCTGTTATTAAAGGGTTTGTAAAGGCTTGATTCAGATCAGAGTTTCTGCTATCCTATAAGTACATACAATACTAAGTTACTGACACATGTCACACTTCTTTCTTCAGCATATCAACTGCCCTTTCTATGTTCTTGTTCAGTATTCAGTATAATGGCAGGTGAAAATTAATCTTAAAAGTATGTACAGACAATACACTTACAGACTCATTAATCTTCAACCATGGTCCAATGTATCTAGGTATTGTAAGCCACTTGGGAACCTGGGAAATTACCGCATAAATTTACATGGTGCTTTATTCCACTCTGGCTATGTACTAGTGTATATGTCTATTGCATTACTGTAATAGTAGCTTGCATGACATGATCAATCCAACTCCTACATTTGCAGCCACTGATATCACATGTGCATCATTTTTAACAATCTTTCCTATAAGAACATTGCGCAAAGGGTGGCCTAATCGGCAATGGATAGTCTCGATCGAGATGGTAAATGCATGTGTCTGCTATTTCAGTGACATCATGCTGTGTATGTGGCAGGAAATATAATGTTTCTGCCAGATGACATTTGGTAAAAGATAAAAATCTTTGACCGGTTTTGCTCGTCAACTGAATATGCTGCGAATTACCACGCACATTTAAGTTGTCACTAAAAAGGTGCCAAGCGACAGAAGTCGCTGATTAAGGTCAGGAACATAAAACACAGGTTTGATCGTATAGATATTTGATCCTTGACTAAGACGGACTGATCCTCGGGCCGTAATATGAGTCAGGCCGTTTGCAGTTTTCACTGGAATGGGATCTATGTCTCGGAGTTTGGTAAAGTTGGCTTTATCGTTACTAAAATGTGCAGAAGCACCAGAGTTGAGTAGCCAATTTGACTTAAAAAAGTCCTCTAACATTTTCTCAAAACCCTTACACTTATCACACTTGGCAGCAGAACGATGCGCACATATGTTTGATTCAGGTAAAAGTACAGTGGGGGTAGCTACATAGGGACTAGTAATACTCCATTCACCTGCAGCGGAAAAATGCGCATTAGTGCCACTGTTTAAGGGTAGAGAAAAAGAGATGAACTCATCATCTTTGTCATCGGAGCCCATGGAGACTTCATCATAGTCAACACCCTTGGTCAATTGATCCAAAAGGGATTGAGACAATCCAGCACCTTCCAGCGCAGCGTCTTCCACAGGGTTGGACATGACAATGTCCTCGAGGGCACAAACATGTTCACAGGTCGGCTCGAGGCCAATGTCCCAGATCAGATCGATTGACCTCTTGGTAGAGGTGAAGAAGGCGTCGAAGGGCTTGGGCACTGGAGAGAAGAAAGGACGGTGCATGTCAAGTGCAGCCTGGTCCATGATGATGGTGGGGGATGCTATGTGAGAACACTCACCCTCATTACCATTGGCCGAGTTGGCCTTCTCTTTACCCTTGCCAGAGCGCTTGCCGTGCTGACGCTTCTTCTTTCCATCTCCATCCTGCTTAGTCTGCTGCTCAGCGCTGGTATTTTGGTGCTTCTGCTGCGACTTGAAGTCAGGGTCGCCATCCTTGCGCTTCACAGCTGAGAGTTTGTTGGCACTCTTGCCGGAATTTCCGTCGTTGCGCTTGCTCCAGCCTTCCCAGACATGGATAGCGGCTTTGCAGATATGTTCCAGCATCAGTCTCTATTTTGTCCATCGGCGTTTGAGTGGCCGACTGGACCATGTAAGAGTACCGTTCAGGGAGCTTACTGACAATCAGCATCGCCTGAATAAATCTCAGGACGGCCATACTGGTAATATTGTTGGGACCAGCAGGCGGGCTGTTAGCGGCAATTCGAGTGAAAAACTTAATGATGTTATTGATGGCGGCGGCGGGATGTTTGTCGTTAGGAATATGGTAATCAACGGCACATTTAAAGTCAGTGAAGACTGCTGCGACTCTGGGCTTGCTGTACTGACTTTGAAGACAGTCATACATCGCCTTCGCACCAGTCAAGTCTGAGATAGTGGACTTAATCTGTGGGGAAACGCGAAGCAAAATGTTACCCATGGCTTTGTACATGTCGTTACGCCAGGTTTTGCTATCTTTGGCATCGGTAGCAGCAGTGTCTTCCATAACGTACCAGACTCCTTGAGACATGAGGAATGCCTTGATGGCATTGGACCATTCGATCCAGTTGGCACCAGTGAGAACGGGGACACAGTTAACAAGAGCAGAGGACATTTTTAATCATAAAATGTTAAAAGATCTGGGGAGTCAAACCGTCAGCGTTAGTCCTACACTGTTAAGAGAATAATAAAGACAGCCGCAAGGGCGCCACTCAACGGTGACATCAACCCAATATCAATGTTCACCACAGTACACAAAGTAGTGCAGTAAAATGGATAACGTTCACGCAGTACTCAAAGTAGTGCAGCAAACGATAGAGTCAAAGCTTGGTATGTGATCCAATATGCAGCGGATAAAACACGCAACATGGATCAAGCATCCAGGTAACCAGAGATCAAGGGCTCGGGGCCCATAACCTGTCAAGGGCGCATCCTGCTATGCTAAGTAGAAGATGGTAAGATCTGAGACATACCTGGGGACAAAAGCTAAGACTGTTAGTAAAGAACTTAAGAGGGCTTAGGCGACTGTTTCAGAGAGAAACGAACTGAGCATTAAGGCAGGTAACTACTGTCCTTATATACTACAAAAGAGGGTGCACAGACCATGCAGTGCTCATAGCCATAAGACATATTCTACATATAGAAAGAGGCTGTGCATAATGTAAAGTGGATAAAAGAAAGGAATAGAACAAAGTTCAACAACTGACACTGATCCCAAAACCATAATCATCTTTGTCTTCACTGTCGTACTCACTGTCATCTTTGTCTTCACTGTCAGACTCACTGGCCTGTACTTGAGGTTGTTTACCTTGGATCCTCTCAGCTGATCTACCACCACGCTTATATTTTGTGGATGTATTCCTAGTAGCTGTCACCATTGTGCTCATAGCAGCTGCCTCCAAGAGGGTTTTGAGTATAGCTTTATTTTGTGCATATGAAGCTGCCTGGAGTGCACTGCCATAAAACCCACCTGGAGCATCAACATCTGCTCCAGCCTCTAAGAGAGTTTTGACAATAGTTTCATTTTGCCCATATGAAGCTGCCTGGAGTGCACTGCCATATCTTCCGCCTGAAGCATTGACGTTTGCTCCTGCATTCAAGAGAGCCTTGACAATAGCTTCATTTTGCTGATATGAAGCTGCCTGAAGTGCATTGCCATATTCCCCACCTGAAGCATTGACATCTGCTCCTGCATCCAAGAGAGCCTTGACAATAGCTTCATTTTGCTGATATGAAGCTGCCTGGAGTGCACTGCCATATTCCCCACCTGAAGCATTGACATCTGCTCCTGCATCCAAGAGAACCTTGACAATAGCTTCATTTTGCTGATATGAAGCTGCCTGAAGTGCACTGCCATATCTTCCACCTGAAGCATTGACATCTGCTTCTGCCTCCAAGAGAACCTTGACAATAGCTTCATCTTGCTGATATGAAGCTGCCTGGAGTGCACTGCCATATTCCCCCCCTGAAGCATTGACATCTGCTCCTGCTCCAAGAGAACCTTGACAATAGCTTCATTTTGCTGATATGAAGCTGCCTGAAGTGCACTGCCATATCTTCCACCTGAAGCATTGACATCTGCTCCTGCCTCCAAGAGGGTCTTGACTTTAGCTTCATTTTGCCAATATGAAGCTGCATGGAGTGCACTGTTATATTGTCCACCTCTTGCATCTACCAACATCTCTACTTTGTCTAAATGTCCTCCATATGAAATAGCTTGAAGAGTATTGCTATATTCATTATCTTGAGCATTAACATTTGCTTCTGTCTCCAATCTATAAGATGAACTGTCTTCAGAGACTGATTGAATTGAGCCCTGCATACATTCCAGTAAATACATGGCAACAAGCCCATTAATCCATAACTTACTTTAGGAATTTGAATTGTTGAATGTTTAAAGCTTGATATGTCTGTCTCATGATTAGAGGCAAACTGAACAAAAATAATTTAACAAGAATGAATGTTTTCTAATTATTTACAACTTACTTCAGACACTGGGACTGTTGAATGACTAGGATTTTGTATCTTCTCTTCAAGATTATTGTGACATTCATTGTCTGGGTCATAGCAACAAGTGTAAGATTCTGAGATGGGATCAAAGACTACAACCCCTTGTTGGTTTTTAGTAAATCATTATAAGATATATAAGTTCAATTCATACCATTCTCCAAGTGTTTAATGACATGAGTTCTAGTTATTCGCTGTATGAGCTCATCTTCTTCTGGCATTTCATAGTCATCCTTTTAGCTGCATCAGAAAGAGTCCCTCATGAAAATGATAAAGAGATTATTACCTCATGCATGACTGAGCACCACACACTGTCATGTGTAATGGCAATTTGACTGTCTGGAGACTTTTGAACTATCAGTATAGAAATTAATCATGACTTATTCCCCCAACTTACCTGCTTGAGAAGATACTTATTGATAGTATCAGATGGATGATAGGGCTAATCATAGTTGTTAACACTTTTTAGCACCTAGCAATGATTGGGTGTATGCTTACCCTTAACTGGAGTTCAGTTCCATCATACTGCACCATTGGATCCATTCCAGACAACATTTCATCTTGTGCAACGCTGACTGAGCTACCCTGGCTTCTCTCTCCTGATTGATTTTCTCTCTGGATTTCATTTACTCTTCTGAGATTTTCTCTTTGTGGAGAAGAAGCATTAGGGTTGGGTGGGAGATTAAGCATAGCAGGTCTACTCATCACTCTCTCAACATTTTCATCAGGAATTCGAAGAAGGTCTGACTCAGTTGTATGGTGACAATTGTCATCACGATACCAGCCCCAACGTTTTGACATGTGAGCCCACCAGCCTTTAGGCCTTAACATGATTTTCCAACCAAGTATAAAGACTGCCAAATTTTGAGATAAATGTCCAGGTGCTGAATGTCGTTGATCTCCAGATGTGGAATCCTTCCGAAAACCTCTACCAGGAATGGATGTGATGCTCAGCCGAAGCTTGCCGGAATGAGCTGGAGACTCCCCGTGAAATACTGCAGTATGATAACAAGCAGTTTTGAGGAAGCCTGAGATGATGTATAGGGAGCCATTCCGTATGTCAGAGTAGCCCCGCTCGTGGAAGTAACGGTACCAGGTTTCTGCATGAGCTGCAGCAAAGTCACGCAGAGAGCTGGCCATCACATACTCCGTCTTCGAAGCACCTTGGGGAAGTAAGAGTGCTGCGCCTTCTGAGTGACGGGAACGAAGTTGGAATCCAATATTCGCGTCAATGGGTAGGTTACTAAAAACCAGGTCAGTACTAGTAGTCAGCTACAGCATGAGAACTTCGTAACTGAGCACATACCTAATCCGAACATCGAAATAACCACCGTCCCGTATCTCAGTTCCTTCACTATGAATCGTGTCGCCTGGTAAGACCTGACTATTCCTGGTCAAATACCCCGCTTTATCATCCAATTCGAGGGGCTTGAAGTTTCCAGGTACCCCTCGCCATTTCTGGTGAATTTCATGGTTTTCGGGTAAAGTAATATTGAACAAGAACTCGAAACCGCCATCCTGAGTAATGAACCCAACATCTCCCACTTTTATTCCATCCTCGTAGTATTCGGCTGGTGTTTGTTCATTAGGCTCCGGCGTCCATAGTGGGTAACCATGGCCTTTTGGGTAGAGCATACGAGCATAGAGTTCATGAGCTTTCAAGTGCTCCTTCTTCGGAGGCGAATATGGTGACTGTGGAGGATTAGGGTTAATGGAGTGGTTCCCGAAGTAGTTATTTGTGCGGTAAGAGTTGTAAGAGCTATTATTGTCGGTGCGGTGAGAGTTGTGAGAGTTATTATTGTCGGTATTTGTGGTGTTGTAGCTATCGGTGATGTCCCGGTTATCATTATCATGATGCTGGTTATGACGAACGGTTGGGAGTTCTGGTCCGTGTCGGATCTGGTTCATCTCGTATGCTGTCTGAAGCAAAACGGGTGGTGGTGAATGGATGAAGGTAAGGTCAGATATCAGACGCCCACGTGTTCTCGGTGCCAAGGCAACGCAATTCCTTTTTTTTTTTTTGACATCATCATGTTTATGACGGCGGACATATCTGGTATGAAGTCGACCAGCATATACTCCACGGCTCAGCTCGAAGTCTCGAGAAATACATAGGTATGAGGACTAGAACCCAAGGCGTCTCACCCCGATCATACATACCCGTGAATCCTAGCGTCAACACTTCCCATCCTCTTTCTCTCTGAGCCCCTCATTCATGATTCAATCATTCCTCCAGACGCTCAGTTTAGCCGGAACACTTGTTCCTATCTTCTCAGCCTGTCTTTACTCGCCCTAACCTCCCAGTCTAGACATGAACACGAGACGTTTCCACATCCTTCCAGCGCGAGTGTCTTCCATTCCCATTCTTATATCTCTCACTACGATCATGATATCGAGCCTATACCCAACCCGAAGTTGGACACGCTACAAATCAGTGTCTCGGACCACCTGTCCCTCTGGATAACCTTATTCAAGCTGTAGGTCTGGCGGGCGTAATTAGAGTTGTACGGACTGGGGCGTTCGGGTATGAAGCAGCTGTTGAAAGCGTCTTGGGTCACGTCTTTTCCAACCAGAAAGATGACAGCAATGGGCAACACCAACTTTTTGACACTCCTAGTCCATCTTCATCCCAATGCTTTTCTTCTTCCTCGTAAACGGGCTCGAACAAAAGCATAGCAAACTCGTCGACTTCATCCTACCTTCTTTAACGTCATCCTTCCCCTTTTTCCTCTTTATTTTGGCTTGGGTTATAGGAACATGCCGTGAACGAAGCCGGAGACACCAGATCTAAGACACGGAGATGACCGAAGAGTCTTCGACAGGGAAGGCCAGACTTCGGAACATCTTTCGTTGTCGCTTCAAGCTGACAGCCCCGATGCCGAGAAGGATAACATGAAGAATGACGGTGTTTAGGAGAACGAGTGAGGGGTAGACATGGTAGACCTGCGTTACGGTGGTCCTAGAGCTCGTCGTTCTCAGACCTTGGGTATGGGCGTGAACTTGGGTCAGAGTCCATTTCCGACGTTGCCCAAACTGCTGGTTCTTTACATCGCTTTTTTCACCTCCTCGTCCCCCTCTTTGCTATTAAGTATAGTAACACGACTTCCAACGTAACTCGTACTCGTCGCTATATGGAGTTGGTACATGAGACCGGGGTCGGGAAAGGTGCGGGTATGGGAGGCAGTGGTTATAAAGATGTGATGAACATTTCGTTTTTTGTCTTATTCGGCATGTCCTCTTCTCTTATATTTCTATCCATATCCGATCCTCATCTTTTTCATTCTAGACCGAGCTCCCGCTTTGGTAGACTTCCGGATCCTTTTCCCTCCTGCCTTTCACGACACTTTATTGCATTCAAAACCGTCACCTCCGGAACCATCAAAACATTTATCACCGTCGCCCTTTTGTTTGTACCGCCTCTCTTGACTTTTTATCTTCGGGGTCAACTCCTGTGCAATACAGTGCCAGTGTGCAGAAAACCTAGGAATACGACGACCGAGACAGTATCCACGGCATCCTCGCGTTAGCCGAAGTGAGAAGTAACGGACCGGTTGGACGTTTAAACGGGCAGACATTTTGAGACTATTTATGGGTCAGGTAAGTCGCTCAACACATTTTCTTTCGATTTTGAAATGTCGAGTACAATGTTAATTTTCACCATTTTTCCTGCGATCTATGTCACCAGTAACCCTCCCAACATATGTTCTTCCAATCGCACCTTAATGTCTTCCTTCTCCGCAGACTATGGTCCTGTTACAAAAGCTGGACACTGGGAATAACACCAACACCCCGTTGACGAGAAATACACCTCTTACCCTCATGGACAATGGTTTAATGCAAACGATCCGCTTCTATCGTTCGGTGCTGAGGTCGTTTCATGACGGTCTGGACGCGGGGTCTTGGAAGCTGTGTGGGTGAGGGTGAGGAGAGTCGTGAGCGGTGGGAGACAGGGTAGAGGTGTTTGGTCATTTGGTATCGGAAAGATTCTAAGAGCGGTGATAATAGCCTATAAACGATATAATCAATAGGGCAATTATACAGTCTTCGGAATTTATACCTCCTGCCTCTATTTGCTGTTAGCAACGGAGCGTTCTGGTAGTGTCGTCAAAGGTCCTGGAGTCGGGTTCAAGGAAGCGTGTCGAACGGTTGCAACACCATCTTTTCGCCATCTTCCAAAGGAAAGTATCCGAAGCTCTTCTCTAGCAACCTCTTCATTCTGCACAATTGCTGAGTTGCGGAGGAGTGACTCGGACCGGATAATTTCGGACTCCGCCCCATATAACATCTCAATGAACAACTTGTCAACCCCATAGTTGGTGCTACCAAATTTCAAAACCCAGAAGAGATCTAAATGCGAGTTGACGTTGGCATTGACTATGGTTCTGTCAGCTTCATAGTTATCTATATTATCGCTCTCGAAACCATGCCTTTGCTGGAATTAAGGCTAAGAAGTGAGTCTTCAAACCTCTGATTATCATCCTTCGTGTGTTGTTGGCGTCCGTCCATATCTTCAATATTTTGTGTCATTCCAATTTCTCATTTACGGTAATATGTTATTAGCCCCCTGGCAGATAAAGCGCATCATGGCCTCGTCCCGGCTATCGGAGGTAGCCAACCTGGAATATTTGTATGAACCAACAATCCATCCATAACGTCTATCTAGTAGCGACCTTATTCTACCCCCGACGCCCGTAGTTCCTACTCCTCCGCCAAATGTCTTTACACCACATGTCAAAACTCTGGAAGTCGACTCCGAAATCCCCCTTACCAGGTGTCATAGAAGACCTCGCTGCTGTCTCAGAACATGACCTCTTGATGATGACGAAGATGATGATACCAACGCATCTGGCGCATCATTCTTCCCTTACTTTGACGTCCTTCAAATAATCATCCGATCCGTTCTATCCGAAATTATCTCCTTTCCTTCCCCGACGAACACATCATCACCACGACGCGTGAAGAAAACTTTCGTTCAAACCGTCTAACAGCTTCTGCAGCTCCCTCGTCTTCAGTCTTCAGCTTCTGCTCAAGCCAAGTCTCCTGCGAGATCGGGTTCTGTAGCACCTGGAGGTCACCATGTTCCAGGTACACCTGTGAAGTCGCAGCAACAGCATCCACAACAACAGTAACAGCACGTACAGAAAGATCCGTTGACTTTGATCAGACGATCAGCGCTGGAGGTATTGACTGTTTTGAGGGAGTTGGAGGAGAGAGCGAGGTTGCCGTTGATGGACGATGCTTATGATACCCAGAGTGATGGTGGTAAAGACTCTTCTTCGAATGGTGGAAGTGGGAGCGGGGGTTTGCATTCTCGGGTCGCCAGTCCAAGTAGTAGACCTGCTGAATTACCAGAGGAGAATGGAGGGGTCGGGTTGCATGAGGTGGACGCTGATATGTCGGTCGCGTTTTCGTTTGTGAGAGTTCAGGGAAAAGACAAGAGTGTGCCGGTTTGGGAAGACCTTGATGCGGATGAAGCGTTTTCGGATGACGACGAGAAGGAAAAAAGGGAAAGGTGGGACGAGAGGCTTGTCGTTGGAAGTGGATGGTTGTACAAACAGGATTTAACGTTGCGGGACGTGGATAAGGAGAGAAAGGTCGTGAGCGAGTATGTGGATATTGTCGATGCGGTTTTGTTCCATGGCGAGAAGGCAGAAGACTCTGGGAAAAGGAAAGAACGAGGTTGGGTTAAGGAAAGACGGAAGTTACAAAGGAGGGAAGAGGAGAGCCAGTGCAGGTGATCTTGGGGGGAAGACGAAGGGATTAGGCATTTTTATGGGTGACCCTGGATTCGGGAGACGTTACCGAACATCATGGATGGGAGCGCTCTCACCACTGAGCCTGGTAGCATGGGTGGAATTGAAGAAGGCGACGAAGATGCGGAAGAAACAGAGCTAGAGCCACCAGGTTGTTCGTTAACGGACGACAGCTCTATAGATGAGGAAGACTTGCCCGAATGGGTGAGAAAACACTCATACGAAGGTAGAGATCTCGGTACGTCCTCTTCTCTTCGATTATCTGTATCTTATACTTACACTCCGTGTTCTAGACCGGGTTCACGCTTTGATACACTTCCTTTTCCTTCCTGCTTTCCATGACCGTCACAGTATTGCATGTAAGTGACCATGTAAGACCTTACTGGAAGTACGATAAGATCAGGTTTCTTCGAATTGTCGGCAGCTTTCAGAATCATTTCCCTGGCATGCTTGAGATTGTCAGCCTTGTTGGCACCTACATCACCAAGCTGAACGAGAGCCAAAGTAAATGACTTGAACACAGGTGGTTTAGTTAACTCGGACATGAGTGTTGCCATCAGCTGGTATGCGCAAGATAAAGTATTGTCAGCTATGTTACTGTACATACTGTATATAAATTACAATTGCCCCTTCCCAAATGGTGCAAGCATAAATTATTATTTCTTTTTGTATCAATGGTTCTACAGTCATGATGATGTTGCTTCTACATTGGCTGCCACTGTTTCTTTAGTACCCTCAGCTTTGCTCTCAGGGGACAGCGCTTTACCAGTAGTCTCAGCTGTGGGAGAAGCATCCTTCACTTATCCACCCTTTGGGGTTGGACCGGTACCCCTGCCACGTCCTCTTCCATGTCCTCTTCCCCTGTAAGAACCACGAACACCACCTCCTCTAGTCCACTGACCTTCAGGCTGGTTTTGTGAAACTTCTTTGCCCTCTGCACCTTCCTCCTCCTTTTCTACGTTTTCCGTTGTCTGTTTAGAATTTGAGGCTTGACCCTTGTTCTTCCAATCTGGGGCAGGTTTGCCAGAATCCCATTCACGACTCTGAATTTTGTCCATCTTTCGTTTAGCATTTTGCTCGTGAGCATTGTCAACGGACTCTTGGACTTTATGGCTACGTGTCTGTTTGGCCCGGTCAACCTCTTGAGTTTTACGGAAAGCATCTTCATCGGCTTGGACGTCCTGGTGGAAAGAAGGGTCTTAGATCTGTTTTCAGGACTCTTTTAATCATGTTATACACATACCAGTAGACGTTGCTTGATCTTCTCATTCTGCTGCCTAATTCTTTTTATACGCTCAGCTAGTTCCTCATCACTTAGTTTATCCTAGATTAGAATAAGTATGTTTCCATAAAAAGCCAGAAGGGAGTTGAGAGACTTGCCCATTGCACACCACCTGTTTTGACACGTTCTGGATTCACATATGGCTTTTTCCTCTCCTTTGCTTCCCCACTTGGTTGAGTTGGGCTAGAAGCCTCTGTCGGAGGCTGTTCTGAGGAGGGAGACTGCAGGCCCGAAGGCTGGGACTTTGGTTCCACAGTGGGAGTGGAAGCTTCCTTGGAGGTAGAGTTATCTGTAGCATCCAGGGAACCCTTTATACTGAGGTTGTTAAAGTCAAGACCATTGCCATATTCACTACCTTGAGCATTAACATCTGCCCCTTGATCCAGCAACATCTTCACTATGTCCAGATGTCCTCTATATGAAGCAGCTTGAAGAGCATTGCCATGTTCATCACCTTGAGCATCAACATCTGCCCCTTGATCCACCAATACCTTCACTATGTCCAAATGTCCTCCATATAATGCAGCTTGAAGAGCACTGCCATGTTCACCACCTTGAACATTAACATCTGCCCCTTGATCTACCAACATCTTCACTATGTCCAGATGTCCTCCATGTGAAGCAGCTTGAAGAGCATTGCCATGTTCACCACCTTGAGCATTAACATCTGCCCCTTGATCCACCAACATCTTCACTATGTCCAGATGTCCATTATATGCAGCAATTTGAAGAGCATTGCCATGTTTACCACCTCGAGCATTAACATCTGCTCCTTTATCCACCAACATTTTCACTATGTCTAAATGTCCTCCATACGAAGCAGCTTGAAGAGCATTCCCGTGTCTATCACCTTGAGCATTGACATCTGCTCCTGCAGCCATTAACATCTTCACAATGTTCAGATGTCCATCACATGAAGCAGCTTGAAGAGCATTGTCTTCAGAGACTGATTGCACTGAGCCCTGCATACATTCCAGTAAATACATGGCATCAAGATCATTCATTTCTAACTTACTTTAGTGATTTGAATGGTTGAGTGTTCAAAGCTTGATATGTTTTCCCCATAATTAGAAGCTAACTGAACTGCACTCTTTTGAAAATAATTTAACGAGAATGAATGTTTCTCATAATTAGTTACAACTTACTCCAGAAATTGGGATTGTTGAATGACTAGAATTGTGTATCTTCTCTTCAAGATGATTGTGATATTCATTGTCTGGGTGATAGGCACAAGTGTAAGCTTCTGAGGTGGGACTGAAGACCACAACTCCTTATTGGTTTTTAGTAAATAATTATAAAATATACAATCTTAATTCATACCATTCTCCAAGTGTTCAATGACATGAGTTTTAGTTATTCGCTCTATGAGCTCTTTCTCTTCTGGCATTTCATAGTCATCCTTTTAGCTGCATCAGAAAGAGTCCTTCATGAAAATGATAGAAAGAGGTTACCTCATGCATGACTGAGCACCACACACTATCATGTGTGATGGCAATTTGACTGTCTGGAGACTTTTAAACTATGAGTATAGAAATTGACCATTCATTTCTCCAACTTACATGCTGGAGAAGATACTTGTTGATAGTATCAGATGGATGATAGGGCTGATCATAGTTGTCAACACATCTCAGCATCCAGTAGTGACAGAATCTATGCTCACCACTAGCTGGGATTCAGTTTCATTATACTGCACCATTGGATCCATTCCAGACAATATTTCATTCTGCACAAAGCTCACTGAACCACCCTGATTTCTCTCCTCTGGTTGATTTTCTCCATGAGCTTCATCTGCTCCTCTTCTGAGACTTTCTCCTTGTAGAAAGGAAGTGTTAGGGTTGGGTGGCAGATTAGGCATAGTAGGTCTACTCATCACTCTCTCAACATTATCTGGATTTTCACCAGAAATCCGAATAAGGTCTGACTCAGTTGTACAGTGATGACTGTTGTCATGACGCCAACGCAGATATTCTGATATGGGAGCCCACCAGCGGCCTTTAGGCCTTAACATGATTTTCCAACCACGTATAAAGACTGCCAAATTTTGGGATAAATGTCCAGGTTCTGAATGTCGTTGATCTCCAGATGTGAAATCCTTCTGGAACCCTCCACCAGGAATGGATGTTACGCTCAATCGAAGCCTGCTGGAATCAGCTGGAGACTCCTCATAAAATACTGCAGTATAATAACAAGCAGTTTTAAGGAAGCCTGAAATGACATATAGGGAACCGTTCTGTATGTCGGAGTAGCCCAGCTTTTGGAAGTAACGGTACCAGGTTTCTGCGTGAGCTGCAGCGAAGTCATGCAGAGAGCCAGTCATCATATAATCCGTCCGAGAAGCACCTTGGGGAAGTAAGAGTGCTGCACCTTCTGGGCGATGGGAATGAAGTTGAAATCCAATATTCGCGTCAATGGGCAGGTTACTAAAAACCAGTCAGCTATGGCACGAGAACTTCGTAACCGAGCACGTACCTACTACCGGTCTCCCGCACCTCAGCTCCTATGCTATGAATGTACCCCCCTCTTGGGATCTGATTCTCCGTAGTCGAAAACCCCCCTCGAGGATCCAAGTCCAGAGGTATGAAGTTTTCAGGTACCCCTCGCCATTCCTGGTGAATTTTATGGCCTTCTGGTAGGGTAATATTGAACAGGAATTCAAAACCGCCATCCTGAGTAACAAACCCAACATCTCCCACTTTAATTCCATCCTCGCGGTATTCAGATGGTGTTTTCCCATTAAGCTCCGGCGTCCAGAGTGGGTAACCATGGCCTTTTGGGTAGAGCATGCGAGCATAGAGTTCATGAGCTTTCAAGTGCTGGGCCTTCCTTGGAGGCGACGATGGAGACTGTGGAGGGCTAACGGAATGATTCCCAAAGTAGTTATTTGTGTTGAAAGAGTTATGAGAGTTATTGTCTGTGCGGTGGGAGTTGTGAGAGTTATTATTGTCGGTATTTGTGGTGTTGTAGCCATCGGTGATGTACCGGTTGTCATTATGCTGTACACGACTAACGGTTGGGAGTTCCACTCCGTATCGGATCTGTTGATGACGGTCCCTCTCGTATGCCATCTGAAGCAAAACGGGTGGTGACTGAAGGAAGGTAAGGTCAGAGGAGAACATATCAGACACCCACGTGTTCTCGGCGGACAGATTTCTAGCTTTTTACAATTCTGAATTTGCTTTTGGTCCGTGAACGATAAACCCAGTTCATGCTAGATCACCAATGTGGATACACTAGTGGGCAGAGCGCCTCTTTCGATGTCTGTCTCCGTCCATCCTTCCAACGTTTTATACTGACACGGTCATCACAGCCTTTTCACCAGTCCTCATAAGGAATTACTCCCTTTTATCCCATCTGTCCAACAAAACCAAATTGAAAGAATACTGTCACTCCAGCGCGAGTCTCCTCCCCCATTTTCACGTTCCTCACTGAGATCATGATGATCGCTCGGACGATATGGAGCCTATACCCAACCCGAAGTTGGACACTCTTCCGGAGCATCTGTCCCTCTGAATAACCTTATACAAGCTGTAAGTCTGGCGGGCGTGACCAGAGCTGTACAGACTGGGGCCCTTGGAAATGAAGGAGCTGTTGAAAGCGTTGACGACCCTTTGGGATACTTTTTTTCTGATCAGAAAGATGATAGCAATGGGAACTTGAATGGACCATTAACTTTTTTTGGTACTCCGAGTCCATCTTCGTCCTGCCTTCTTCAATGTCATCCTTCCCCTTTTACCTCCTCTTGATGGATATCCTCGCTCCCTAGGTTATAAGAACGACGGGGACACTAGGTCTAAGACACGGAAACGACCGAAGAGTCTTCGACAAGGAAAAGATCCCCTTGACCAGACTTTGGAACATCTTTCATTGTCGCTTCAAGCTGGCAGCCCCGACACCGAGAAGGATAACACGGAGAGTGACTGTGTTCGGGAGAACGAGTGAGGGATAGACGTGTTATGGTTGCTTCTAGAGCTTGTCGTTCTCGGACCCTGAGTTGGGTATGGGTGTGAACTTGAGTCAGGGTCCATTTCCGACGTCGCCCAAATTGCTGGTTTTTTACATCGCTTTTTCCACCTCCTCGTCTCCCTCTTCATCATCTTTGCTTTTACAGCAAAACGACTTCCAACGTAACTCGTAATCGTCGCTATATGAAGTTGGTACATGAGACCGGGGTCGGGAAAGGTGCGGGTATGGGAGGCAGTGGTCATAAAAGTGTGATGAACATACGCATTTCTTATTCGGTATGTCCTCTTCTCTTGTACTTTTATCCATATCTGATGCTCGTCTTTTCCGTTCTAGACCGAGCTCGCGTCTTGATACGCTTTGTTTTCCCTCCTGTCTTTCACGACGCTTTATCACCTTCAAAACCGTCACCTCTGGAACCATCAGCACAATTATCATCGTTGCCCTTCTGTTTTTACCGCCTTTCTCGACTGTTTATCGATATCCTCGGGGTCAACTCCTGTGCTTCTAATAGTAGAGTGCTGGTGTGCAGAAACCTTAGGGATACGTCAACCAAATCAGTATCCTCGACATCCTCGCGTTAGCCAAAGTTGAGCAAAACAGCAAGAAACGGACCGGTTGGACGTTTAGACGGGCAGACAATTCGAGACTACTTACGGGCCAGGTATGTCTCTAGCATACATATCTTCTTTCGGTTTTGAAATGTCGAGTACAATGTTGATTTTCACCTTTTTCTTGCGATCTATATTGCCAATAATCCTCCCAAAATATGTTCTTCCAATCGCTCTTTAATGTCTTCCTTCTCCGCAGGCTATCGTCCTGGTACACTAAAGCTGGAATCTGGGAATAACACTAACACCCCGTTGACGAGAAATACCTCTCTTACCCTCACGGAAAACAGTCTAATGCAAACGACCTGCTTTTATCGTTCGGTGCTGAAGTCGTTTCATGATGGTTCGGACGGGATCTTGGAAGCTGTGTTGGTGAGGGTGTGGAGAGTCGTGAGCGAGGAGAGGGGGGAAACAGGGTATAGGTGCTTGGTCATTCAGTGTCAGAAAGATTAGACTTGAAATTTAGGAGCGGTGGTTATGGCTTGTAAACGGTATAGGGCAATTATAGATTTTTCGGGTTATACCTCCTGCGTCCATTTGCTGTTAGCGACGGGATTATTCCCTCAGAGTGATGGGTGGATTATTCCCTCAGAGTGATGGGTGGTCGAGTATAGTGAATGGGTAATTAGACCACCATCGCGACTGCGAATGACTGAGGGTAGGGCTCCCGCATTACACATTCTTAAGCAAGTCCGGTTTACGGTTCAATGGGCTGTAGCCTTCGCACTTTCCCATTATAACGATGCGTTCTCATTCAACTCCTCGCATGGTTAGCTTCTATAGTACGCATGACTACAACTCTGTATGCTCCGAGGGCTTGAAAACAGTCCCTGGCTCATTTTTTGGAAGTTTAAAGCCACCCCATCCACAACTGACCCAGTGTATCGTACTTTTGTTGGACGCAGATTCCCCGAGGTATGGACAAAACCACAAGGACTAACGACTTACCACCAAGGAAAAACTCATCGACACCCACTTCTGGCAATTGACCGCCCACACTAGTGAGATTATATGGTTCCAGCGCGGCGTACACTGAGATCCAATGTGGCCCTTCGTTTACATTGGATCCTGGCCAAGACAGATATCCCCCAGAACGAACGGAAAAGTACATGAATGTGACCGTTTCCATAATCAGAGAGATATCGGAGGGCGTAGCTGGTATAACACGGCAGGATGGACGTATGTCTGTTTGCTGAAGAATGAAATATTCATGCTGCTGACGCTCATATTCAACTGATCCAAGGAAATGTACCATCGGAGGTAGACTCCCGGACAGAGCATCGCACTGTACAAATAATAATTCCGATAAAAGAGCGAAATTTGGCCGACTCACACATAAATGAACAGAATCCAGCCTGTCATTCAAGGGAATCCGGTCTGCCCTTCAACAAACTTCAAAAAGTAAGGTCGACAAGGTGCTGAAGAAGCGAGAGTATCACGGTCTTCATGCTTGAAGAGAGGAAGTGGGCGGGGATTTTTTATTAGACATAATAGCGCTGTACAAACCTTTTGGCAAATTTTGTGCTGCGTCTTTGAAAACCGCAAAATCGTGTATGTGATACACGTGCATTTTGTTGTAGCGTGAGAAGACGGGTGAACGTAACTTTGCGATCTGGATCCCGAGTAATTCGGAAAAAATCGGTTCTTTACTCCGCTTTCTGATGCTGACTGGAATGTCGACGGTGCATCATAAATTTAACATAACTACTACAACCCAATCGGCGAGGTCTTTACCGTTAGAAATCCTTAACTTGTCTGAATTTACCAGATTTTTCAGGAGGTCCTCGATGTGATCATGATAGGCAAAGGATACAATCACTTTTCTGTCACCTTTCTATGTACTTGTCTAGTACTAGTCTTCAATTCTGAGGTATATTTCTATTGGATAAAATGACTTAGTTTCTGGTAACCACAGCGGTACAAACGTCTTCGAGTCATCTAACATAATTTCCGTACAACAGCCAAAGCATTATATCTCTACAATAGGTCGATCAAAGCACTGTCGTTTGATCTAATAGTTTTGTACTTTGATAATACAGATACAGATAACGCATGTGGCTAGTGTTTTTAGTTTCTTGGACTGGTAGATCCTTATGAATGGTGTTTGAATATTTAATCACATCGGAGAATTACAGTTATGATGAATAGGCAAAAAATACTAAGTTCTTCTGTGGGCACACATCTACGTGCTGTTCTCATATCCGGCTTTCATGAGCTTGAGAGCTTCAGGAGAACGAGGAACAAAGGAACATTTAAACGGTGCTGGGTGACTAGAGAGAATGAATCAGTAAAAAACTCGCAAAATCAAAACACGATTGCATACCAAACCACCTCTCCGACGATATCCACAACGGGCTCGATTACTTTACCATTACTGTCGACTGCTTTATTGATATTGCAAGTGGCAACGAGAGACGCGATGGCAATCCAAGCAGAGCTGAGACCGAAATAGCGCCCAGGGCAAACACTAAAGAGGAGATTTTTTACGTTCGTTATTAAGGTAAATACAATTTGGTGGATACTCACCGCCTCCCGAATCCAAAAGCAAATTGCGCGGGGTGGAGTGGGAGCTTTTTTCCAGGTTGTTGTAAGAAGCGCTCGGGCTTGAAGCTGTCTGGGTCGGGATACATCTCGGGATCACGGAGGATATTCCTCGGGGGGGCATCAGCATCTGTCGAGCTCAGAATAAGACTAGACAGACTTACCAAGTATTTCCAATGATGATTGATCCTGAGAAGGGGTGTGTTCGAGATATACTAAGTATAAATATCGAAATACTCACCTCCTGGAATGAAATGTCCTTCATATATATCATCCTTAACAACGCGATGCGGAAGTGCTATAAACGATTTTTAGTATTTCGCTAGGGTAAGACTTGAAAAGGCGATTTACACAACGGAAGAACAGGAATCCATCGCAAAGTCTCTGTCAAAACGGCTTCGAGGTAGGGCAATTTCTCGCGGTCTTCGAAATCTGGAAGTCTGGAGTTCCCCACGACTGCGTCGATCTCTGCTTGAACTTTGGCTTGGACATCAGGATAAACAAGTAGTGCCAGAATGGCAGAGAGAATGAGAGAAACAGTCTGTTATATCGTCATCAATGATATTGTAGCATCTCAGTCTCAAGAACCAACCGTATCAGCGCCAGCTAAAGAATGAATGGTGAACTTCGAGTAAAGTTGATAAATCACTAATGAACACTGATGAACTTACCGACAAAAGCGATACCAGCGCAATTCTTTATGACTTCCTCCATTTCTTTCGAGTCTTTGAATTTTTCTAGGCTATCGATGGCGAAGCAGGGCACACCGGTTCCGTTTTCCTACATAGGATCATGAGTAATGTATTCAAGGTTAATGCAAAAGATTCGACCGACATAATTCCTCTTAAGATCTACCCAAGGGCCGTCTTTTGCCTCTAGAGAATGCTGGCCCCAGAGCTTGGCCTTTCTTTTGAAGGATGCGCCAGGGAACCATGCTAAAGGTGTTCATAGTGTGAGCGATGAACCCAAGCTTCAAAATCAAGACGTACACGGAATGTATGCCAACATGGGAACATAGTCCACGAGGAAAGAGCCGTCTAATGCCTCAGCTACACTCCTGACGGCTAAATCTGCAAGATGGACATAGTAATCATTTTTGCGCGCCATCTTGTGACCGTATACTGCTTTCAAAATGGCGTATCCTGCGTGGCTAACGAGAACTTGTTCAGCAAAAGTGAAATTGGCGAATTAATGTACTTACTGTCGAACGTGGTCGTGAAATTCTTCAGGGTCTTCTATAAGTTTATTCAAAAATAAGGTAGCCGACTCTCTCTGGATAGGATAGAATTCAGGAATTTGACGCTGTTGAAAGTATTGATGGAAGGTCTTGCGATGCAGTCTACATGCAAAGAGATCAGTAAACCGTCAAATATCAGTTGATATATCTAACCTCCACCGATCCGAATACCTCATGTCTATAATCATGTCAAAACAAGATACTATCTGTCTGTGTATAGTACTTACGTGCCAAGTTCCAGGCCCATCTAAAATCGCCAAGATAAGTTGCATGGCTTACGATCGTGACAGTGAAACGACCTACTTCATCAATTCATTCGCCATATACATCTCTTGACCTCAATTTTAGTAACGTTCTATCGGTGAAAAGATGTAACGATACTTACTTGGTCTATCTGAGTAGTTCGCAGACCTCTTCTCGAAGAGCTCATCCACAGCTTTAGCCGAATTGACGACGATTGTGGACTCTCCAAATGGCATTTCGAGATAGACGAGATCCCCAAATTCTTTGGCCCACTTAGTATAGACCAAGTAAATCGGTTCGGTAAGCTTGTGTGTATCTTGCCAGTTTCCTACGATAGGCAGACGCCTGGGACCAGGAGGGAGCGGGAATGCAGAACGAGAGCGTTTAGAGAACGCGTAATAGACGACGACGGCGCATACGAGCCCAATGAGTACATTTGCTGAAATCAGGCCCATCTTGATCGTGACTTGAGGAACGAAGTCAGCGGTTCACGGATAGGCTAAGATGACCGTTCGTTGGTTTTTAACCGTCTAAGCTCTTCTGGATCAGGAAGCAGACCTGAGCCAAATCATAAGCAGGACTCTACAAAGTCACCAACCATGATTCAGATTGTTGCGGTGAAGCGTTTACAATTATCTGGGACGTCGCATGCATGACTGACGGTGGGAAATGTGAAAGTACCGCAAAGGTCTTTCCCAAGAAGGCAAAGATTGGAGTAGCCTGGCGGCTCTCGTAATGATTTTGCGGCCAGTGAAATTCAATCCTGCAACGATTGGACCAAGTTCTGCATCAATTTCACCGCACTCATCAGCAAAACCTAGATACCATTTCCAACTCTTTCACGTTGACATCTGAGCACATACGTTCAAATTTGGAATGTTTTACGAAGTATAAATGGAGGCGACCCACCCCCTGTGTTTCCTGTCGTCGAATATGTCGCTTAACATCCTCCCAGGTCAAACTTTGGGCCCTGTCATCCCGATTGCTTTGGCAGTCTCTGTCGCTCTAGTAGTCTACTACTATAGTCGTTCTCCCCGACGCAATCTTCCATATCCTCCTGGACCTCCCTCACCCAATTGGCTCCTTGGACACTATGGAAAAATGCCCACCAAGAAACCATGGCACGACTATCAGGAAATGGGAAAGGTTTATGGTAAAAATCATTACTTCAATCCTCACTGTCCAACACTCAATAATCCACATTTAGGTGACGTGCTCTACTTCAAGAGTCTCCGAGACCACATTGTCGTCCTTAACTCCGCCAAAGCCGCTGAAGACATCTTGGAGAAACAAGCCCGTGTATCGTCCGATCGACCTCATGCCAATCCTCTGGATGAATAGTTAGTAGTCCATGACGTATAATTTGGGCCGTTGTACTGATCAATATGACTTTACCGATTTTAAGTGTTCAATGGGATACCAACACTGGTGAGTTTCAGCCCTCCGGAACGAATGTCGCTCTGGGCATTGACACAATTCCAACCAGCTTTCGCGCCTTACTCTGATGATTGGAGACGTGCTAGAAGGACCTTCCACCAGAATTTCAGATCCGAAGCCGTAACCAAGTGGCACCCTCTTCAGACGGAAAAGGTTCACAAGTTCCTTTTCGAATTATATTCCTCTCCGAGTCCACAGGAAACAGTCAACAGTATCTCTGCGTAAGTCGCGTTTATCTATGTATATGATTAGTTCCACGAATTAAATGGCATCGCGTGCTACCTTGGTACAGGCTCTCCCAAGCGATTATCATCAAGTCTATCTACGGATGGGATATCAAATCGAACGATGAAGATCTTCCTCAAGCTGCAAAAGATGTTGTCGATCGTGCCGGCCTTTCCCTGCTTCCTGGTGCATTCGCGTTCAAGTCGATTCCTTTCATACAATACGTTCCTAATGTGTTGCCATTCCTTAAATATTCTCGATGGTTGTTTGAGACTAGGGATCGTGTTGAAGACTTGAGGACTGGACCATTCAATGACGCGATGGACGCCTGGGTAAATTTTTTTTATTCCGGGTTGAATTCGTATTGAATTCTCTTACTTGTCTAGAACGCGGAAGGCAGTCCCTCGCTGATTGCTGACTTGAAGGCGCAGGGCGCTGGGGATGACCTTATCAAAAACATCGGATGGACTGCGTTGGTCGGTGAGTCAAGACGAATTTTTGTCTGTGAATACGTGAAATAACCTCGAATTTGCAGCGGCTGCGGATACAGTGAGTTTATCTCGACTTCGTTTGTGGAAATTTACTGAAGTCATTTATAGACCATGTCGGCCATTGCTACATTCTTCCTCGCAGTCAGTTTGAACCCCCAAGTTCAAGTCAAGGCTCAGGCAGAATTGGATCGCGTTCTTGGTCGAGGAGTGCTCCCGAAATACAGTGATAGGACGTCTTTGCCATACATTGAGGCCATTTATAGGGAAACTATGAGATGGCACCCTACCGTTCCTTTCGGTGTGTATTATTTCTGTATTCCTTTCCTTCAGTCTTCTCGTTCAAAAGGCGCAGATGCTGACTGATTTGGCTAACAGGTGTGCCCCACAAGCTGATGGAGGATATCATTTACCGAGGCTGGTTCATTCCCAAGGGTAGGTTAACTTGAAGTTTCATTCTTTCTCTCGATTGACGTCTGTCTGGGATTATTTCAGGTACTATTGTTCATGCCAACATCTGGTGAAATCATTTCAACTTCACTTGATCGCTTACATTCCTTATTTACTCTTAATATTTTACTTTAGGGCTATCACTCATGATCCCGCGGTCTATCCTAACCCGAATGAGTTCATCCCTGAGAGACATTATAAGGAAGATGGAAACTACGATTCGATCCATGAAATCACCGGTTATGGTTTCGGTAGACGGTGAGCGACGACTCGAAATTGAACACTGAGCGGATCATTGATCTCAACTTTTTTTAGCGTTTGTGTCGGACGTTACTTTGCGGATGCCACTCTGTGGTTGACCATCGCTTCCGTGCTGGCCACGATGAACGTCACCAACACCGATCTGCAGAAGAATGATGCCACCTCCAAAGTCAAATTCGAGGAGGTGGAGGAATGCTATGCAGACGGAGGCTTGTGGTGAGTCTGCTTATATATTTGTTTCTGTGTGAGACTCAGGTCATCTTTTTTTTTCGTACTTTCAGCCACGTCAAGAGTGCAGTCCCAGGGTGTCAAGTCCGTCCAAGGTTCAGCCTGGAAGAATTCCAAGCAATGGTGGAACAGGCAAAGGAGCTTTGATTATCAGAGTTTTTTGAAAGAATTGTTAGACTCCATTTTGTTATTTCTCACCGCTGTACACATATGTTGCCAGAAAGTTCAAATCTATCGTGATTCAAGTTTTTTGACAATGACGTGCAATGCAAGCCAAGTCTAGTCCAGTAAAAATGTGATCCCAAGCTTAGCCTCGCACAAAACTTCTTGATCCTTCTCTGCCCAAAACTTCGCCATATAAATTCTCTGCCATATGTAAAATTTACGTTGGAAGTATCCATATCCTGTGTCATTCTAACCCCTTCTGACAAAATTGTTGACAACTACTTGCCAGCGCCACAAGGGTAGCCTAACCTCGGGCCTTTGTGTCAAGAAATCAATTGTAACGGTCTACTTTCCGCATGGGAAACCACGTACCCAAATGAATTGCGTTTTCTATCAGAAATTCAAAAATCGTATTCGTCGAGTATCAAATCTCAACGTCAATCCTCACCGTAAGAATCAAAAGGGTATAATTGCTGATAGTCATGTATAATTAAAATTCGATATTTTGAATTCAATCATTCGAAATCTTTGCGGTCAGATCATGGACCGCAACCACCATGTCATACCTTATCTACTTCTGTCTATTGGGAAACCGATTCATACTGGAGAACGAAGTAGATGATTTCTTCTCCAATTTGTACAGATCTGTTTCGGAATGTTAAAAGCAATATTACACCTATATGTATAGGGAAGGAGGAGAAAACAGGAACCCAATCAGGATACGACTACGACGGAGAAGGTCAATCCACCTTACAGCTAACTTCAAATCATTAGAGGATTTTTGTTTACTTTTGGAGCCGGACCAAATCTCAACGTCAACGCGTACACCGTCCCGACAAGCAAACATTCATGTCAAATTCTATATCCGGTCTCGCTCCAAAGTAAACAGAAAGATAAAGCGAGCGGAACAAAAGAACCGGTTAATAGAAGACTCCCTTCCTCCCACAAATGCGGCTGCTCCTATTGGCTAAATACGACAACTCCACACGCGACACCTCAGCACCGCAGTATTTAAGTATCCTACTAACGACCCCTCAAACGCATCCGCCGTAGAAACTTGACCATGACCCAATCTAATCTCTCAGCTCAAGAACGTCTACATATACTCACCAAGCTCGCCGGGCTTCGTAAGTGCAGGTTACTTGCAAATACCGAGTCGCTGTCTGATTTGTTCTATTAGCCATGGTCATACTTTATAACTTGTTTACATCTTTTTTCAAACAGAAACCTTTGAAGCGTGTTATTTTTGATGCGTCAGTGCGCTACATGTCCTCTGGTATGTCCATTCGCCAGATGCAGTCGCTCGGCTCGGGAGGGGCTGCAACCTTTCGACAATGGTCTAAACAAATGCAACTCGAGCCTCGTGCTGAGGACATTGGCAGCGATGCACGGCTGTTCTGGCTTGGACCCAAAAGTGCAGACAAAGTAGTGCTCTATATCCCAGGTCCGTGATTTGTAATAGTAGTAAAGTGTGTAGATGAACTAATGTTACAGGTTTCTCATCGCGTAGGTGGAGGATTTATGTCCCCTATAGCAGATTTCATGATCACCTTCTTTAATCGAGTCCGACAAGCCTTGATGGACAAGATGCACTCTAAAGACGTTGCAATCGCTATCCTGGATTACTGTAGGCCGCTCATTCCCCATTACGAGTGCTCCCTTTCACGATACTGAGTTGAACACGTTCTTTTCAGCTTTGTACCCGCAAACGTTTCCAACCCAACTGAATCAGGTTACTCGGGCAATCGAGTACTTATTCTCTCTCGGTATCAAACCCGCCAATTTACAACTCGTAGGCGATTCAGCAGGAGCTAATATCATTCTTCAACTCCTCTCCCATACTCTTCATCCCGTCCCAGAGATTCCTCCTTCCCCCTCCGTGTTGACGGAACAGGACAACAAATTCGAGGTGTCTGTCTAATTTCACCTTGGGTAGCTATCAACGAAGCGAGTCCATCTCATTTTGAGAATGACCGATATGACATAGTATCTTCAAGATCTCTCTTGTATTGGGGATCTGCCTATCTCGCCGAAGTTCCAGGGTTCTTACATCATTATGTCAAAGCGAATGGAACACCGAAGGATTGGTTCGAGGGGATTGACAAGCTGGTTAATCGGATTCTGATCACGGTTGGAGGGAGTGAGGTTTTACGAGACGATGGTGTTAGATTGAATGCGATGTTGGCTAGGGTTCACCCCGAAGTGAAGATGGACGTTCAAGCGGGAGGAGTACATGATGACCCGATATTGGATAGCGGAGCGAAGATTGAATCTTTTAGTTATGTGGCTCAGTTGATGATTGCTTGGTTCGCCGCGGAGTAAAAAAACTGCTTTATTATCGTAGTCCTCATACAAAAATTGGAGTAGTCGTTACATAAATGAGAAGTTTGTCTCCTAACTGCGAATGAGTGACATCTAATTTGATGCCTCGTTCTATAAGAGTCCATATATAAGTTCCGAGAAATGGTCGTGAAACAAGACAGGTATACGGTCTATCTAAAAAAAAAAACTCGAGACAAAATTACGATGATAACTTCTGTACTGCTAAGCTAAAGGTCATGATAGTCAAAAAAGCGAATGTCTTGGTATAGTTTATAACGAACGTTGCGTTGCACAAGGGGGGGGAGGGAGGGGGCCTTTTTTACTTCAAGTTTTACTTCTTCTCATTCGCCTTTTGCTCTTTCTCTCTCCTCCTCTGTCTACACGCAGGTCCAATCTTGATAACGACCCATACAAGAGGAGTCAACACAGCACAAATCAACCCGAACAAAGTATAGGTCCATCCCGCCGAGATACCGTTGATGACCAAGTCAATGACAGAGACGAGAATCGCACCGAGACCACCACGGAAGAGGTTGTTGCATGCGGACACCGAGGAGCTTTGTGTCGGAGCGAGATCTACTGTGACGGTCTGTGTGGCGTTTAGAACGAGAATCGCGGTGAGACCGACTGTTGTTATCAGAAAAAAAAGTAATTTGTTTCGTTTAGTAACGTGTGTGAGAAGAACTGAAGAAGCCAACTCACTGATGAATTGCAAGATAAGTGGACCCGAAATGTGAACGGCCGCTTGGATAGTCCAACCGTATCCAATGACAGAACCGACGAAGAAAATCATAACGTATGGAATAGCACGCAAACGAGCCTGTTGGAGAAAAAAAAAATAATCAAGATTTGAACATCAACAAAACATACCTAATGATTCTTTGACAAGAACTTACGGATTCGATAGGGAAGTCAGGATCATCTCGAGCCTTTTTCAAATCAACGACTATGGCCGCTTCTTCTCCCTTTTGTGCGGCTTGCTTGGCGCGATAGGCTGCACTGACGTTTCGCCATTCCCAGTCTAGCAGTTTTCCACTGACTATACTACCAATGGTCATTCCACCTCCTATGCAAAGGAAACAAAGTCCAACTTCGGTTTCTGTAAGGGATGGATAGACCTCTCTGTAATAATATAATATAATAGGGTAGTGAGTACCATGATAGTAGGATTATGAGCATCCAGGACCACTTACACGAACAAAGAACTGATCGTTGCGGTGACTGCGTAGTAAACTGCCGAGACCATGCCGTTGAAGAACAATAACATCGGGATGTCGGGGGAGAGCAGGAGAGTCAAAGGGTTACGGAACTGCTTTCGTGTCGTCTTTGTTTTCTCCAGATTTGCGTCTTGAGGAACGTTTTTGTAACCAGCTACGATGGGGACAATTGGACGCAACCAGGGAGAAGGCCTGATGCTTCCATTACCGACGATGGAACGAAGAGTTTCGGGAAGGAAACTGGAAAAGGGATCAAGTTAACACTTGACGGATTAACAGAAACAAAAATGCTTTCCACTTACAGAAGGACCGCTATGCTTGCTATACCAGCAGCTATTACGAGAAACCAGAAAATTGACCTTGAATAGGGGTTTTAAGTTTAACGAGGTTGATTTTATAAAAGGACATGTACTCACCTCCATCCCAAGCTTCCCGTTAGTGCACCACCGATGATTGGACCAATGGCAGGACCGATCTATTTGGGCAGTCATAAATAAATCATTTCTTTCACAACTATAGATCTAGAGCCAAGAGATACTTACGAGAGGGCCTGTTTGGTATGCTCCCATGAAGCCGCCACGTTCATGAGGCTCAGCGATGTCACCAATGACACCAGCACCTAAAGCAATTGTACTGGTACTTCCTGCTGCTTGAACACATCTCAGGAGCATCAAAAGCCAATATGCGTTGGTCGGATTAAGTGCTAGTCCCACGCAAGAGATCGATAGGATGGCAAGACAGGAAGCGTAAATCAGGCGACGGCCGACATAGTCTGCAAGAGCAGCGAAGAACATGGGAGCTGACGGAGAGGTCAGCATATGTAAGTACTGAAAAAAATAGACTGTTTCTCGCTCACATATGCCTTGAAAGACCATGTACATGGTGACCTGGAATACCGATACTTAGTCTACGAGCACAAACAAATTTAAATGAACAATAATTTACAGTGAGGTTGATAAGCTCAGTAGATTTGTTGAAGGCCGCGGAAATAGTGGGTATAGCAGGGAAATACACGTTTGCTGTCAGCGGACTAGAAATTTCAAAAAAAATAATGGCAGTCGAAAAGTGACGCCTTTAGCCACTAGTCTGCACGCATTGGAAATTTTTAGGATAACGTACCTGAAGAGTCCCGAAGTTGCAATTAGCAAAACGAGAAACCATTTTTCTTTCTTTGTGTACACGCTGTACGGAGGCTCTTGCTCTATAGACTCGACCGTAGAGGATTGGCGCTGTGTTTGCGAGTCTTCATCTTGTGCTTGTGGCTGTTTTACTTCACTCATGATGGTTCGAGGACGTTTTTCAGGGGGTGTATACAAAGCCGTTTGTTTTATAGTGGATGGCTCGTGTCTAACAGTGAAGCGTGGGAAACACATTCGCCGTCATCGCGTCATGTTGATTTAGTCAGAAGTTTCTCCACGCCGAGATCGAATGAAGCATATTACCCAAATCCCGAGCAACTCCTCGAACGTCTCGACTTTTCCTGAATGTTAAATATGTCGACGGACGTTGAACACTGAGCGCAACGTTCGATTCTCCGACGTTGTCTTCTTTTCCAAACAGGTATGTATCATCTGTTCCTACTGACAGCTCTTCTTGAATCAGCTTATGACCACTCACCTGAGCACGCAGACAAACGAGAAGTCATCAATAAAACGTGGAATGCTGCGTTGCTCCACCGAGCGTCTGCTACGCCAAAAATAAAGTGATCATCTCGATTGGACACATGGCTTTTTCGGTCAACAACAACAACGGGGTACTACGTCTACTATGATGCGGATCATTTTGTACGATGCCACCTTTCAACTGATTTGACCAAAAAACCCTATACCATCACCTCAACACAGTTTCTGACGGTTGATTTCACAAAGAACGGTTACAGGGCAGCTTTCTCTCACTCGCTGGCGATTCCACTGAAGCAAAAATATACAGTGTATCATTCCGGGCTATCTAAACGCCGATCCCCTTCCCGCCGACGCCATGGCACCATGGCCCATGGGTACAGCCATTCATTACCATTTCTTCTCTTCTCGATCAAACTAGTTCTCTATTTTCGGTCTACCTTTCAGTGTCTCTGATTGGATGATGAGGCATGGCTTGAACAAGCTCGCCTTGATTCAGTGCCACTGGCCCTTATACTGTCTAAGAGATTGATCACTCCAAAGAAATTTCCCGACTGCTTAGCCTAATTGACCGTTCCAATTTCCGGATTTAGGGACGATACGTCTTTGACCTAACATTTCGCAGCCGATGTTCTGAGAGATCCGCTGATTCCGAGGGCAAATATACTGGCTACACTCTGCTACACTTCTCATTTGCCATTCCAGGCTCAATTGGCGTTCTTGAGGTAATATATAGTTGAAACGTCAAGACTTGCGTGCCAAAAGCTGCAAGCATCTGTTTTAATCAAGGACTGCGAATTCGACAAGTAGTGGGTTTCGAGCCGTCCGCACCAGGGAAGGTCAAGGCCGCTGGAAAGGAGGTGACATTCGAATCCTCTGTCGAGTGGATAAATCAGGATCTAATTTGACCGCGAAGTACCGTTAGTCTCGCTTCCCCCAGAACCACTTTCGGCTGTTGACAGTGGACACCATGTCGGCTGCGGTTGACGTTGGGCATTGATGAGTATTGTGTTGAGATAGATAGATTGGCTACAGTCCGAGTCCTTGATTCGGAAATTCCTATCGCAGCATTGAAAGATTGATACATATCAATACATTTCTTAGTACTTTGAGAGAAGACCGGTTATAATACCCCTTCAAGACGGGGCAAAGTTCCTTGTAAACGTTGAACTCATTTCCCTCAATTGAGTAGGTACATACTATAAATTACACATTTATGTAAAGACATGCAGAAGATTGTAAAAATAGATCAGATCGTCAAACACTGTCTTTCCAAACAGATGGCCCAAGGTCAATCTCCATATTCTCCATGACCATACCCAATCCCTTCGGTTTGACTGCAGGGAAAGATATTGCATCACCCGCGACTTTCTCTTGCTTACCATTTTTCTCGCTCTTTGAAGTGAGTTCCGGGACTACATTTACTAGATGTATCCATCCAGTCGTCGTCGGGCTGAAAACAGCCCACTTCTCCGTCCCTGCTTCCTCCGGTAAAGGTCCTTGCGGCAGTGGTGGCTGGACATAGGAAAACATGCTACCGAATAATTTGCTGTTGAACGGAATTGGTATTCTCGAAAGAATCGGGATGGGGTTCACTGTAACGTTGAAAAACGGGGTAGATGATTTTGAGTCGGGTTGAGAAACAGAGAGAGACCAGGAACCGTTCGGTGAATGTTTGTAGTTGAAAGAGGCTACTTGTTCTGTTTGATAGTAAAACGGGGGTGCAGGTGAGAGAGCTGATTCGTTGAGAGGAAAAAAGTGTGTACGAACTTGGAATGTTCCAATTCTTACGGCCTAGACCAATCAATCAATTGGATCAGCAACAGATCGATACTCTTCTCCGTTGAAGTGATCTCACCATTCCAGACAGAGTCCTTGCTAGAAACGAACATTATAGTCGTTCGAAACCCGACTGTTCCATCAGCATATCTAAACCGTCCTGGTGAGTATCCTAATTCATCGTCTGAATTAATGTAAGCTTGTGATCGAAGGATGTTCAAGATCGTTCGAAGAACTCACAAGGACCTGAAATAACAATCATATTGATCAGAGTACACATTCATATTTATGCTGCTACGTACCAACGGGAGTGTCGGAATATTGGACCAACTAAGCATGGAGGAACGCGTCAAATATCCCGTATACGCGATATCACGATAAAGACATACAATGACTAATGCAGGACCACCAATGAACTCTCCACCCGCAGCCAGGGCGTCAGCCTGCCACGAACAAGCCCAACCCGCTGGAAAATTAGCCTTCTTAGGCTCGGACGCCTCTACCAAAAACTGCCAGCTACGTGCTTTGATATTCCAAGGACTAGTCTCGTTTCAGGTTTTTGAAAGAAAGCCAGCTAGTGGTTAGTCTATCATAGTTTGCTTTTTGGGAGAGCAAAAACTTACGCTGGTGCAACGATGGAGCCAGACATGGTAAATGGCAGAGAATAGCTCGTCAAGCTAGGACCTAGGTATAAAAAGAGCTCACATTAGACGTTCTCGTGATTTATGTTGTAACTAAACAGAGGTATATCCTCAACGGCCATACATATTCGATGAAGTAAAGACCTGCTGCATCACGTCGAACCCGCACACAATGGCAGTGCGGCAAGGTTCGGCAGAAAAATGACATAATAGAATCCCACGCCGAAATTGCGCATCCGCTACCATTATACTAACGGCTAATTTTGGAACCTACCTCCAGAGTTAACGACCTTAGAATCTGTGGTTATGGCAAACGCAAATCATTTTTTCACTTCGGGCTCTAGTATTTCATAAAGGCCAAAAACTACATATGCCTTATCAATTCACTTTATGGAGAAAACCCCCAGATGCGATCATGTCGCAAACTCAAGAAGATTGGCTTCGAGAGTTTGTACGAGCTCGATGCGGTTAGGTCCGATGCTCGAAACGCTCTCAAGTCACACTCAAGACTCGGCGTTAGCGTGTTCATACGGCTTGAGAAACTACGTTGAACGTAGTTGTCGAAGCTCGGCCATACAGCCTTGAAAGCACTTATTCTTCTGAAACCCTTTTCCCCGACGGAGAGGTCTCTATATTTGACCGCCTGTTCTCCATGATTATTAAAGATCTTCGGAAATTACATAGTAGAAGCTGATGCGGTCATTATTATGTATTTACAATTAGATATTCATTAGTTCATTATGCGGGAGGCTGCGGGAGGTGTGTACGCATAATTGCTGCTGGAGATTCGAGGGTTTGGGTCTGTAAGCAAGCGTGAGCTCGAGAGACCATCATGAGTAGTGTGAGTCCTAAGACGACTTGAATCGGACACAAACACATTTGATCCATCAGCCACAGTGTGAGTCTCACCAGCTTATTCTTTCATTCTCTCAGAAAATCATACGTGCGTAGGCAAATGAAATATTCAAAAAGTTGAATCCAACTTTGTCTCTACATGTTCTAAGATCATTTCCGCTACTTCCTGATATCGTTGGTCCTCGCTTCTGCAGCGCTCGACGTTTGATCTGGTGCGATTTGCGAGTCGCCGTTTTGTTCATCATTCGGAGAGCCGTTGTCCGCTTTCTTGGGCCGGTCCAAGTCTTTTTCGGGGATCTCAACGCAGAGGGCGTCAGTACATCGTGTAAATCAGTCCAAAAGACCTGCTGGGTACTTACCGGGAGACGAACAACGTACGCTAGTAAAGTCGAAAACGCCGCAAACCAAAAGACAGCTTTCAGGCTCACGTCATAAGAGTCGCGAGCGATTCTCTGTTGATCAGCTGGTAGGGTCTCTACCAGTCGTGCATTTTGTCTTATACGTCTGATGATCTTGATTTATGCATGAGTACATACACGTCCTAAATCTTTTAGAAAAAATAGTGATCGCACCTCTTCGGAGTCAGGGCCCTTGATCCTCTTTCTTAGTTCGGTATCTAGCAAAGATTGGAACAAAGCAGAGGAAACGGCAACACCAGCAACTTGTCCTAGTTGTACCAGATTGTAAGGAGTCAATAAAAGCGGCGCTCAAGTACAACTTACCGATGCTTCCAAATAGACGAGCAAAACCAGTTGCGACAGCCATATGATTCTCTGTCCAGTCATATGGGTCATACAGATGAATGTGAGTAATACAGCTTCGTAGGATACTTACCCGGTATGTGAGCAAGAAGCGCCACTTGAGAAGGGTCTCAAAAAAGACGACAAAACTCCACGATCAATAAGAAGACATACCCAACGTAGTTTGCAAAACGATAGCATTGCCGAAGCCGATTGGTGTCTTGAAAAGCCCCCCTATTATCAACTACAAAGCGGGAAGAAATTGTAACTGTAAACGCACAATGCTGAACCATGACTGAATCGGACCGGAATCTTCACGGATTTGTGCGATCAAGACACCTGCTACAAAAGGAAGAATGCCGAAGATCAGATTGATCTTTTTGTATCTTCCAGTACGGTGCATGTACCAGCCAGCAAAAATTGAGCCAATAGGCATGGCCGCGCTACTGGGAAGACTGTGTAATCCTGTAGATGACCAGTTCGAAAATCGATATGCAGCGGGAGTTTATGTAGAATCCTTACCGGCAATCGCAGCACTAGTTAACAGTACAGTTTGGAACCACATGGGAAAGTAATAGCTCATGGCAAAGTTGCACGAGGATACCAAGAAGTTAGATATGCCAACCAGGACAGGGACTTTCTGTTTGAGCAAGAAGGGTGCTAAAATAGGTTCCTTGGATACAAAGATCTCTGCGATGACAAAGAGAACGAACGACACAAGAGATAGTGTCAACGGGATGATCACGGAGATGTCAGACCACTGCAGTCAGTAAGATGTAGTATCAGCCTCCACGTGAGGTGGTAGTGGTGATCAATTAGTATTACGCACAGGTAGTCCCTCATTGTATCGGGTACTGAGGAAAACAAGGATGGAACCGGTCTTGTTCGTACGTTAGGGAATACGGTTCGAAATATCAAGAAGCGGCAACGTACAGAGATGAGAAGCGAAACGATACCAAGGTAATCAATGCGCTTTAGTACTTCGATCGTGCTTTTACCCTTTCCCTGTGAACTACTATAAGTTTGATAGATGATAGTGATCAGCTGTGTTTACATACGGGAGTGACATAATTGAGGTTCCAGGATATGAGCAAAAGCGAGATGATGAATAAGGGTGTTTGAAGCAGGAAAGCCCATCTCCAACCAAACCTGAAAACATTGAGACAACGCTCTCTCTCTGATATATCGAAGAAAGACAAACCAATCCGTGACCAAGCCTCCCAGCGGACCTCCTACTCCGAAACCAAGCTTTCAAACCATATGAGATTTTAAAGCGAGATTTGCGGTTTATCGACGTACCCCGTTGAAAACACTCGCAACACTTTGCGCTAGACCTCGAGCCTTGATCCACTCTAGGTTAATGAAAGATCATGAACAGTGATTAAAAAAAGCTTACACGGAGGCTGTACATGTCGCTCACCACGATCCTGACAATCGAGGCGATCATAAGACATGATGAACTGAATCAAGATATGGGCTACTCACGCTGCTATGGTGCTTACACCACCTCCACCAATACCAGCGATCTATCACCTCATCGTGAGTAAAGAAAATCGCTTCGATGAGAGACTTAGCTCACGAATCTTGAAGCGATGAGTAACTCCATGTTGGTGGAAAGGCCGCATGCAATAGTGCCAAATCCTGCAAAGAATACCGCTGTCTGTGCTGCAGCTCTCCTGCCCATAACATCTGAAAGACGACCATACAATGGCGTGAAAGTGCAGGTGGCAAGTAAGTATCTAGAGAGGAAAAAAGATCGTTATACGAGATTGCTAGTTTCCACTGGATATAACATACGCTGTTCCGAGCCAACTTGCTTGGTGAGATTTATGGAACTCGGAAGATATAGAAGGAAGCACTAAAAATCATGAGGGATATTTGAAACTTTATACTTGAAATCAAACTCACTTGTCGGCACCAGCGTCACTGTCATACGTGTTCAAAACTAGCTGCGACCCATTTTTTCATTGGACTTACTATTTGCTGACTGGTCATGAAATGCTTTAGTGAAGTAGATATTCTAGCAAATAACAGTGTTTACTCACCGACAGAAATGTTGCTGTCCATACCCCAAGCAAAATGCAATAACGCGCTGTCTTCGAGATGTCTAGGGGACCCAAAGGACGTTGAAGGTTGGTGTTGTCGTCTGACCCGGGATTAGCATCGCTAAGTAAAGGAGTATTTTCAGATGCTGCAGGCATTTCAGTCAACGTCTAGAGGGGAAGAAATCTCAACATACGAAATGGACTAGAACCTTTAGCTGGAACAACTTGAAGGAGCGCAACGATTACCACGCTGCATATCATAATACACGTGATGGTGTTTTCATCAACGACCGCAACCATTCGCAACCATCCGCAACGAAACACAGGGAGAACTGATGGAGGTTACTCGGTATAACTTCTCCTATCCTAACCCCACTCTTGCGCATATCGGTTGACCGCCGACATTGAATACTCAAGAAATCGGTGGACGCCGCTAAGTATTTCCAAGACGTCTGACGGACATCATCGCATTTTATCTGCTCATGAGAACTGTGATCTGGTTTAAGCGTAGCTCGTCTGAACCCTGGGTGTGTGGACCCGGCGCCGGCTTTGTCTAATTGACCACGGGATAGGGATTTATGGAAATGATATTTAGCACTTGGTTCGAGTTATTTGTACCCAGTATACCTCATGGCACTTCCTCTCTCGTCCAAGGCAGCAGTCCTGACCGCATTCAAACAACCTCTGGAAATCAAAGATGATTGGCCCGTCAAGCAGCCCTCGGAATTAGCGCCTGGAGAATGCCTCATTGAAATGGAATATGCTGCGTGCTGCCAGTCCGACATTCACATCAGAGATAACGACTGGGGTGCTGACGCTTCGATACCTCTTATTGGTGGACATGAGGGAGTGGGACGCATTGTAGCAATTGCAGATCATACTTTCGGTCATCACATCCAAGTCGGAGACCGAGTTGGTGTGAAATGGTTCGCTAAGACCTGTTTGAGGTCAGCATTGATATTCGATTATTAGAGCGAATAGGAGATGGCTGATTTTTTGCAGATGTGAAATGTGCAGGCAAGGATGGGACGGTTGTAAGTACTTTATTAAAAGTATGTGCAAAGGTCGGTCTTCATTACATCTGCAGGTTGTCCGGAGGCCATGTCTTCTGCCCACGGACTAAGAATAAACGGTACCTTCGCCAAATACGTTGTAAGTATCATGTTATCTGTAATTAACATTACCATCAAATTCTCGGTCTAATACCGATCCCATAAAGGTGTCCTTTGTAGATTATGTTACCCCTATTCCAGCACAACTCGATAGCGCGACAGCTACGCCAATATTATGTGCAGTACGCTCATTCACAGGCAAAGATTCGTAGTGTCAATTAATCCAAGATTCTTTTGTGTCTAGGGATTGACCGTTTATAAAGCTCTGAAACTTTCAAATGCAAAGGTTGGACAATGGGTCGCCATTTCGGGTGCAGGAGGGGGTCTTGGTCATCTAGGTGTGAAGTGCGTTTGTCGCGTTATATTTTACTTATAATTATTTCAGCTATTCAATATGCGACTATCATGGGTTTTCGTGTTATTGCCATAGGTGATAAACATGTTTCCTCATCACGAATACTTCTAATAATTGCCGTTTCAACAGACACCGGCGAACAGAAAAAAGAACTCTGTCTTAAACTCGGAGCGGAGAAATGGGTAGATTTTATGGAATCGCCGGATATAATTAAGGATGTGCAGGCAGCTGCCGATGGATTAGGTCCTCATGCGGCCATCGTAGCAGCAGGTCATGTTAGTATTACTTGTCAAGCATGAGAAGCATCTGTGCTGACTATACTGCTGTCTCATAGCCGTTACCATTCAATCAGGCCCTCTCATATCTTCGTTCTACAGGCACGCTGGTAGCCGCTGGTATGCCAGGAGGTGAAGCGATGCTCAATGTGTCGATCGCGTTGATCATAGCTAAGGTATTTGCTGTTATTCCCACAAAAGGTCTTTGCAGCTTTTTTAATTATGCTATCAGTGTCTGAATATAGTCGGAACTCTCACGGGGTAAGTCTGAAATCTCGATCTTGTGTCGGTCTCGTGAACAGAGAGTCCCCTGTGGCTTAGGAACCGACAAGACATAGCAGAAGCACTTGATATCGCAGCTCAAGGGAAAGTCAAGTGCGTCTACAGCATCAGAGAATTATCGGAAGTGAACGAGTAAGTCGTAAATGTTTCGTTCTTATCCATCCTATTTTGCACCAACAATTGACTCTTTCTAGCGTCATGTCGGAGATGAAAGCGGGGAAAATCACAGGAAAAGTTCTTCTGAAGGTTTGAAAAGCTACATATCCTCGAAAACAAATTGTGTGTTATAGTACATGGTATAGTATTTTATTCCTATCGGTATGTTGTAGATTACATAGTAGCCAGCCGCGAACGCTGCTTCTGAGGTACCTAACATAGGCAGAAGGTTGACATGAACGTATCCCAACTCTGGCCGTCGCTGAATACGAACCACGAATCAGTAGCAAGACAAAGGATCATCGATTTATGAACATAAAGGACCTTTGATAGGCTAAAAGAGAAAGGAAGATAGTATAAGGAAGCATACTGAGGTTTACTGATCTGAACAAGGTTCCTCACAATCCCTATTCGCACGATTTTTAAGCCCTTATTCAGCCGAAAACACCTGAATGATATAACTGTGTCAGTATGATGCACAGTGATATATGAGTTTGAAGTGAGCAGTAAACTCTCAGCGATGGACAGTTTACCAAAGGACTAGCGGATTGCCACAGAACATGAAATCCAAAACCGCAGGGTATAAGATTCAATGTCGTTTTCATTCGTCGACTTTCATTTTCACTGGCAGTTCTAGGTTTCGATTTCACAATGTTGTGTCGTTTAGATTCGCGTTTCCAATATATTTCGATTTAACAGTCGACGGAGCTGAACTTGGTACCCGTTTAGTTTTCCATCTCGAGTTCTTCAGTACGCAGCCGTTCCTTCACAATTTCGGACTGCTCAGTTCAGTCTTAATCTCAAATTCGGTTTCATTTTCCGATATTTTCTCGAGTGCTCGGTTTTGGTAAGTTGATATCGCAATTTGAGCCTTTAGCCAAGTGTGTAATAAAGACCCGAGCAACGGAAGTTTATAACGCGTGCAAAATAAAGTTAGCAAGTAATTAGTGTACAAAAACAGTGTAGCGGCCACAAGACACCAGACCTTGGGCATGCTTTTAATACTCCAATAAAGACTCGCTATAAGTATTTGATGGCGGCGGTAATCAGAGGGGTTTGGAGAGCTCTTTTCAAGCAAAAGACGATGGCAGTACTGAAGGTATGTGTATGTTGACTTCAGGGATGTGTGAAGGCATCTGAATTCCATCCAGACAAGCCACCGCTGTTCAATGTTCGTTAACGTTCATCAGTGGTGGACATTTGTTAGATCGATCAATTTGGTGTGGCTGTGAAACGTTTCCGAAAGCTAGCCGGGCCGACCTCCGTCGGCAGTCCGGCAATTTTTTCAGTGCTCATACGATGTTGGCCAGAACGGTTCGGGCAAGGCATCTCTGGTGTTCACTGGACCGAACTCAAATCAAACGCGCCATTAACTCGGAGAGCAGCACTTTCGCATATGATGGTAGATCTCAAGTCTCTTTCCGGTCTACGTTTTTCCTGACCTTCCCTCACGAAAGTTTGTATAATTGGCGGCGGTCATGCAGGATGTGAAGCCGCCGCTGCATCTGCAAGGACAGGGGCAAAAACTCTACTTCTAACGCAGAAACTGGATAACATTGGAGAACTGTCATGTAATCCTTCAATAGGCGGTGTTGGCAAAGGAACACTTGTCAGAGAAGTGGACGCGTTGGACGGGCTGATGGGTCGCGTCTCTGGTGCGTATTTTTCTTTTCTACGGCAGAATCCTCCATGACCATTCTTAGACAGAGCCGGGATCCAGTTTCATGTTTTGAATCGATCCAAAGGTCCTGCTGTGTGGGTGCGTGCCCCGCTGCTCTTCCCGATTTTTTGGCTGACATATTTCTCAGGGACCAAGAGCTCAAATAGACCGAACGCTCTACAAGAGTCATATGCAAGCTGCGCTTTCGGGGGTCTCAGATCTTGACATACGTGCAGGGAGTGTTTTCGACTTGGTCCTTGATCCACCAACGTCGTCGGAGAGACATTGGGCATCAATAGGGGGAGTGAAACTGGGTGCGCTGTTCCCGTACCTGCTGCTGACTATGGTACTCATTAGCCTTAGACTCCGGAGAAATCATCAAATGCACTCAGGTCGTCATATGTACTGGAACATTTTTGGGAGGCGAGATACACATTGGTACGTTGCCAAAGCCATGGAACATATTGATCAACTGATGTTTTCATAGGCATGAAACGTTTTCCAGCAGGACGCATAAATGAAGCACCATCAATAGGCCTCTCAGCTTCCCTCAAAGCAACTGGCTTTAAGTTAGCCAGACTTCAGACTGGTACACCTGCCAGACTCGATGGGAAAACGATTAATTTTAGCAATATGGTGAAGCAAGAAGGTGATAAGAGTCCGAGTCCGTTCAGTTTTTTAAACTCTACAGTGGATAATGCAGTGAGTCTCATAGCTTTGTCTTCGCTGACGAACGTTCATCGAGATATAGCATAATCAAGTATGCTGTTATCTGACAATGACGACGCCGGAAACACACCAAATAGTAACGGACAACATCCATAATAGCGTGCACATACAGGAAACCAAAAAGGGTGCATCCCATTTTGCTGACTCTGTCACAACAGACTACTCAAATAATAATTTGTTCCACAGGGCCACGATATTGTCCCTCCCTTGAAGCTAAGATTCTTCGTTTCGGCCATCGTAACAGTCATAATGTATGGCTAGAGCCCGAGGGATACGATTCCAGTGTCATCTACCCCAATGGCATTTCTTGTTCGCTTCCGGAGGAAGTTCAAGAGCCCATGATGCGTACTATTCCCGGGTTGGAGAACGTCAAAATGGTCAGGCCAGCTTACGGGGTTGAATATGATCACGTCGATGCCAGAGAATTGAAGCCGACTCTAGAGACGAAACGGATACCGGTTCGTTGTCCCCACTTTGAGAATTTCCTCATGTTCATTTCCGCTACCCCTAGGGGCTATTCCTTGCTGGTCAAATCAACGGCACGACTGGATACGAGGAAGCCGGTGCACAAGGGATCATTGCTGGTATCAATGCTGGATTAGCTGCTCTCAAGAAGTCGCCGCTTGTCTTGACTCGTGCAGATGGATACATTGGCGTCATGATTGATGATCTGATTCTTAAGGGAACAGAGGAGCCTTGTACGTCGCCTGCCGTGGGTTTTTGACCCAGTCAATATTAATGGGGTTTTAGACCGCATGTTCACTTCCCGCTCGGAGTATAGGATGACACTCAGGAGTGATAACGCTGATCTGCGCTTGACTGAAAAAGGTGCGTTGATGGGACTTCATTACCGTCGCCGTTTTTTACGACTTAGAAAATCAGGTCGACTGGCTGGTGCCGTGTCTGACACACGTTGGGCTTCATTCACTTCCACGAGGGATACTATTCTGAGGGTGACGGAAAGTCTCAAGGCGTACAATTTGACGCCTCAAAAGTGGACAGAGAAAGGTTTTCCAGTACCGTTGGATGGGGTTAGAAGAACGTATGTCTATCCGTCATTGTATTCCTTTCTGTCTGCTAAAGGGGTTCACACCACTTGGCGCCATAGTGCTTTTGACATGCTTCGACACCCCAACATCACGTCGTCCGTCCTCGCAGAGGCCGTCCCCGAGTTGCAATTGAGAGATGTTGATCCTCGAATCTTAAGCAGGATTGACATTGATGGTACATTGTCCTGTACTCGCATCGTTGATTTGCTAATTTTCGTGATCTATGCAGGTCTTTACAGTGCATCGTTGTTCCGTCAAGAGGCCGATCTAAAAGACTTCTTCCACGACGAGAATCTCTTGCTGGATCCTCAAATGGATTATGGTCAAGTAGAAGGATTGAGTATGGAGGTCAAGGAGCGGTTGTCTCTAGTAAAACCGACGACGATTGTACGTGCCTCATTAGACACTCGTCGCTTGCTCGTCATGTCTGACCAATGGGCGGTACCAGGGCGCTGCTAAAAGAATGGAAGGGATGACGCCGTCCTCACTCGTCTTGCTCCTGCGGCACGCAAAGAGAACCTGGCGACACAGAGAAGAGCACATCACGGAGCCTCGGCCCTCTTTGGCGTAGAACAAGTCGTCCGTTCATAGAATCTTGATCCCTCCGCTCAGTATCTCATAATCCAAGATCCTAGTGTGTTTTTGCCTTATTGTTCGGTTTAGACGTCGTCTCCTAACCTTTGCGCGGTAGAGTGTATCAAAGCGATCATGTTGGACCCGGAGAATATACTTATCTATCATTAATTTTAACGTGCCGATACGACACGCAAGACGGTGAAGCATAAAGCAATTCTAGCGGGTCATTCGCGCTATGTCGGTCTGTGCGTCCTAGCGTTGATAGCCTGCTGATTCACATGTTCTGCTCTTCCGACGGAGGATAAGACCTTATCCGTAAGACGGTAGAGATGGCAGAGGATAGTCGCTAGTCATCTTCTATTATTATTATGAAGGTAAGGACACAAAAATCACGGAAATACGCCAGAATAATGCGAGGTGTTTTTGAGACGAGCAGAGGTTTCCTGGTTGGAACTTGAGGCTTTGGTCGACATAAGCTCGTCAAATTAGGACGAGATTTTGTCATCTTGCTGGACGTATAACTAGTTTTTTCCGAGCTATTTGAGCCCTTACAATGATTCTGGTGATCCTCTCAGTCTACGTTTTATGTCGGAAAAGAAACCTCCGAAAGTCAGAGACCGGTCGCGGACATCGAAATAGCCGGTTAAAAACATATAGCCCGCTAGCCGAGCTTTTTGAAGACTCTTGGGCACGGAGATAATTTTCATGCCACACGCAACCGATTTTCTGAGCGATTTCGGATGACTATGCTTAAGCTTATGCTCTGTCAAAACCGTTGCCGTGCGCGTGGCGTGCAATGGTTCGACACTATATAATACAGGACTCGAATTGGGACCCAGAACTACATAACGTCCAAAGAAGATCTGATCATTATCTCTCCATATCATGTCTGTTCCTATTCCTCAACCGTGCGTTTTCACCCTCCCTATACTTCATCCGAGATCTGAAGTGCTGGTCGATGACATTACAGACCGAGAATTCCCTTCATTGGGAATGTGGCCTCGTTAGATAGAGAGGTTCCAATCAATGGCTTCATCCTTCTCGCGAAACAATATGGAGAAATCTACAAACTTGACCTGCTTGGTGTGTTTTGACCCTTGTTTTTTTCATGCAAGTTTTAATTAGAGTGGTTTTTGCTCGCAGGGAGGACCGTGATCTCGGTCAATTCGTATGCGTTGGCCAATGAAGTTTCAAACGAATCCAAGTTCAAGAAGTCAGTGTTTCGAAACCACCGAGACCTTTGTATCAAATTCTCAAACGCAATATCCTTACAGAGTTGTCGGAGCGGCTCTGGTTCAAGTCAGGCACCTTGTAGGGGATGGCTTGTTCACGGTGCGTTATACATTCATATGTTGGTTATTCGTCTTTTGCTCATTCAGAGCTCTATAGGCTTACAATGACGAGCCAAACTGGGCCATAGCGCGTATGTGAACCCATATGTCCAGATGACTGCTATTGCTGACCGTGACTTTTGCAAAAAGACCGACTCCTTATGCCTGCTTTCAACACCATGTCCGTCAGAGATATGTTTGAGGATATGAGAGATCTTTGTGATCAGCTTTTGTTAAAAGTATGTTGCAGTATCACGCACTGGCGATCTGACGCTGACCAGTTCTTCAGTGGGAACGGTGAATTACATTTTCGATAACCACATTATCGTCAGTCTTAACGCGACACGGACAGCTTTGGACCAGAAAATATCATTGATCCAGCAGACGATTACACGAGAGTCGCATTGGACACGATTGCTTTGTGTTCGATGTCCTATAGGTAAGTATATGCGTTGGAAGTTTTTGCTTTTCGAAAGGTCTGAACGCTTCTTTCAGGTTAAACTCTTTCTACACAGTGAGACTAGTTGATTTTTATTTCATAAGCCTATCAACTCATACATTCTGCAGAATGACCAACCCAAGTTTGCGGAAGCCATGACTGACTTCCTGAAGGAATGTTTCCTGCGAGCAAGTCGGCCTTCTATTGTCCAGGCGATGATGCCAGGAGCTACTGCCAAGTTCGAGGAAGATAAGAAATTTATGACCAGCGTAGCGGAGCGAAGTGAGTTCACCATAATCTCGCGTTAATCACTTTCTCAGATGCCGTCTTTTCGCGCTCAGTCCTTAATGAACGAAGAGAAAACCCTATCGATAAGAAGGACCTGTTGAATACTATGCTTCTCTCGAAAGATCCGAAAACTGGGCAGGGTCTACCAGATGAGGCAATCATCAATAACGTTTGTCGTACTTCACTTCCTGACGGACTTCGTGTAACTAACCTTCTTCTCGTATCTCCAGTTGTTGACATTCCTGATTGCTGGTCATGAAACCTCCTCGGGCATGATGAGTTTTATGACTTACTACCTCATCAAGTGAGTAGTATGCTTTACCCGTATTTGCGCATCTAGCAACCACAATGTGCTAACTCCTAATTATCAGAAATCCAGAGACCTGGCGCAAACTCCAAAATGAAGTAGACGAAGTGACTGGAGGCGAGCCCCTGCAAGTTCAAGACCTCAGCAAATTAAATTATCTTCAAGGCAAGCTATCAATCTACCCTTCGGTCGTGAGCCAAACTCAAGATAGAAAACCTCTTTTTCCATTTTAGCTGTCATGCGTGAAACTTTGCGTCTCGCTCCCACCGCTCCATCCAGAGCCGTATCTCCTGTAGAGGACGTTGTCTTGGGCGGCAAGTACGCGGTTAAGGCAGGCGCTCCCATAATGATGCAGGCTTGGACGGCACAGAGGGACATTGCTGTTTGGGGAGATGATGTGGGTGTAGCATATTTCCTCCATAATACCGATTTTGACTTAAGTTTAAGGCCAATGAATTCCGTCCTGAACGGATGCTGGATGGCAAGTTCGAAGCGCTTCCTGTGAGCATTCATTTTGCTCCATCTATGAGTATAGAATATCTAACGACCGTTTGTTTCTAGCCCAATGCTTGGCAGCCCGTAAGTGACTAGTCAGTCGCAGGTCTTTGCCAGTCTGACCAGACCCTCATAAGTTCGGCTTTGGTACCCGTGCATGTATTGGACGACCATTTGCATGGCAAGAAGTACAACTTATCATAGCTTCCGTTGCCCAGAAGTTCGACTTGTTCTTCGACGATCCTTCCTATACGTTGGAGTTGCAGATGGTTCGCGATTTTTTTCTTCTAATAGCTTCCAATCACTCATCCTTACTACAGGGACTCACCGTGAAGCCCAAAAATCTCCGCATTCGAGCCAAACGACGCGATGTCAGCCCTCGCCTCTATGCTTCTCCTTCATCCCATCTTCTCCAAGAACGTACCCAAAAGTCTACGACTCAGACTACGGCTCCGCCTGTACCTGTATCCGGAGCAAAAGTGCCCATGTACGCTCTCTATGGGTCCAACACTGGTACATCGGAAGCTTTTTCACAGAGGATTGCGAATAACGCTCCTTCGTTTGGTATGCCTATTCATGCTGTTCTTCCGAGGATAACCTCAGACTAAATCAGCTAATTGGTGGATATACACAGGATTCTCGCCAAAATTAGGGACGCTCGATTCTATCACTGGGAGTCTGCCTACTGACGGTCCTATTGTCATTGTGACCGCTTCTTACGAAGGTATGACCCAAACGTTGTATCCTTTTTTTTCCGTTATAGCTAAATGTGCCACAGGCCAACCTGCTGACAACGCTGCAAAATTCGTTGATTGGCTAAGTAGCCTCAATGCTGACGAGCTCAAGGGTGTCCAATTTGCTATCTTTGGTTGCGGAAACTCAGATTGGGTCAAGACGTATCAACGGATTCCGCACCTTTGTGACCAGGTTATAGAAGCTCGTGGTGGAGAACGACTCCTTCCCATTGCTACGGGGGATTCTAGCAAAGGAAACTTTTTCGAGGTGTTTGACGAGTTTGAAGCTGGTTTATGGAAGGCGTTGACTGAAGTGAGCTTTTGTCATATCATATTTTATACTGCTCCGAAGAAGTACTGATATGATGTGTTGAAATTATAGAAATACTCGACGACCCAATCACAGTCTACTTCCATTGGATTCGAAGTGACTACGGTGGATACTGGAGCGAGTCGAGCTGCTGCGCTCAGGCAGACAGATACAGCGTTCGGGGTTGTCGTAGAAAACAGGATCCTCACCAAGCCCGGACATCCTGTCAAGAGACACATCGAGTTTGAGTTGCCCGAGGGTTTGACTTACCGCGCTGGGGATTATCTTTCCATGTGAGGAGACGGTCCCATTTCCCTCCCCCCTTCTTGAACTGATAGACTAACGTTTTATTCATTACAGCTTGCCCCAGAACCCTGTTCGCGACGTACGGAGAGTCCTAGCTTATTTCAGTCTCTCAAACGAACAAATGGTTGTCTTATCCTCCGTCGGACCCACTTCGTTGCCAACGGATAAACCTGTGTCTTTGTACGACATTCTCCTTGGCTACGTCGAACTATCCCAACCCGCGACGACTCAAGACGTTCGCATCATGATCGACGTCTCCGCCCCGAACTCTCCCGCCCATACCGCTCTAGAGGAAATGCGAACCAACTACCAAGAAAAAATCCTCGCTCCCCGACTGAGCGTGTTAGACATCCTAGAACAATACCCCAAAGACTCGATCAAACTCTCGCTCGGAGTGTTTTTGAAAATGTTACCACCGATGAGAGTGAGACAATACTCGATATCTTCTTCGCCGTTGTGGAACCCGCAACACGCGACGTTGACGGTGAGCGTTTTGGAGGAACAGGCATTGGCGGGTGGGGACAAGGTGTTTTTGGGTGTCGGGTCGAATTACCTTTCAGGCTTGATGAAGGGGGATAAGGTGCAGATGGGTGTGAGGGCTTCTGCGGTTGGGTTCAAGTTGCCGGAGGATCCCAAGGTGCCGATTTTGGCGTATGCTGCTGGTTCGGGTCTGGCTCCTCTGAGAGGGTTTATTCAAGAACGCGCGATGCAGAAGAGTTCGGGGAGAGACGTGGCCAAGATCCTGTTGTTTTTCGGGTGTAGGTATGAGGATGGGGATTATATCTATAAAGAGGAGTTGCAGGAGTGGGTCAAGCTGGGTGTGTTGGATATGAGACCAGCGTTTTCGAGGGAGGAGGACAAGTCGGAGGGGTGTAGGTATATTCAGGAGTGAGTTACCCTTTTCGAATTTGGTTTGCGGGGTTTGGGTATCTAACTCTTTTGTTGCTTTACAGTCGACTTTGGAAAGATAAGGATGAGGTAACGGAGCTGTTTAGTAAAAATGCTCAGGTGAGTTTCTTCTTTCTTACCTTGAAGGTTCTCAACTTATGTCTTTTTTTGGATCCTATAGTCGTTCATCTGTGGTTCAAACAAAATCGCGAAAGGCGTCATAGCTAAGAGCGTGGACATCCTGAAAACCTACCATCCGAATCTCACCGAAGAGGAGGCATCGCAAAGGTTGGAGAAGATTATGCAAGGACGATATGCGACGGATGTGTTTGATTAGTTTGCGAGCCTAGTCATGATACGTGTGTTACTTTGTCTGGAGTATGTAGCAGCAAAGTTGCAAAATGATAGGCAGTTTTACAAATTACACAGCACGACACTTTTACTTATTACAATGGTTCGTTGGCACATTCCTCTCAAAATTGAGCAACTCATTCTTCCTGAGCTTCCGAAATGATTATTACTATCCCTCAAATGTAAGAGAATTGACTGGAGTGGGTGAAAGCAAACAGTTTAGACTGTGAAAATCTACACAGGGAGGAGTGGTTAAGTGTGCCAGAAGGAATGGCCGAGCCGCCGCCGACCCCATACTAGAGCATCTTTCTTCCCCCAGAAACTGACTACACCGGACATTAGTCTAATCAGAGATTATAAATAGGTATATGACGTAGATTTAGTGGAGTAATCTGTAGAACTGCCTATCGTTTTGCAACTTGCTGAGATACTTTCACAAATTCGCTTCGCGTCGTTGAAAAAAAGCATTGTCTAGTAATTACAAGATGAAGCAAAGAATAATACACGTGTGTACAATACAATAAAAGTCATCGCGCGTGCGTTGCAAAAAAAGGAGAAATGAAGATAGGGGGTATTTATGTACGCCAGTCCGTATATGTCATTCATCCGTCATCCACCCATGAAAGGGTTTTTGTGGGGAGATTAGGATCAATACGTCGCTCTGGTTCCTCTGGTTCTTCTACCAGCTCTACGACGACCGGTGCAGCAGCGGCAGCAGAGAATGTCCATAATGACGTCAAAGATAGTGACGATTACCTATGGAAATGGAGCTTAGTCTCCGGGTTGTGCTCTATGCAAAGGGAAGGAAAACTTACTGTAGTGATAGCACCGACGATCGTCATAATAACATTGGCGATAGCGGAGATGATGGCGTTGATGCCACGACCGATTGCGGAAAAGATGGAACCCTTTGCGGAAAGAAAGAGGAGGGTAAGAACATTGCTGAAAAGGAAGGCCCTAGAAAGGTTATACTTACCATGATAATTTGTTAGGTTAGGTTAGTTTAGATAGTTAGATGTTTAGGTGGATAGAAGGTTTGTGCAAAAGTGAGGAAGTCTTTCGGACCTTCCACTTTGCTTTTATACACGTCGTGGCTGCGTGCGCAAGGGTTGTGGTGCCCACTCCATTTGACAGGCGCTCATGACCAAAAACGTCAGCGATGATGGCATATGAATTGAGGTCATAGAGCCGTAGGGTTTCCGTCCTAAGGGCGCAAAAAAAAAGTGAGGTCACTGTCGACGTCGGAGGCCCATAATGAAAAATGACGTCATTCTGCCTTGGTCGGCGCTCGGGACAGATCGGGGACTGTTCGTCATATACTGAGTAACTCAGTGTCGAGATGAACGTCAGTCACAACATTCGAGGTCAATTTCCGTTACTGTCGTACCAAAGTGCGTGCCTTTTTTTATTCAAAGTAGCTAACTGTACAGGGGATGTCGATGAAGCATCGAATCGAACATTCAATCGAGCACGTTCCATTCCTCGACTCTGTTCCTCGAGTTTTCGCGTGTGCGTAGAGCTCATCCCTTTCGAAACTTGATAAGCAGACTAAAATTATTATCGGTTTCATCGAACGAAAGGTGGACGGACCGACCGCGGTGATATCACATATGTACATGCGTCATGAATAGAGATGTGCAGATACGATAGTTGGATAGTTGGTCGGAACACATCCGGATCCTCGTTAGGTTCCGAGTCAGACTCAATCCTGGTCAATATTAATCCTTGTCAATCCTTGCACTTTCCCACGCGACCAAGCAGAGGTAACCCAGAATCGTTTCATCAGCATACTGCGCTTATACATACTAATGCATGGTTCTCTGACAGGTTCGACAGATGTACCCTATATGCATGCACCGGTTCTCGAACAGCTTGAGCTAACTACGAAGCAATTCCGAGGAGTCTGGATTAGAATGCCCTAGTGCCTGAATACTAGTAGCTGAATGGAATGGCTGAAGTGTTTTTTTTTTTTCACGACTCTACGATCATCCCTGTGCTGATCTTGTCAGACTAAGTACTGAGGCCTGAGGCCTGAGGATCTATCGTTTGACTCGGAAACGATCTACATAGTCAGAGCATGGTCGCAGTTTTTTCTCTTCACGATTCTACGATGCATTTGACCCGGATTTGGTCTACATAGGATAGAATAGAATAGAATAGAACATTTTTGGCTAGGATAACCCAGCTGAAGGTCCCCTCAAGGATTCATCCAGGGGTCCACGCATTTGGAGCATCATCATGGTGCACATAGTAAGAGCATGGCTGCATTGTTTTTTGTTCACGACTGTAATGCGTGGGCCCCCAGTCGTATCCTCAATGGGTGCTAGTGTTTTTTTTTTCTAACTACCTACCTACGATCGTCGCTGTGCTGATCTTGTCAAACTGAGTACTGAGGATCTATCGTTTGACTCGGAAATGATTTACATAGTAGATAGAGAATAGCTGATGTGTTCTTTTTTCAGGACTCTACTGCGTGGGTCACCAGTCGTATCCATTAATGGGTCCTATCGGTGCTGGGTTTACGTACCTGCCTACGATCGTCCCTGTGTTGATCTTGTCCGAGTCAAACTGAGTAGTGAGGATGTTTCGTTTGTCTCGGAAATGATCTCCATACTATCCAGAGAATAGCTGACGTGTTTTTTTTTTTCACGACTCTGAGTGGCGTGGGTCCCCAGTCGTATGATCCTCAATGGGTCCTATAGGTGCTGGGTTTACCTACCTAGCTACCTACGATCGTCCCTGTGTTGATCTTGTCAAGCTGAGTAGTGAGGATCTATCGTTTGACTCGGAAATGATGTACATACTAGAAAGAGAATAGCTGAAGTGTTTTTTTTTTCACGACTCTACGATCGTCGCTGTGCTGATCTTGTCGAACTGAGCACTGAGGATCTATTGTTTGACTCGGAAATGATCTACGTACATAGAAAGAGAATGGCTGAAGTGTTTTTTTTCACGACTCTGCGATCGTCCCTGTGCTGATCTTGTCAAACTTGAGTACTGAGGATTTATTGTTTGACTCGGAGATGATAGGACGCAACCGATCGCGATTTGTGAACGAGTTGTAACAACTATGCTGGAATAGGCGTTACAATGGTGATAAATAAGATCAATATTGGTGACTCTACTGACAGTGCGTATGTATGCAACCCATCTGCTGTAATCTTGTTATTTCCGAGTCCTTGGCCTTAAACTCCGAGTCGATTTTACTGAACTACATGTGGTGAGTCGATTTTGAACTTGAGTACATAGGGTTAACATTTTTTCCGGATCAACGATTGAGGATTAAAATTTTTCTCCTCGGGCTTTTGTAGCAAGGTTTTTTGAGTTTGAACCTTTTTTGAGTTGAAGGAATTTTATTAGAGTTTCGTGGAATGCTCATGTCCATACAGTGGCTGCAAAAATGATGTCCCCTCCCAATTCAAAAACTCAATTGGGAGGGGACATCATTTTTTGCGGCCACTGTATACTACGTACTCTGTATGTAAGTTTGACTATACTTTTGATTTTCTTATGTTGATTCTCGTGTATGACCCTGCAATCATTGGGGACCCCCTTTCGAGTGCCTTGGAGGGACTCTGGAGCGTGTTCTCTTCTGATTCTATACGCAATCTCATGAGAACCCTTTCGAGGTCATTCAAAAACCAAAGTCAAATTAAGAAGTGAAGAGGAAAAAGCAAAGGCGAGTCATGACACCCTTTCTTCCTTCAATTACAAGATGTACTTGCTCGGAGCCATGATCAGGTTTCAGGCTTCAAGTTCAAGGTACGAAACCCTTTGGATCTACGCTAGCGGCGAAAACAATCATGATCCTCCACTTCTAAATAAGGAAAAATCTCCTTTTCTGAACCGCCCAAGGTTGCTGGCATTACTTAAGAACGTGCATTCATCTCAGCCATCAGATGTGAGAAGGTTAGGTCAGAGTGAAGGAGGGAACCCACTTGAAACCAAAAGAATCTTGTCCCCGTCGAAGGATTGGTGGCGATCTGATTCTAGTACTATATTTGGTAAGAGGTCATCGTTTTTGAAGTTCTTCGTCGCGGACTCTGATTGCTCAAAACCTCCGAGGAAGATCAAACTTCTTTTGTTGTGCGTATGATACAATCTACATGAGACTCTTATGACATACGGTATTCTGTTCTTTTCAAAAAGGAAGTTCTTCTCTGTCCTCCTACTTGAGGATCGATTCGTTAGATGTTAAGAATTTGAAAAAGAAAGGAAAAATAGTAAATGTGATCAACACACTTATCTCTATTCTATTCTTTGGGTTCTATGTTATCATAGATGTACAATGCGTACTTATAGAAGCTCATGCCTTTGTCCGGATGGATCTCGGATCCCTCGGGATAACTTGCAAGTTTTCGTGCTGAGTATAGATCATTTTTGTAGAAGATATATTCACTAATGCATGTACAGCCGCATATGGAAAGCAAATCCTCCGCAATCGGCAATCTGAGTTACACGAAAACACTTGAAGCTATGAGTGTGTGTCACGGTGCAACTTATTCCTCGCTCTTTCGTATGCGTCTTTCTGCGTGCTTCAATAATTATGTACTTAATAAGGATAGAACGGCTGATTTTTACAGTAATTTCATTCCATTCCCTTATCAGGCTGCCATAGTATGTACGTATAGCTACTTTTAGATTTTCCAGCCTCACTGGCAGGATATGCACATAGAACGGCTGATTTTTACAAAAAATTTCATTTCATTCCCTTATCAGGCTGCCATAGTACGTACGTATAGCTACTTTAGATTTTCCAGCACCACTGGCAGGATGTGCACATAAGATAAGTGTTCTCGTATCTCATACGATCTACTTGGCATGACCTTGCGTTGACGATCACATTCAATCGTATGTCAGACGCCCGACAACACAGCCTAGACGGAGTCGTGTACATGCATATGATGGATCAATCGCATTCATATAGCATAATGTATAAATCACGATTCCGAGTAGGTGCATTTTGGCCTTTAACTTTGACTCGATCCAGCTGTCTCGGTGAACTCGGACTTCAGAGTCATTAATGCTAACTAACAATGACTCGAAAAGAAAAAAAAAGGAAATTCAAGCGCCTCAATCTCAATCAAGCCAGATGACACACACACATACACGTTACACACCGACGGACGGCGACTTTGTTTACAGCTGAAATGAAGTATGTAAACGATCATATTTGGGCTTGGAATCGACGAACACTGTGATCCTTTGAACTTGATCACATTGGAACCAAAAGTTTTCGAGGGATGGCAACGTACCGTGCCATGGAATAAACGCCTCGTTGTACCCATCCTTTCCCTCACCTCCTCCCCCGAGGTTCAAGGAATCATTAAGTTTCAAACCCGAGTGGGGATGTTCTACCGCTAAGTATATATATGTACAAATGTGTAAAAATATATCAATGTCCGAAGTATCCGATTTGAATTCCAAATCCGGCTCTCTTCCTTCATTTTCTGTGTTTGACTCAACATCAATGACATGAATGACATGGACCATTTACTTGAATTTAGCGAGTAAACTTGATTCATTCTAAGGCGTGTGGGGTCAGTTGAGGTACGGGGGGAGCTTGACCAAATTTCTTGCTCTTGCTCTTGCTTCATGCTTTGCTAATCTGTACAAAAGAGAGAGACAAACTAGAGAAAATATCAAACGAGTTCAATATTACCTAGAGAACCAGGATAGAGCCAGTACATTCAACGTTCGAAGTATGTAACGATTTAGTACAAAAACCTCTGCGATCACTCCCGAGTCAAACGTTCAATCAGAGACTTGTCAAGTTTAAGTAAACGCATCACCTTTTCTTAAGCTTATATACGATCAATCTACTATTAATAGGTAACGATCTGGTTAACATGCAACACAATGTCAGTGCAACCAATGGAAAACGCATGGAACTTGAAATGGATATGGGGAAGACTACAAGCGGGGTCCGAGATGAGTCGATATATACATACATGGCAATTATTGAATTTGAAAGGCGTTTCAACGACGGAGGAAAACGGGAATGTTGACGAAGACGCGCGGAGCGCCTGTGGCGGAGTTCTTTTGAGAGATCGGATAGAGGCCCCACTTTTGAATTTTGAAATTAGTGGGCTGTGAATGTGGATGAATTGATATCTTCAAGTGGCAAAAAATATAAAGAGAACAAATAAACAACTAAAAAAAAATTCAAAGAGCGTCGGGTTGGGTCGCTTTTTCCAAGGAGTATCTAGACCTCCTTTAATGGTTGCCATCAACAAGAACAACGATCATCGAGGGGGAAGTCAGCCGCTTCTCATAAGTGTTATATTATGCACGATTAAATTTCTTTTCATTTCGGTTCTATTGTGCCTTCTATTAGTACTTAGTAGCAGTATCAATACATACTTACTGTTTTAGTCGACCTTGACACTTTGGATTCACCGTTCACCACTACCTGCCCGCCTTTCACTTCCCCCTGGTGATACATCAATGAACAGTCAATACATGTGTGGCACAAATGACAGTTTGAATCAAATTTCCAGGCTCAGAGGAGACACCCGACGGTTGCACCATACATAAACCAATCGGAATTGAGGTTGGGGATGGGGGGGAACAATTTAATTTACCCTACTGTTTTTATAATTTATTTATTCTTCATCGATTTATGTATATATATTAATTTTACTCGACGGGAGGACCTGAAAAGACCTTGAAATATGATCGCAATTCAAATAACAGACAGGCGCTGGATTATAGATGTCTAAATACAAGTGGAGTTTGTACTCTATATCTCTTGACGGACAGCGGCGGCGAGACATTCTTTCCGCCGTATTAGGGTTGGATTATACATATGCATGATTCTTTTCATGCAGCAGAGCTTGTTAGTCCTACCCTGGGCTAGGGGCCATTCGCGATGGTAGCACCTCTATGCTTCAGGTCCTCAGGGTTGGGGTAAGGTGGTATCACTGAGTAAAAGCCGGGGCGTAAGGGTGGTGGAATGTTTACGAATTAGGAAGTAGCTTTCCAACAACAAAAAGCGCGACTCTAGGCCTCCTGAGGAAATTGAACTATGTATGGTAGTATCAATAACCGATATGATGATGATAAACGAATCACAATACAAAGTTTTTGCACTTACCGGCGGATCATTCACAGACTAAGGAAAAACCAAACTAAGTTTTTTAAAAGTACTATCCTGTTTCCCTCGTGGTCGAGAAATCGCTGTCGGTATTGGCGAGCACAACAAAGCGAACGGCGGTCATAATAATGCAGCATTCCGGACATCAAATAGGTCGACATTTGATCGGGCTTTGCTTTGGAATTGCCACAGAAATGTCCCTTGCCATCCGGGATCTCGGACCTGAATTGTTGAGCACGTGGGGGGCTGCATCCGCCTCGATCCGCAATCGAATATACGCACCGCTTTGGGAACCTCGCAAGGATTTCGATTACAGAATATCGTGGGAAGGATATGACGGTTGACTAGTGCTTGACTCCATGTCCCGTTCCTGCACTTTAAGTGCTTGATAGCCTCGTAATCCCGTCCTTCTCTCCCTTTTCTCCTTCCTTCTCCATTGAAGCCCCCTCCCTAACCATACCTAGACTAGGCTATTCATTCACAGGGCCTCGAACCCACACAACTTCCCCCATTAAAAACCTCCACATACACTGGCGAGTTCTTTGACCTCGTGCAGAGTGAACCGGTGACAGAGTACTTGGTGTCAGGAGAGGAAATCCGATTGGTCCCATAAGCATCTACTTCAGTGTTCACCTCCGCGCTATTGCTCGATATCATACCACATCAACAGGTTGTTATTCTGCTTTCCTTTTTTCCCTTTCTCTCCTGTTCTTTTTTAAGCCTCCAAGCACACACCCACTCGGGAACATATAGTTCCCCCTATTCGACTCGAATTTGCCTAGAAATTTTTACGTTTTTAAGTGACTGGTATGATGCTCCGCGTCGATCCGTCGACTCGGACCATTGTCCCAGAACACCCTGGACTTGCTCTCCTTCTGCTAGTGGACAATAGCCGAGTTTTGGGCCCTGTCTGGTCCGATCTTCGTGAATATTTGTTGTCCCTCTTTCAATACATAGTGGGTATACGCCCCTCGCCGCAGGTCAGTCTGCTTTTTTGTCATCTCCCAATCTATTATCGTTTATACAGAAGAACTTTCTTTTCTTTTTTCTTGTCCTATTTCAGGCTCCGAGAATCCTCGTAGTCGAAAGTAATCCGGCAAAGGACGATTCAGTTATTAATGCTGCCGGGACGATACAACCGCGCCACTATCTTGACCTCCACGATGCAATGGGTAGTATTCGTTTCAGTCCCGATTCAGAAAACGGGTTTTCACTCGACATGATAAAACAAGGACTCGAGGTAAACAGACATATATCCTATTTAGACCTCGTGCTTGGTTTCCGATCAAACTACCCTACAGCTTCTAGCATCTACAAACGCAGCTGACCAACATGCTATAATAGTAGCAGGATCACCTCCCTGGAATGCTCACAACGCCCTTCCCTCTAACCTAGAAACTTCCCTGGTACGATATCTCGCTCAGGTAATTTATTTACTTTAAAAGCCCTGACCACGGTCAAGCGAGAGTTTTCCTGACCAATAGAATGTATGCTATAGAAACGGATACAGTGCCATCTCATGGTTAACCCCTATACAGACATGAGTCTATTCACAACAGTGTTCGACGAAAATGTACGTATGTGTTTATATTTTCCAGCTTCATTTTCCAGTCCGGTGCGGTTCCGGTACGGTATTCAAAGAGAGACTCATGTGTTCCTTTTTTTTTTCTCAGCTGCGTTCACAACCAAATTTGATCGAAAAGCAAGTTTGGTTCCCCGTTGATACATCAAAGATCACGCTTCGTATCTCTGGTCAACATGATAGTCCTATCGGTTTCACACCATCCCAATCAGCTCAAGGTCCGTTTTTTCTTTTTTTGCGTCAAGTTTCTCCGAGTCCCGCTACCTGTAGATCCATTTCCAATATCCATAATTCGTGACCTGAAAAGGAAACTATTTTATACTGACTATAACCTTACCTTACCTTCTGACTTTTATATTCCAACGGATCTGTCCTTATTTAATAATGCGCTTTTTATGACCTTGGGATTGTTTAGGGCTTCATCTTCACAACAACAACAAAGTACGTAAAACAAATTCCGACTCGTTTCTGGAATGCCCCCTCGGGCCTGTACCATTACTATAGCCATACAGCCCTGTTTTTCCCCGTTGTTTATCTTTTCTTATTTGTGTGCTTACATACATCCCCTTCCTTATTTCCCACTCAGACCTGCTCCCGTCCAGCAGGTGAATTAAATTACATTGCCGCCGCAAATCTGGCAGCTCCACATCTCACGTCTGGATCCTTGGACGAGCAAACATCCTTACATACTTCTGCCCCTCCGCCAGAAACTACTGGTGCTCAGCACCAAGAACCTGGTCCTGGTCCCAGTCTAGTCGCTCAACTTCAACAGGTGAAGTATCTCACTGTGTTAATACTTCAACCATTTAGCCTTGTTATTCTTATGTACGCTTTTCTCCTAGGTCCATGGTTTAACCAAAAAGAAAGTCTACGGCACGAAGCCTGTTCGAAAACCATTCGTATCTACCGAAGTCTACCGACAAAGAGAGGGAAGCAGAAGCGGAGGTCGAAAATCCATATCATTGTCCCCTTCCTCGTCATCATCATCATCGCCCACTAATGACATGAGTCATCATGGAGGCAGAGTTCCGTCGTCTGCGTTGGTTGGGAGGTCAGCTAGATTGTATCAAGGAGCGCCGATGATTCCACCTCACCCTCATTCTCACTCTAAGTCTGCCACTGGTGCCGGTGTCATCGATGGCATCAGTGGACCTTCTATCGCGATGCCCTCGAATCACAGTCCGGTCTTGATCCATCCTTCGTATAACATGTTGGGCACTAGCTCACCTTCACCCAAGTCCCCCGAGGAGGCGACGAGCTCGGGTTTGAACAGCAACGACACCGATTCGGACGTTATTCCCTCTCTTGGCAACCAATGGTCGCCGCACGAACACCCGGACCATCGCAATCGCCACTCATCCCCACCTTCCATGTGGAATTCCCAACCTCAAACTTTAAACGTGACAGGATTCGAAAGCGAGTTGTCGGGTCCGAGTCCAGCCAACGTCTATCCGAGCCACCAGCCTTTTGCCTCTCATCAAGATGTCTATCCAAGGGCTAGTACCAGCAGTGGTCCTGGGTCACCCGACTACAGACCTGTAATAGTGCCTTCGAACTCGACCTCTTTACCCTCCATAATACCATCCCGGTCTAGTAGTATCCCAACACCTCCTAGATCGACCACTTCGTCTACTTCGCCTAGCCCAAGTTTGAATGATCCTGTGCCGGTGAACCGACTTGGTGTACATCATCATTCTCAACCCGCGTCCTCCGGTTCTGGAGAGGGACCTCGTACGATTCAGAACATTATCGGCGCTACGTCTTCAACGACGACTGGGACTCGATTGCCACACCACATTCCTCGATCTGCATATAGAGACGAATTACTCTCTCATCTCGAGGTTCCTACTACGACTAGTAACAGTGCTAAGTTCTCCTTATTGTCGGATAGTCATGGACTAGGATTGGCATCCGGGTACGGGCCGAGGACAGCAGGGAGTCCCACTCAAGCTTCTTCCTTGGCGAATTCACCATCGTCTTCGATGCGTACGATAGTACGAACCCCACCTTCGGCGCTGTTTACTGTTGATGGAGCTTCTGCAGAAGGGTCTGTATCACAGCCGGACACCCAGCCATATCCTACTTATACGATGACGACGAGTTCTTATCCAATTAATTTAACTCGTACCCAATCAACAGATAATGTTGTTATTGGTTCTTCGACCACACCTCTTAATGCCCATGCTCAAGGATTCAACTCGCAATTTCGTCATGGCGCTATGATGTCGGCTTCTCTAATGAGTAACTGGGAAACCACCACCACTGTACCGTCCACGAGCATTCCAAGCGTCGGACAGTTACCTCGTTCCGTTAATACTGCCCATCCAAGCGGAATCGTCTCTTTCGATAATGGATTTCCAGACATTCCTCATCAATTCCATCATCACCATTCTCTAACTTCAACCAGTGGTGCCACTGCCATTGGCCACGGTGTCAACACTCATGCATCCGGCGGCAGCATTCTCACCCCGCTCACCATCTCAAACACTTATTCGTTACCAATATCTTCCGAACTCTCTCCGGGACTTGGTTCTTCGGGGAATTCGAGCTCGTTGAATGGTTGGGCTGGCTGAAATCATGAGCTTGTCGGTCAGTCGGGCCTAGCCCCCTTTACTCTGAGTTTTTTGGAATCAGAGTGACGTCGGCAGGTGAAAGTGTTCCCGAGATCTAATAGGTAAGGCGCTTCGCTCTCGATCGCGTGGACGGACCATGCGTTGTAAGTAATGTATGTACGTTTTTTTAAGCGATGAAACCAATCCAAGGGCTCGACTGGGTTGCTTGGCTGGGTTGGCGAATGATTTGATTTTTTTTCTTTATAAACGGTACTTATTCTTACAGTTTGAAATCGTCTACGATTACCACATCATGTTATCTACCTATCCACTCCACCCTTGTTCTCGTCATTGTGTTACTTTCCATCTTGTTATTCAAGTTTTTTGTATTAATTTCAGATGTATGCCCCACTATCTACCACTATTTACTTACCAACAACTACTTCTACTCGAGCGTGTCCTAACCTCACGCGTCTTTCCTTTTATTTCCCTATTTTTCTTACTACTTGCAGGGTCACTGGCACAGAATTTGGTCAACATCAATGGTTTCTACTAGTTTTGGGATTTTGTAGTCCATAGTTCAGGATAATCTCTTTTTTTCTAATACGACTTATCTTGTGTTATGCATATACACTGACTTAGATCTACTGTATACGCATTCATTTATCTCCTTGGCACTTTCCAGCCGCACTTCCGTCAAATAAGATTCATGTGGAAATTTGTAGGTCAACCAGTCAGTTGGCAGTGGCTATGGTCCGAGAGCACGAGTGGCAGAGTATTAGGACGAGTTCAAAACTTTTGTATATTCTTTTTGCACCACAAGTACTTCAACCTTGGACTGTATTCGGAATCTGCCATGGCACATGGCACAGCGGATTTACGGAAACGAACTTTTTGTCGAAGTGAGTTCGAAGTGACGGACTCTCACCCACGGTAACTTTAATGCTTTAAGACCCAGGGATCAGTCATCTCACATCGGTTCTTGCTGCCGTGAATATTTCAAATAGCTATGTTTACAGTACGTGAGTTTTTTTTACTTATTTGTTGAGTTGCTCTACAGTCTGATATGTTCCTGCAGCCAGTTGGCCGTCCTGGAACTTACCGGGAGTTGTATGCCACGGGGTTTTCCGATTCGTCCAATATTCGGAGTATATATATAGAGATGTACTTAGATATCTGATATGAAGTCACCGCATCCTCCAAGGAGAAATACACGATGTGATTCATCATTGAAGATTGTGAGTTCCGTTTCCCCAAGCATGTTCAAGAAGTCTACCGAGTCCGTATCAGCTAGAATCTTTGGGGCCTGGCTGTATTGTGGCGTGTTCAATTGGTTAGTACACAATTCTCAGGGTTCGTATAATTAAATTTGAGCCGAGAACAATAAAAAAATTATTGGGACATCTCATCAAGAAGTAATTTTATTAGACCGCGTCTGCCACGATAAATATCAGTGTAGTGTTTTTAGTCAATAAAAAACCAAATCTATCAGGGTATGCTCCGAGAATCTTCAGGTGGGGCCCCACGATGGAGCACTCAGTACCGGGAGACACAGGACCCCTGAATATCCCAATAAATGTTTGAGTGGAAAATCCCACATTTTGACCTGCTTTGTCCGAACTTTTTTTTTGTACCTCATGAAAGCCATTGTCCGAATTTCGCAACAGACATTGACCCAAAACAAAAAAAGTTACCTTAAATGGTAATTTTTTGCCTGACTAATACAGAAAAAAGTTTTTTCCGCAGTCAATGTCCACTTTTGTCCGAATTTTTCACAAAGATGTGGCTCCCAAAAGCCAAATTTGTCCGAATTCTGAACCAACATCAGAGTCCGAAAATCCAGATTTCTGTCCGAACTTTGTACCGAACATTTATCGGGATATTCAGGGGTCCTGGAGACACTCTCAGTCTGCCATGATGTGTCAATTTTATTGTGAAGTGGCAATATTTATCGTAGCAGATGTGGTCTAGGTCTATTGTCCCATATGCTGGCAGGCGGGTAACATTTCAATAGTGCTGGAAGTCTTGCGGGAGCACAATAGAGTTCAAGTACCTCTACGTCAAAAGACCTGTATACATCTAGCACAAACTTCGGTAAATACCCATCTCCAACCTCCGTCTGATGTGATTATTTCCAGAATTCCAGATATTTCTTATTTTTTAGGAACTCGCGACGTGGAAGGGGGTCAAACTTTCTCCTGAATAACGGTAAAACAACGCTGAACTCGTGATACAAATATAGACCACAGAATCCGGTATATAGTGGAATATATTGTTACTATCATACACATGAAGAGTCTTCTCAAGTGTATATCGCTCGAGACTAAGTATATTGCTACTACTATGCTGCGGAAAGTATCAGGTGTGACTTCATTGTTGGAATTTTATTTCCAAGACTTGAAGTAAAGGCACCGTGCCTGTTCAAGTATATATTTTTAGAAACCCAACCGGTCGTTGACGAAGTGTGTATCAACTTGGTAGAAACTCCATCACCTAAGTATTGGAAATTAATTCCTAAGGATCATATCACAATATAAACGGACATCATTCAATCTCATGGACGTTCATCGGAGGAGGAAGAGAATCGGAATTTTGTCCTCCCACCAAAGCTTCGAGAAAGCTCAAGGAACATCGTTGGTTCGTGAGTTTCTGACGCGCACGCGGTAGATAGGCGCTCCAAGGTCGACAGAATGACTCTGCATAGCCAACTCTTAACCGGGGTCGCAGCTTCGTACGAATAGTTTCCAGTTCTGACCAAATAATCAGAAAACATCATCTGATGCTCGTAGTTTGATTGTGGAAGCATCGGTTGTGGTCCAGACGCAGACATCCATTTGACAGAGATTGAGATTAATGGTACAATGTTAATTATGCGTCTGAGGATGAGACTATCGAAAATGAAGATAGGACGAGATTAAACCCATACTTACACCGACCAAGTTTGGATTTTCAGCTGTACAGATGAAAGACCAACTTCGGGGTCCAAGAAAGGGTGTTTCGATCCTAGTAGCTGGATACTTCCATAGGATACTTCGACTGCTGCCTCAGTATGTATAAGGTTTCGAGTTTAGTGTGGTTGAAAATACCCCTATAAAGAAATGATCAATGAAAAAGGTTTCGGAGCATTGCGAAGATCTTCTGAAAGAAGCGGAGGAACCACTTGCTGCCGGTCTCATGCCTAAGTGCTTAGAATGAGGCCTTATTCAGTATATCGTTCTTGATAGTACTGACTATCATTACATTGATGTGATGAGAACGGTGCCATACTGACAGTGCCCTTGACTCGGTACTTCAGTCTTGTAATCATCATGGCATGAGGCACCCATACGATCAGTAAGAGGAAGAAGTACTGGTGTTTTAAGGTGGATTAAACAACTCCTCCTCGGCTAGTCGCAACCGCGGAATGGAACCCCTAGTTGATATTGATCCTCGGGTTGCTTATCACAGAGTGAGAATATCAAGATGGTTTTCTTGAATGATGGAAGGTATTGATGGGGGTTATTTATATTCAGATTTAGTATATGCAGCTTTCACTTCATGCATGGATCTTTCGTCAAGAAGAAAAGCCTGAAGTTAGCCTTTCCAAAACGTCAATTAGGGGGAGTCCTAGAGTCGATGACCAAAAATTTTTGAGAAATTTTTGTCCGGACTTTGTACCAAACCTCTGGTGGCATTGACAGGGGTCCTGGAGTCCTGTCTAGAAGAAGTTGCTCGTGACCTCCGCCCTAATATATCCTAGGCCTATACTAAAGTCTCATATAAATTGAATATTAGTGGTTCTATATGGGAGATATTTAACATCATACCTATCAAAATCTATCAAAGGGACATGCATCGTTGCTCGCGTACATACACTTTTCCTCCATGTGCAATGACTGAGGTCTATGAGGCGACGCATCCACTCCAGGCTGGTCAACATACCAATTTCAAGCCGGCCATGACTGTGGCATCCTCACTTAGATGCATCCTTTTATCCTCATCTCATCTCATCTCAAGCAGAGCTCGATAGCCCTTGACATCAAGCCACCCACCTTTTAATTGTCCCATTTCCTTTTTTTGCCTGTTCCTAGCCTCTGTGTACACATTTGACAGCGCCGATTTGAGCTTGGCTTTTGAATGCCTCGTTAAAGGGTTTTGGCGACGAAAAGCTAAGTACATTGTCTTTCCGCCAGACACCACTCCCTCTGAGTCATCTCCATGGCAAGCAAGGACAGACGCTTCGAAAGAGACCAATGAACTGACGCACCTAAACCGAGGAAAACAAAAGGCGTTTTTTGACCATCATCTATGACTTTCGTTCGACTACGATTGCCCGGAACATAATTTTCGCTTGCGTTTCTCTTCAGCTTCGAGATCGCCCCAAATAACGGACAGCGCTTTTTGCGAGAATGAACCTTCCTTCATGCCATCGTGTATGAGATTCTTGCCCTCTCGGTTTCTCCAGAGCGTTGAGAGTTGTGACCAAAGCAAAAGCTTTCGTATGAATGAGCCCTTCTGAACCCTGCATTCGTCTTCAAGTGGACTCATGGATCCCCAGAAATGAGCTCAAGTAGCTCAGATTTCCATCCTCGGAATTCTCCGCCATTCAAAGAACAAAAGAAAAACTTCATCCCTTTGACCTACCGAGCTTTGCCATGGTGGCATGGTTAACGTGAGGAGCATGATCAAGAACTCACCGTTTGTTGACGGCACAACTGAGCGCTTTGGCCAATGGCTGGAGTATATAATCTCCTGAGCTTGCTACAGCGCCGCTCCTCGTTTCTTGCAAGTTCGCAACGAGATTTATCTTCGAAGGTGAGTGGAAGTGAACAAATCCTTGTTGTAATTTGTTTGCTAACATCCCGCCGAAATATTGCTTAGTCATTCGCACCAAACCTCTGTGCTGGGCGTTGCACACCTGTCGAAGGGCTTTCTGCAAAGGAGTTGTTAGTTTTGTCTGTAACAGCTAATAGGGTAGACAGATCATTTGGGTGGTAGTAGAGGATGTCTTCAGCGTGCGATCCCGTAGAGTTGAAAAAGCTCGTAAAACAGTTACAAAATCTATCCAGTCCAAAGGTATGTCTGAAAAATCTATGTTGAACCCTTTCATTTCTGACTGACGTTTGCTTTACAGGAAATCGTCGACCTTTTGGGTCTCTTGAAGAAAGATTTTAAAGTCAATGAACAAGTTCTTAGGGTGAGTCCATGATGCCAAAATTTTCCCTTCATTTCTGCTGTTGCCATTTCGGTTCGGACGCTTAAATCACGGTCGTGTGCAGGAAAGTAAAGCTGGGCTGGCTGTAGGAAAGCTACGCCAGCATGCATCGAAGGACGTGGCGGATGCTGCAAAGGAATTGGTTAAATTGTGGAAGGGTGAGGTAGAGAAGGCGAAGCAAGGCGGTGCTGCGAATGGGAAAGCAGCTGGTGCGTACTTGGCGTACACTCTATCTTTTCAACAGCTAGCTAAAACTTCTCGACAAGTTATTAAAACCTCGGCGTCAACACCGACGGTCGCCACTCCGAACAGTTCCAAAACAGATGCACGTTCCGCCAAAATCGATGGTGCAAGGCTAGATGTCACTGGCGATAAAACTCGAGACAAGTGTATAGAACTCATCTATGACGCTCTCGCAAAGGACTCGGCAGCCCGTGAGTGTTGACCCCACTAACTTCGTCCCAGAGTGCTCATATTTCGTTTTTGCTTGCAGCGACTGACCTCATTTCCCAACGAGCCATCGCGGTAGAAGTCGCTACTCTAAATCTGTTTGGCTCGCCCACAGCAGAGTATAAATCCAAGATCCGTACGTTGTTCGTGAATCTGAAGGATAATAACAACCCCGGACTACGGACGAGCGTCGTTAGTGGAGAAATCTCTGCAGAGAAGCTCTCAACGATGTCTAGCAGTGTGCGTTTGACACCCATCTCGGCCCCACGTTGACCTTTGTTCATCAACTGACTGTGATTTACAGGAGATGGCGTCAGCAGAACGAAAAGCGGCTGATGAGCGTATCAAGGAAGAAAATCTTTTCAAATCCCTTGGTGCTGGCGAACAACAAGCAGAAACCGATGCATTCCAGTGTGGGAGGTGTAAACAGGTAAGATTTCCTATCTTTTCTGGTTCATTGTATTAGTCTTCCGTTAACACTGGTTTTGTACTTGCAGCGGAAGTGCCGATATCGACAAGCTCAGACTCGAAGCGCTGACGAACCTATGACCACGTTTGTTACGTGCACGAATTGCGGTCACAGGTACGGTCTCTTGGACTTTCTCTACGTCTGTTTTTTGTCAATGCTCATTGGTCGATTTCTACCTGCAGATGGAAGTTTTCATAAATGCCGATTATGGACTTGCGCCTTTCGAGTCATTCTGTACTATTCTTACCCCTTTTGTCCCTTTGGTTGCTCTTTTTCGTCAATGTCTCCTGTGGTTTGCCCTTACGTCTTGCCCAAAAACTTCTCGCAGCAAAAAGCATCGTAGCTTCGTCTGAAGATTTCTGTTTAGTCCTCAACGCATATCCTTGTTCTCTTTGATACCTCTTCCTCTCAGCTGCTTAGTGCTCAGACCTTTTGGTATCTGCACCGCTACTACAGGTCAACAGCCGTGTCTTCATATCATTTTCCCCTTGCCCCATATGAGTACTGTTTTCTACTCTATATTTTTCTACTTGTTTCTTTTTTCTTGTACCTATTGTAAGTTAAACATGAAGCCAAAATTCCACCGCAATGAATTGTTACGTCGATTTGGAAGTTTCTTATGAGTCCCCGCCAGTGCCTCAGTGGTACCCAGTAAAACAAGTTCACCCGAATCGCGGCCATGGGTTGTTTGTACTAGCCAGGTTTGATCACATAGTTCTAGCGTCGTCAGAAACACACCACTTTCTCATGGAACGAACTCAAATAGCTAGCCCTGAAATGTGTTCTAGGCATCACATTAATGTTTGCCGTGGTACATGTCCCAACACCTGGAGGTGATTATTACAAGCGCAAGATAGAATACAACGATAATAGATGGACACTGACACTGATACACTACTGTGACTGCTCAGCATACACCTAGAGGAGGAGAGTCAGTCAATGAAGCGAAAGCGCGGTTAAGAAAGTAAACTTTGAAAGGATAGTGGGAAAATGTAGATGAAGGAGACAAGGTTCCGTCGCAAACCAAAAGAAGAGCACCAGCAAAAAGGGTAGAACTCACCTTAATGGTCTTATCCGCTCCACCTGTGATCAACCTTGTACCCGTCATATCAAACGTTGAGCAAAAGACCCCTGCTTCAGCTTCTAAAGAACCTGGTTGAGGTATGTCATCGAGATTTTGGAAAGGTGTGCCAGTCGCGTAGTCCCAGAACGTTAGGGTACCATTGTCACCTATTGACAGTACTTCGTTAACGTGCGTCCAGGAGAAAGGGAGACACAAGACTCACCTCCGCTGAAAAATACACCCTCCGCGTTAACGCTGAGTGTGTTGATGATGGCATTATGCCCGCTAAAGTTGAACACGAACGTGCCCTCGGGACATTTCCACTTTTTGATGTTGTTTCCACCTGCCGACCCCGAGGCAAACGAATACTCGGTGGGATGAATCGCGAGGGCACGAACGGACTTTTTATGGTGTGTTAGAGTGACCATGGTTTTACCTGCTGCGAGGTCCCAAAGCCTATGAGAAGGTGCGTCAGCGGGAAGACGACCAGGAATGATGAACAAAGGGAAGATTAAGCCGGCATACCTCACGGTGGAGTCCATACTACCCGTGATAACTTGCGGGTCACTCTCTTGACATTTTACATCCGCTACGGTTCCAGTATGCCCTGTCAATGCGTGAATTTGGGCTTTGGTGCGCATGTCCCAAACCCGGGCTGAGGCGTCACGACCGGAGGTAACGAGAACATCGAGAGTTGGGTGTAGAGAGAGGGAGTAGACACCCGAAAGATGACCATGATAGTGTCGGATGACTTTGTTTGCCTCGAGGTCCCAACATTTGACCATCTGTCATAGAAAAAGTAAGAACGTCAAGCTGGAAAAAGTACAACAAAGAACGGAAGTGACCTTGTCCTCTCCACAAGAAAACAGATACGGATGTCTCGATGAAACCGCCAACCCTCTGACAGTCGAAATATGCCCAGTTAAAGATAGCTTCAACTCTCCACTTGCCAAATCCCAAATTTTGATGACACGGTCACCGGCACCAGTAGCAAACCATTTGTTGCCTGGCTCGACCGCGACAGAACGAACCCAACCCAAATGTCCTGAAATGACCCTGACCAGTTTCCAAGAAGGATGGTAAACGGGTTTAATTGTACGAGTAGTTTTATGGAGAGAAAGGGCCTGCGAAAGACGAGTGTTCGAACTAAATGTGGAGGGTTGTGGTGTAGGAGTGTTGTCAATTTTAGAGATGAGGGCAGAAGTGGATGACGAAACGGAGTCTGAGGCTGTATAGATGTCAGTTCCCTTCACCTAAAATATGAAGGATGACTGCACACGCACGTCCTGCAGTAATCATCTTCCTATGCTCCTTCGGTCTCGCAGGACCCACCGGTCCTTGTTGAGCTAGTAGAGCTGGAGGTAATTCCCTAAAATCATTGTACTCATCTCTTATCTTCACGGCAAGCCTTAGACGAACACTAGAACAGTATTAGAAACAATGACCGCCGACCATATTGATATATGGCAAACACACCTGCGTTCCTCGTCTTTTATACTATCGTCTGGGTAAGACGCAAAAACCGCATGCGTTCGTTTTGCATTCCGCTTGAAAAGAGGTTCTAAAGGTGGCAATCCTTCTGTGGCCATTTCGAACTAAGAAAAGGGAGTGCTAGACGCGTATAGCGCGTAAGGACGGGAGTGTTGAGGAAGACGAGCACGTGTTTGGTTGTATTTATCAACACCCTCCGCCGTCAACTACTGCCACGATTTTACTGTTTCCTTTTACTGTCTCTTTTTACTGTTTCCTAGTCTGCATTACAGCTCTTACTGGGGTCAAATAAAGCTCAAGAAACTACACTTTAATCTATTGCTCAATTTACACAAAATCTGTTCGCCATCGAACACTACGATTATGGACATCGTCACGCAGGAACGACCCACTCAACATACAACGTATTCATCAATCACAGCGCCCTCCAAATCCGTTAGGACCTTGCGCGCATTGTCCCTATGCCAAATTTTTAGAAAAAGCGACAACTACCGAGACCGTCATACTCACAAACCCATCACTACCAATGTTGACACACTGGTCGAATGGAACGCAGAACCGATTGACATTCTATAGCAGGTCAGAGGGGAATATGGCAGAACCACAACACCAAAAACTTACAGTCTCACAGCAAACCTATAAATCAAATCAGCATGCTATATCAAATGGACCGACAACATTTCAAGATCGGGACGTACATCACTACCTGGGCAATCGTCACGAGTGTTGCAGGACTGAGCAGCGGAGTATCCCACTGCTGAGACCAAAACTGTGGCGGTAAGGATGATCTTGGACAGGAATTGCATTGCGAAAATTTAGATTCGAGAATCGAAAAAGCAGGAGATGCCTATGCTTCAAATCAAGGTTGGAACCTGAGCAAACCTGGGCAGCTTGACTGCCTTTAAATACTCTTTCTTGTCCTCTTTTTTCTTCCGTGAGTGTTCTGCTCCGGACGTTCATACTGCCTCACAAGAGGGATCTCGTGCCACATATGGAATGGCCTTGCTATTCTTCTCGCCGAATAGTATGGCTTTTTTGCAGTCAATTCTGGCACTCGCAAATTTCGGCTTCCGAGTCCATTCGGAGGTTACTAAGGGCCAATCGGCCTGCTCGAAGTGAGTTCCGTGCAGCACCATGCTTGACAAAGGATTTACACTCTCTGACAGACTATCTGGCCGCCTGGCACGGAAATCTACAAGTTGTAAACTACTAGTCCCATCAGTACAGTAAACACTCTAGTCCACCCCGCACTTTTCTATCTCTTGAGCATGTAAATCCGAGACTACTAAAGTCATCCTAACTGAGGTTACGGACTTTCCAGATTTCCGACGGATCTAAACCTGTAAGTCTGGAGGCGTAAACTAAAGCTCGAACCCTCACTTGCTCCAAAATGTCTGGAACAGTTCTAGACAAAATCTGGCTATCCTTTTTTGACGCTAATGACATAATTAATAGGCGCCACCGGGTGATTCCTGGATTCGACACAACAAAATAAGTCGGTGACTCAGATATTGACTACTGAGTTGTGGCTAGACTCATTTCGAGCATCTTCGGCTTCCACATTGACCGAGGACAACTTCAATTCAGTACGGCACGTTCGTCATCTTTTGACTCGTCGCAGAGAAGAACTGTCCGAGACAAAGCATCTTCATAATGCTCGATGATGCAGATCAGAACTACTCACACAGTCGGAGACTTTCTCCTTCTAAGTTCAGAATCAGATACTCGATCTTTGCCGGACAACCCAGCCTGAGGTTGTTTGAGAACATCGACGTGCTTTCATAACGCCGATGGACAAAATTCTGCATTACATCTATTTGTAACGGCCAACTTATTTTATTGACTTGAACGGGCCGACCTTTGGTTTACAGACTAAGAAGATCAACTTCTAAGTTGCATCCAAGAGCAAAATTTCATCAAATCTGGGCGCCTCGGAATAGTATTCAAGACGTTATGTATATGTGCAATTTTCCAGTCTTCTGGCTGGATGAATTGCATAGTGAAAATTCGAGTTGCTTATTTGAAAGCTCAGGATACTTCGTTTTACGGAAAATATATATTACGATTCTCAACATCTTTGTGCCCATAAATCCCAAACACCTAACGAGATACTAACGAGATACGATATTCATACCATACATCTTGTATTCCACACTAAGATTATTAATCGCAGCTTCCTCCAAAATCTCCAAACGGTCCCTGCGCACATTGACCCTACAATAACAAAAGTGGCGTCAGACCCATCGCATAGATCACAAACCTAATAACGTCCAAAGACATATATGTACTCACAAATCCATTGTCGCCGATGTTAACACATTGGTCAAATGGAATACAGAATTGGTTGATGTTCTAATATTGGGATTTTAGGTAAGCATTAGCTGCAATATGTGATATAGTTGGCTTACAGTAAAGCAGCAAACCTGAGGAAATTCAAGGTAAGTACATCAAACTTCAGGTTTAGACAATGAATCGGACAACGTACCTCGCTTCCGGGACAGTCATTACGGCTGCTGCACTGAGCAGTCGTATAACCGACCGCCGTGGTCAGCAAGAAAACGGTAGTGAACAATTTGCTGACAGTCAATTGCATGATATTAATGTGCTGGAAGATGAAGCAAGGTGAAGATCTGGATACTCCAAAGTAGCTGATGGCTTTCGGAAGAACCTGAGCTCAGACCATTGTCTGCCCTTGCTTAAATACTGGAGAATGAATCCAAGTAGAACGATTCAAAATCAGCGCCGACTGTTTGAAGTCCTAATGAGTCTTTTGGGCGCATCCTTGATTTCCGTACTACCTACTATTTCCTTCAAGTTAAGTCTGTCCAGGTGATTCAATCCCGAGCCATTACTAATAGTATCAATACTAACTTGATAGGCTTCCGGAGGTTGAAAAAGTTCAAATGGACAAGCTGCCCATACGAATCCCAATCCCATTTCAAAAAATTGCTTTCACTTACCGTAAACTAATTATAATACAAAGTCCGACTTGATCGAAGCATCTAGTTTTTTGTTTTCGATGAACATATGGAAAGCATCTTCAGACATGGGCGTTCTTGTGTTATGTTTCAATCTCGAATAGATAGCTACGATTGCGTTGTAAAGTAGAGCCACTACCTACAATCACGAAAAAGATCCTTATGGTTTATTTCCAATTGCAGGATCTCCGATAACAAAGTAACGATACTCCCGATTCTCTAATATAGCTGTTGTAGCAACCAACCTGCTTTATTAACTTGAACGGACTGATCATTGATTTACAGGCCAAGAACTTGAAGATCAATTCCCTTGCATCCTATGGGTAAAAATCTCATGAAATCAGGGTGCCTCGGAGCCCTTGGAGTAGTATTCAAGACATTATGGTTTCAGCCTTCTGGCTGGGTGGCAATTGGATAGTAAGAAATTCAAGTTGCTTATTGGCAAACTCCCAACACTGCTTTACATTATAATTCTCGACATCTTTGTACCCCCAGATCCCAAACACCGACGAGATACTAAATTCATACTCCATAAGTACTAGGATCATTAATCGCAGCTTCCTCCAAAATCTCCAAATGGTCCCTGCGCGCATTGACCCTACAATAACAAAAGTGGCGTTAGACCAATCTCATGGAACACACAGTTACACAGGCCTAATAGCGTCCAAAGACATATATGTACTCACAAATCCGTTGTCGCCGATGTTAACACACTGGTCAAACGGAATACAGAATTGGTTGATGTTCTGATATTAGGGTTTCAGGTAAGCATGAACTGCACTAGGTGATCTAATTGGCTTACAGTAAAGCAGCAAACCTGAGGAAATTCAAGGTAAGTACATCAAACTTCAGGTTTAGACAATGAATCGGACAACGTACCTCGTCTCCGGGACAGTCATTACGACTGCTGCACTGAGCAGTTGTATAACCGACCGCCGTGGTCAGCAGAAAACGGTAGTGAACAGCTTGGTGATAGTCAATTGCATGATACTACTGTGCTGAAAGATGAAGCAAGATAAAGATTTGGATGTTCCAAAGTAGATGGTGACTTTCGGAGGAACCTGAGCTCAGGCCGTTGTCTGCTTTTGCTTAAATATTGGAGAGTGATCTAAGTAGAACGATTCAAAATCAGCGCCGACTGTTTGAAGCCCTAATGAGTCTTTTGGGCGCATCCTTGATTTCCGTACTACCTACTATTTCCTTCAAGTCAAGTCTCTCCCGGTGATTCAACCCCGCGCTTGACTGGACTTGCGGAGGTTGAAAAGGCCCAAATGGACAAGGTGCCAATACGAATCCCAGTCTCATTTCAAAGCTTTCACTTACAAAGTCCGACTTGATCGAAATATGTGGTTTTTGTTCGATGAACATAGTATGGAATGCATCTTAGACAGGAGCGTTTGTGATATTTGATCCCAAATAGACATTAGCTATAGTCGCAATCACGAGAAAGATCTTCATGGTCTATTTCCAGTTGCAGGATCTCCGATAGCAAAATAACGATATTCCCAATTCTCCAATGATAATATAGCTAGCTTGTGGGGCTGGTACTGGGGGGTTCGCCCGAATTGTCTTCCAATCTCTCAGTCTTCAATTTCGTGAATAAAGCAAAAGAATAAAGAACATCGCAAGTCTCGGCACTATCTTCGGAGACTGCCGACTCCGGTTTTGTCACTCGTTCACACACGGACTAGTTTTTCGTAAGACTACGGAGGGCACCTCATTCCCCATACAAGAAACCCTCCTCAGGCTGTTCAGAGTCAAATTTACCAGCCACACTGCTCCAAATGGGCGACACAGTATCACACCAATGTGATATGATGGGCTCTCCCTCAGCAACCTCAGGCTAAGGCAGTCCTATGAAGCGTAGTGAGGGCAGCGGTTGAGCCCTCTGATGAGCCCCTTGCGAAACTGCTAAGTCCCGGCTCTTTGGTTCGAGCCTACCTAAGACCGATAAACACAATACGGGACAGGCGACAGTGTATAAAAAATTGAATGATTGACATGTCTACTGAGGCACTGCTTTAGTCTCCATGGATGTACTTGACTCCACTCCTAAAGAGACAGGTTCCGGCGCTCACACAAGGTGTAAGGCGCTATAAAGGATGAAAGATTTTTCCGTGGTGGATTCAACACGGTTTTACCACAAGGAACAAGATTTTACACTGCCAGAGATCTGCACAGTGTCAAAGAATTCATGAGAGTATTGCAATTCAGCCAAAGGAGGAGTCGTGACTTGCCGCTCAGGATGAAACCATCTTCCGAGACTGAGTCAACTTGCAAAGAGGCTTGATGAGCTTTGAATTTACACCCCAGACTCGGATATGATTCAACTCAGTATGAATGTGGACTTGTGATCTCATTTCTCCATATTCTTATTCCAGGCCCGTTTAGGTGAGTTCCGAAGAAAGAAAGGTGCGCCGACGAGTTGGAATAAATGCAGAGGCGTAAATGAAAAGCATGAAACTTGAACTTTTGCGCTGAGGTCATCACGAGAATTGCCATCGGCTCCATACGCACACAGTGCATCTTGACGGAAGGAGACAAAGTGAGAGCTCGATTCGATTGCGTATCGTAATGGCGTAGGATCCTAGGATTTGGAAGTCAACACCTCAGATCCAAGAAAAGACAGCTCTGTATCGAATTTTCCCTGCAGAAAGCTTGCCTATCGCTTCCATGATTCCTTTCTCGCTCATTGGAAACCTCTCAATGATCGGAAAGATTTTGTTACGCTCGCAGAAGTCTAAGCACTTGACACTACGTAGAGCAACGGAGTGTCTTCTCAGACGAACGCTAGTATTAAAGGACAAGGAACACTTACTATTCCTTCCTCGACACCGGTACCCATCCAATTATCTTGATATTTCTGGCTGCAGTGGGGGATAAAGGCGCTGTTATATTCCCTTCTCCGATGGTGACGGAAATGACGTGTGCCCTCTGCTCTAGAAGCGGATAATACTGTCCTAAATCGAGTCTTTCTGGTGTGCATATCATTAGTGCATCTAGTGGTTTTTTAAGTCCAAGCGTAGTGTAGTCCTCGACATCCTTGACGGCATAAAATTCTCGAGCACCTAGAGCCAAGGTTTCTTCACGCTTGGATGGGGAACCTGAAAATGCCACAACATCACATCCCATCTTGGAAGCGAATTGGATTGCAAGATGACCCAAGCCTCCAATGCCAACTATCCCTACTCGATCAGAAGGTTTGACGTACTCGATTAACGGAGTGAAGACAGAGACACCAGCACCTATAAGACAAAAATATCTTTCAATTACCTAGAACGATAATTGTAGAAGAGTCACCATGGACACTGAGCACCTACACATGAGAGGGCAAGCCAGTTCGGACGTTATGCCGTCTGGAATACGAAATAGCCATCTCTCTTTCTTGATCGCAAGGCTACCCAGTGAACCTTGGTCGAATTCGCCTGTGCCGTAGTTAGCACATTTGACGCAGAGTGCTTCGTCACCAGACAGGCAAGCAGAACAGAAACCGCAACCAGCATAAGTGAATCCCCAGCCCACCCGGTCACCGATAGAGAGTTGGCGACACATAGGTCCAAGGTCTTGAACGATCCCGATGCCTTATCGAAATGAGCACGAGAAGATAGGAATAACCAGCTCATCACTCACCTTCGTGTCCAAGAACTCTGTCCTCATGAATGTGGTGAAGGTCTGTTCCGCAGAGACCACTGTGTGTTATTTTGATAACGACTACCAGTCGACCCTAATAAATCAAAGATCTGCAAGGCAGCCAGAAGTTGCTGAATGTCCCACCATCATCCGTAGCAAGACTATCCCTACTAAACGTCGACTTGAAAATTGCCCCGCTGGAGGAGCCACGAAATGTTATGCCTTGATAGACCATGATTGTCTACTGGGACCAGGTGGATTGTGCGTATTAAGGTAATTCGTTATTACCGTAGAACCAATGGTGGACGACTGGTCACTCCCTGTAGAGAGCGCGAGTGTGAGGTGAATGAAAAACAAAATGACTGCAGTTGGAGTTTGCGTCGGTAAACACTCTTACACAGTGACCACTACCATCGTTGGACCGAGCCACCCTACGTGAATTGTCAGAACCACTCACTGTTTTCTTCATTAACGTCAGGCAGCCAATCTTTTATGGGATCTAGTGCAAATCTCCCATGTTTTAATTTTTACGATATTGCGAGGTAGTCCGTTGGTCATAGTCCTGGAAATTTGGCGTTGGGCGCAGCTCTGTTCACTGCATGGCTGTAGTCAGGTTGGAGGTAATTGTCTATGGTCTAGTGAGTGGTTACTGAGAATCTCTTCTCAATTCAAGCCTTCAGCTAACCCAAGTAGAACGATTTTGTCCTTTGCAGCCCTGACCGCAGTACCGTTCGAGCCGGCGCTCTTACATTTCTTTCTCACTTATGGTCGCCCGATATACCGTGCGTTGGCGGGACATACATTGAGAGTCGTGTTCATCCTATTGAAACTTGCAAAGACCTTTGGACGCCAGTGAGACCTCAGCGAACGTCGTGTAAAGGTGTTTTTTATTGACTGTCACTGCCGCAGCCAGAATCTTCGGCGTCTAGACTGCGGTATCATATTTTCTAGATCGTACTACCCGCTGTACTTTCTCTGGCTCTTTCTCATTGGTAGCCATTGTGAACCCTCTCGTTCCAGCTCAACAATTTCCGGAATTTTATCCGTCTCCACGTAGAAGTTCTCTCTAACTTGAATGATCCTCAGCTTCTTTGGTGTCGTTCGGTCCGGCTTCTAACAATCTTGTAATACAGATTATCTACAAAAAGGATGCTGTGTCTTTAGGATGATTGTGGTTCTTCTCCACCCTTGCCAAGCCTTTTTCTGCAGACAAGTCCGGTTCACCTTCGGTAGCAAATGACGTTTACAAGATCCATGATGGATGTTAGAACCTCCTGCCAATGCTTCTCTTGAAGATGTTGAGGCTCATTGGTGTGTGGGGCGTCTCTAACTCTAATCAGGTAGAATTGCCAGACAGCTACGTATTGTCTATTAGCAACTTGTAAGCAGATATATCAAAGTGGTGGACTCATTGTCGGCATGGATTTACTGGACTGCGACTAATTCAACATCGTATACATCGCACTTGATATGTCTTGACAATTTGGCGGAGAGTCATTGATGCATCCATGATTCGCCGGGGAGCAATCCCACATGCACAAAGCGCTCTCACACATGTGGCAACGGTCAGCACCTTCGGTAGAGATACATACACGTATCAGCTTGGGAATGTTGGTGAAACAACGATGTCTTGATTTATCCTCCGTTTGCTGATCGCTCACCAGTTTTGATTATCTTGCACATAAGTGGGTTCCATTCGCGTGGTTCATCCAAGGTAATGAATTCGTTACTTCGTACTTTACGCTAAATCTATGACAGGAATGCAGTTTTGAACGAAAAAATACCGCCTCGAAATGAATGTTGAGTGTTGAAACGTTGAAATTTGCGCCGTTGAACTTTCATTTAACAGCGGAACATTGTTGAGGACAAACATGAGCGTGAATTCCGATAGCCCGCTTTGACTTCGGCTATAATGAATGTGGAGTTTACGAAAGGATGGTACGTCCCATGGTAGTCCCTCCCTACCTCTGGTACCAATGTAACTTGCGCAGTGGTTTAGATAAACCTTTCTGTTGAAGCTGGACTTGTCTCTGGAAACCGAAAATTATCCGATCGTTTCAAATCTCGGCTGAAATTAGATTTCCCACTCCTCCTCGGACTTCCGACCAGACGCTACGGGCCCGGGAATTTTTACTTCCCTTATCTATTCGAAGTCCATCATTCCGTTACAGTGGTGATGAGAAAAGTGGGGCTCTAAGGTAGTTCTTTTACCGCGTTTGACTTCTCGTCATTCTAGCTATAAATCATGCACGACCGAGGACGAACGAAAACCCATCGCTTTCAGGTTCCTACCGCGTCAAACTCACCGCGATGGCTTCGTCCGTGGCCACTGTATTTCCGGTCTTCTGCTTTTTTCTAAGCCTTTCTTCTGTATCCTACGCTTATGACTGGGTTCCAAATCCAGTCGCAGGGGGGAATTCTGGGACTGGTTGGGAGGAACTACCCGAAATACCTGGCGCACAACTCATCAGGAACTGGACCGTTCCAGATACTGATTCAGTGTTTGTGAGTACCAATATGAAAGTGCTCAAAGTTTTATATCTTACCAAGGATTCAGCCTGTGTACCAAAGCTCAGGCCTTGATCCATTACAAGTGACTAGAGCGGTTGTAGCATCCGCCGCAAAGGTCAGTACGCTCTTCTGGATCTACTCGAATCAATGCTGACCTCATTCGGTCGAGATAGGATCGTGATCCATGGAACTGTAAGAGCAAACTTGTTAAAGATCACTGTTTCTCCGCTCTAAATCGTTCATCCTTGCTGAACAGATTGGAATAACGTACAAAACATCAAGATGGATCTCGCCTCGACCGATACCTCTTATGACCCCAATACCACCTCGATTATCACTCCTTGTTTCCTTGCTGAAGTAGAAATCGAAGCAGGCGCTGGAAGTTCTGACCAACTTTACTGGAGTAAAACAGGTTGGTTTGGCGGTCATTACGCCGAGGGCCCCGATCCCGACGATAAGATTAGCTCGTTCGATGTTCTGGATTCGATAGTCGATTACTATTTCAACCAAACTACGTTTCCCAATTTGCAGGTGTGTATTCGAGGTGTCAATTGCACATCGAAAGCCACTTAACATAATTAAAAATTTACCATCAGACCGTTGTTTTCATTGGACACTCAGCCGCAGGTCAATTTTTCCAACGGTATGCAGCAATGCGCAAACACACCAAAAACGACGAGCTTATCAGTTGGGTGGTTGGTACGTATATACAACCTTCTTCTTATGAATGATATGGCGAACAGTATCTATTGACAGCGAATCCGGCTTCATACCTTTGGCTTGTCGAGGATCGTCCAGTTGAAGTCGCTGATTGTGATGATATTGATGAATACAAGTACGGTCTTTCCGGTGACATGCCTGGATACTCGACAGGAGATTTCAATGATAAGGGTCGGGATGGTGTAGTTTCGAGGTATCGGGGACGAAATGTGCATTATGCATTAGGAACGGTAAATGCCTCTCGTTTCAAGATTACGGGTGGTTTTTGACTGTTTCGTTCGATTTTTTTAGGCTGACCTTGACTCCGGTACTGACAAATGCCAAGCTCAGGTAAGGGTCTATTCGTTTCCTTGCGAAAAACTCTTCCTCGATGATTTATCATGTTGCAGACGCAAGGATCATCGCATTTGGAACGTGGTCAAAACTATGTTGCGATGCTCGAAGCTATGCCTGATGGTATGCCCGCGACACACACTCTAGACTTGATCGAGGGTGTCTCCCATCAGAACGCGGAGATGTTCAACAGCACTCAACTCAGGCAAAGGGTGAGCACGCTCGAAGATTCACTCGTTTCTTGTACTTGACACCTCACAGATCTTCAAAGATATTCCTGGTAACACTAGCCAGGTTACTCGTCGAGCCTTTTCAAGCTCTGAGGATGACAATAGTGCTCTAACGTCTGCTTTGTCTTGTGGACTGGCAGGGTTGACGATAGCGTTGATCGCTTTACAGGGTCTCCTGTAGGCTGTTCTAAATTATTCTATTTATTGATTTAGATCTTCACAAATGACCATATCAGTTAGCTCTTGGTCGTCTTTTCGCTCGTTATATACATATGTATGTAGTCCATCTAATTCCGTCTTTATCTTCCCGCATCACCAAAAGAACATAAGCATATATAAATGAGACAAAGTAGCTAGCAGAAATCAAGCTAATTACACGATTAAGTATTCGAACGAGATGGTAGGGTAGGCATGATCTCTTTCTGACATTGACAACGGTCGGACGATCTTTTCAACTTCATGAGTTCCCCATTTGGTTTTGATGCCCCTCGTCATTTTAATTTTGTTCGATTAGTTAGCGGACCGTCCGCCCGTCAAGGCAAGCTGCAGCTCCATCATCTGACACCTTTACAATGACGGTAATTTTAAACCTTCAGTATAAATTCACCCCATGGCACTCCCTGTGGAACGGTACACTCATTGCAGGTCGCTGCTGATCATAACAGAATGAAGCTGGCGTGGCAGTTCCTCTTGTGTGCAGTCCTAGGTGGGAGCAATCATTTTCTTTTTTTTTTCCGCGTCTTACACTCAAGTGCTGCTGTAGAACAGACGCTTGCTCTCATTAATCCAATTCTACCGGGTTGGAACCCTGATCCGAGTATTGTGCGCGTCGGCGACGACTACTTTATTGCAACCTCAACCTTCGAGTATTTCCCTGGTCACCCAATCTATCACAGCAGAAATTTGGTGGATTGGACATTGGTTGGACATGCCTTGAACCGTCCCAGTCAGTTGACGTTGCTAGGGACGCCCTCTGATGCTGGTGAGTTGGTATTCATCTGTTTTGCAAAAGGCACGTTGATCTGATCGTAAAACTAGGCGTCTGGGCTCCGGGCTTGCGTTACCACAACGGCACGTTCTATCTCACGTCCACGACTCGTTATGTGTACACATGTATGTGTTCTTGAAGAACATCATGTCTTTATAACTTGTCGTTCTTACCTGTTCGTTTGAAGCCGAATTTCGTCTCTTCCCGAGGTCTTTCTATGTAACCACGCAAGACATCTTTTCCAATAGCTGGAGCGATCCTGTCTACTTCGGTGCGCGTCAGTCAATTTCTGTCAAAATCCCGGTCTAAATTTGATGCTTAAGATTTCCTCGGGTATGATGCGGACCTCTTTTGGGACGTGAACGATGATGTACGTGTCCTAAAGGTTTTGAAAACTATTTTTCTGAAATTGAGAATAGGTCTATGTCACCTGGAGTGGAATAAACAATGCTATTGACAAGATCTACGGTTCGTGTGCAAGCCGTTTCACTCACTGTCATTAACTCAAGACTCTATCCACAATCCTAGGCATTTACCAAAGCAAAATTGACCTCAAGACTGGAGACTCATTGACACCTGCTGAAAAGATATTTTCGGGTACCCTACCGAACAACTCGTCCGCCAGACCAGAGGGGCCTCATTTGTACCTCGTCAACGAGACCTATTATCTACTCATTGCTGAAGGTACATCTGCTGTTTACCAATCCTCCCATTGTCACGAGCGGTCGTTTTTCTGATATACGACATCAATATAGGTGGAACCGACATTCATCACCGCTCAACGGTCCAACGAGGACCCTCACCTTCAGGTCCCTGGGAGAACAATCCTGCCAATCCCATTCTTTTCAACGGTGTCAATTTGTCGTTGCCCGTCCAAGATACTGGACATGCCGACATTGTCGAGGCACCGGATGGGTCGTGGTGGGGTGTAGCGTTAGGCGTTCGACCGCAACAGAGTAATTTCAGCCATATTCAACTTGGTTAGCGTTTGTTCTTGGTCTTAAGACTGTCACTGACACTTTGATACTTCTTGGTAGGCAGAGAGACCTTCCTCTTCCCGGTTACATGGGAGTTTGGTTGGCCCGTATTTAATCACGGGGAAGCCTTAAGTGAACATATCGACGGGGTTTTGGAAGATACGTCGCATCTATCGGATTACTTCGACGATTTCGACAATGCCTCCTCTCTCGACCAATCTTTCTACTTCCTTCGAACGCCATACAAACCCTTCCATTCTCTCACCGCCAATCCCGGATACCTCAGACTCAAAGGCAACTCATACGCTGTTGGGGATCGAGACAACCCCGCGTTGTTGTTGAGAAAACAGACGAGCTACGAAGAGGATTTCGGGACGAGAATTGACGGCTTCAAGCCGACGAACAATTTGACCGAAGCGGGCGCGACGATATTTTATGGGGATTTCTTGCATAACGATATCGGCGTTACTGGTGATCCGAGTGGAAATGGCACCAGGTTTGTGGTGACGAGGAAGATCGTGCAGGCAGTACAGGTTGGGCCGTGGGCTTTGACTTCGGATAACAATACGGTTACGACGGTGAGTCGTGGGACGAATGCAAGAATCGACATGGACGATGCTCTAACGAATAAACATGATCCATGTAATGTTAGGTCAATTACACACCTCTACAAACGGCATCTGACCCAGTCAAACTGATTATTTCTGGAAACGCCACGAACTATCGATTAGGTTTCGCTGAAGGAGATGGACCGACAACGTTCATTACAGATGTGGATAGTGCTGCGTTGTCTATTGCCACAGCTGGGTATGCATGCCTGTTCTGTCTCTTCTTTTTTTTTTCCTGCTTCGTCATTTACGGGCTGGATCACTGATATCAACCATCTACAACAGTGGATTCTTCTTCAAAGGAGCTTCGTTTGGAATCTACAACACCGGTCATGGAAAACCGACTCTTGTTCCGGCAGACTTTGCTTATTGGAAACAGACTCCCACGGGATTGAATTAGGAGCCTCGAAATTAGTTGTTCATAATTGGGAAGACCGTTAAGAACACTCGTTTTTGGTGTTATGAGGGCGACTCATGAAACTAGATGTCATATGAAATACTGAATCCCCTCAACGGACTGCCCCGGGTAATAATCCAAGGGACTCCGATACCCAAGCCCTAGCAAGGCCGAGATCGTATCTATATCTTCAATCTTGTGGCAGTCTTGCGACATACATCAACATTAATTTTATAAATAATCAGTACTCAGTAATAAGCTATCGGCATATTTTCGACGACAAGTACACATCAACACCCAGTAATTATTCCGAAACAGAGAGTAGGAAGGAGAAAAAAAAAGAAGAGAAAAACAATCTGTGCCCGATTAATTCTACAAGTACAAAGGGTATACACACATATATATAGCATATATGTCATTTACAGGCACACAACAAAGTCGAAAGAGCTCTTTAAAAAGTAACTATACCCGCTTCGGCCATGTACGCGGCCGTGGCGCGCATTGCAGAGGCGCTATACATCGTCATCATCCCTCGTAAATACCGACTTGGATATAGGGAATGATGCAAAAAGAAACGGCCGAGATACGGATACTGTTTCCAGGCGAGTATAAAAGTCCCAGCGACGTTCCGTATCGCAACCGCCCTTGTCCTTCTTCCCCTAGTTCTTGATAATATCCGGTTCCCTTCTACCCGAACCCTCCGACCGACACCTACTCATTACCCTTCCTCCAAATCAACCTTCCAACCCAGATCCAGAAACCCCAACCTCCCCACCCAGCAGCGCCACCTCATCATTTCTCAGTACGTCGAACTCTCCCTCTTCCTCCAATCCCTCAAATCCTTGATTTTCACATCAACAACACCCTCAAACGCCTTTAGCTCCTTCTGAAGCTCACTACCAAATTCTTCCTTCTTCTTTCCAACATCCATACTACTCCTCATGCGTTCTTCGTATAACGACGGGTACTTGTCCCGAAGTTGATAGTTGATGTGCCGGAAACGGTAATGTCGGTGGAGCATAGGCGAAGGAGGAGATGGAGAGAAGGAAGGGACGTAAAGAACTAGCGATTTAAGTGGTGTCGCTGGAGTCGAGTTCGAGTTGGACGACTTTGACTCGAGCCCGATTCGGGTCCGAGAAGAAGAAGAAGGAGAAGATCGAAGAGTTCTAGAATCGACCATGGTCACGACACGATCAACCATGTCCACTTCTTCTCGCTCGTCCTCCGAGATACTCTCGTTATTCTCCTCGTCGTCGTCGTCGTCGTCGTCAGGATCGTCCTTTTGTAGCGATAACAAGAGATGTTCCAACTCTGGTAAAAAGACATCTTCCCTGTCGATCGCGGCGGTATGTTCCCATGACTGGGGAGGCCAGGAGATCTCTGGAGACAAAGGAGAAGAGGAAGAGGAAGGTAAAGATGTCGTCGAAGAAGGCAATGACGAATTCAAAGACAAAGTCGACGAGTTTGTCGTTGTTCCGCTTTCACTGGAAGTCGAGTCTAGAGAAGGAGAGAAGGATCGAGACGAAGATGGACTAGGACTATTCAAGAAGTTGTTGACATTCCCGTTCTCGTTCTCGTTCCCGTTCTCGTTCTCGTTCCCGCTCTCGTTACCGTTACTCCCATCTTTCTGATCGGAGAAAAAGCAACCCAAAGAAGAAGGCTGCTGCCTAGTGGGTATCGTCAACGCTTTCAACAGCTCTTTCACTCTCAAATGTCCAGGACCATACAGCTCCAACTTTTTCACTCCCGCTACCCCTACAGCTCGTACAAAGTGTTCCATAGGAACAGGTGCTCCAACAGAAACACTGATTTGTAACGTGTCCAACTTCGTCGGTTTAGGGATAGACTCAGCGATAGCGTCGTCGTCTGGGGAATCATCATGATCGCAGTAAGAAACGTAAGAACGGCCACGGAGATGATCGTCCGTGCTAGATTGACAGAATCCTCTCGATTTCGACTTATTGGATAGATGAGGTAAATGCAGGGAAACGGAATAGTTCCTTATGAGGAACGACGTGAGGATGTGGAAATGTTTCGTATTCATCCCTGTGATCTGAAGGGTCTTTAGGGCGGGCAAAGACAGGTCTGAGAGAATAGGAACGAGTTTTCCAGCTAAACTGAGTGTTTGGAGGGACGAGTGGATGAGCGGCTCAGAGAGAGGATCGGAAATGGAGAGAGAGAGAGGATGGGAAACGTTGACGCTGGTATCGGTGTTGGGATTCTCGTTCGGGTTCGGGTCTGGGTGAGACGCCCTGGACTTGGGGTCTAATGCCACGTATTTCTCGAGATTCCGGGCCAAGCCCAAGACGTAGAGTATACCGTGCTGGTCGTGTTCCGCTTCATACGAGAGAAGTTGTATCCAAGGCAAAGATACGACGGGGTGAGGAACGGCGAGAATACGCGCGTGTCGGAGATTGGGGGCTGATGAGAAGGCTGTGATAACCTTGCTGGTAGAGGAACTTTGGGGTTGGATGGATGGACGAAGAGAAAGACGTCGAAGGAGAGGCAATCTGCCTATTACTGTATTCGCATATACATTCCCTTGTCCCAACACCTCGGGAGGAAAATCATCCAAACTCATCTCCTTCCAGCGCATACTCTCATTCCAGATAAGCTCCATGCATTTTCGATCTGGGGTCGGCACCATGTTCCTGAGCCACCTGCTTGCAAACAGGTTGAACTCGACTGAGAGGGGATATGTTCCCGAGCGGGCGAGACACGTCTTCAACAGGGTATCGACACGAGCGCTTTCGGCATTCGATAGCGACGCGTTGTCAATACCAATGGAAGCCCAGAGCTCTGGCATGCCGTCACAAATAATGCGTCTCCAACGTGAACAGACAGCGGAAAGCCTCCATCGAATGTCCTTTGAGACGTTTCCTACTAGGGGCTTGGAATCGCCCTTGCGATCGTCCAACAGGCAAAAGCAGAATATCTCGCCTAGAATCTCGTTCGGAAGTTGACGGAACGTGGACAACATGCTTTGGTGACGCTGCACGAACTGGGTTTGTTGTTCACGGACCAAAAGCAAGTGATCCAGAATCTCCTGGATCTGTCCTACTTGAGAGGAGATGAACCCTAAATGGGCCGAAGCCTTGTCGAGGATATCGCGGATTGGGAAGGTTTCTTCATCTGGAACAGGAATGTTGTCCTGAAAGTAGTCGTGGTGTGCAGGATGTACAATAGAGGGCTGGATGGAGAGAAGTTGGGAGTAGCAGTCGCCCTGGCAAAGCATTGTCATGGGCGGGGGACAGGGGAGGGTGTAAATTTAAAGGGATGATGACATTTCTTCTACTCGGATCTATCCCGGAGCGGAATCGACTTTCTCCTCAGCTGTCACGTGCCGTAATTACAATTCCCCGCGTAGAACAAACTTTTGACGTGGTCCCGGCAATGCCGTGTCAGCCGAATAAGTACTCCAGCAGTGTCCCTGGTAAATATTGCCATAAGTACAGCTTTGTTCCGCGCATTTATCTAGAAGCAAGTGCCACTTTTCGCTGTGCACTTGTTCTAAGGCAGGGAGCATTGACTTCCACGTCATGTAGGCCTGGTAACGCACCAGTCATCCCAAATCCGGAAGTAACTCTTTCAAAACAAGTGTCGTGTGTGGCATGCTTAATTAGCAGCTGGCAGTGAAACGGTACTTAACTGATGAGTAGTGAGCAAATATGACAGCATGATGTCAAGACGAAACCTCCAATAAAGGGCCACTGAGATGGTTACGAGGCCGGAGTTTACGTTCTTACTCTCGACTTTGCGGGGTGCCCGGTGTGGCTACAACTATCTCCGTTTAGAAGACCTGCGCATTACCAAGCTTGATGATGTGTATTTCAACTGCAAAGTATTGGCTTCTCACTCGACATAAAGTTAGCACATTCACCACTTGCCGCGTGCGCAGTTCCTTCATAAACTGTTTGGAACAACAACATACAGTCCAGGTCAAAGTTAGAAAGCTCTAGATCAAAAGAAGCTAACAGCAAGAGCAGTTTGAGTTTGTGTTGATATCAACATGATCGATGATTGATAGACTAAAAATAGTGCTGAGTAATAGATGCAGAAGTCATGGAGATGCCACGGAGAGAAGCACAGAGGTGCGGAAGGCTTACAGAGCACGGGACATACCTGGCAGAAATTTTCAAAAGGTCAGAATGTCACGGTGACAAAGCTATGCCTGGCAGAAGTTTTGAAAGAGAAACGGGTTTATAAAGAGTGAGGGCAGTGAAGAAATTGAGTCGATGTTGCACTTGATATTGACAATGTTAATCAAGGTGGGAAAACAATGGGACCAAATGTCATGAAGACTTATTGCTTCATGCAGCAGATCAAGTTATTATGCACAAGGATGGGCAATACTTAAAAGGATCTATATTACCATTACATACCCCCTGATTCCCAGAGTGAAAACATTCTGGTTATGAAAGGCCCTCAGTATCCAAAATGTTGAGAACAGGTAAAAAGTGATGATTCTTCAGCCATGATCCAGGCAAACTCCTATATTTCTTTTGGCAGTTGTATATTACTATCGTGGACAGGGATATGTAATTTTAGCTAAATTTCGGACTAGGGAAAGGGCCAACTGCGTCGGCAGAAACCTTGCTCGTGGGAAGTACAGACATTGGTTGTGTTTGTTCCTCAAGGCAATAGATACTTTGCACTTGTGTATTCAGAACAACGGAACACGTGATTATTGACACAGCAGAGACCTTGCGAGCAAGGTAATGTCGGGCTTTCGTCCTTGATCCTACCGTTAAAAAAAGTATACCACTCAATTCCTAAGGCTCAGAAACCCTTACCTGATTTATTCCAGATTTTTTAGACAAAAATTGAGAGTGTCGGGCAATGTCCGAGCAAGGACAAGGAAGTGTAATCGCCCCTGTCACACTGCATTCATGGTAGTGTTTTTCCTAGATTTTTGTTCGATATCTCACCATCCTCCACACCTCACCACTTCTAATGTGATACAAGCACTAATATAATCATTATCTTGAATTCCAAGTGCAAATCCATGTTGTCTGTTGATGTCTTTACTGAGAACTAATGCCTGTCACACGGATTCTGTAACAAATTTGAGATGTATTTTAAACATTATTCTACTTAAACATCACCGGGCCAGCTTCAGACTTGGTACTCCACACTGGATACATTAAAATAAGCTCGTACGTACCAACAGAGGAACATAGAAAATTACACTTCTATGTCGATTACATATCCCTGTCCACGATAGTAGAGACCTTGCGCAGAGCCAACCGTCGCCAACCGTTGTGCAAATTTGAATTGAAAAATGACGCCATATCCAGCCAAATCTGCGCAAGGTCTCTATTACCGATTTGCAATTGTTATTCGACTAGCCATGACCCGTGCTACGCACGAACATGCATCAATTCCTTTACAATTTCAAATATTCAAATAGTATAATATGAGGCTTTTATCACTGCTGACCTCCAGAGGGTCAGCCAGATTTGAGGTCCCCCTGCAATTGAATGACTTTTCTGGTGCTGCAGTGGTGCAATGCAGCCTTTACTTTGAGCAGATTCTGGTGTGACTATGCATTTATATATCTATGCCCAATAAGAACCTTCATTGAGCAGCAATGTTAAGGTCTCCCCAGTTTAACGATCTTCCTGTTACAGAAGACATAAAATACAACCGTGACCTGTTCCATGCACAGATTTACATTTGATGTACTTGCTTCTGTATGGTCATTTGTTACTTGAACCCTTAAGCAACCTTTCTAAATTCTAGAAGATGAACCGGCAGTACGAAGCTAGCAACGTAAGTAAGGTAGGGCTCATGGACGATTCACATACATCACGTGCCAAGCGTGACAGAGGTCGAAACAATTAATGGCACTACAGTACACCTTAAATAAAAAAATCGGGCTGCACAGAACCCAAGTTTTAGTACATGATAAAGTTTCTGTGGGGGCAGATTTGTGAATTTTGCCCAAATACGAGTGCCATTAATTTTTTGCGTTCTTGGATGACAGGGTATACTGCAACTGTCACAGTCATGTGATGTATGCGGTTCGTCCATGAGCCCTACCTTATCTGCAATATTCAAAAAACCCCTGAGTGAGTAACCTTTCTGTTATTAAAGCTGCATATCGTGCACATTTCTTAAGTATTCGCTTAACAGATAAGTAGTGCGACCTTCCTGTATTCCGGTCTATTTCATAGCGCTGATGGAAGCCTTACAGGAGCAGATCAGCCAGAAGCTACCTGTGCCTTGTAAAAGAGAGCAAGCTCTCGCCGCCGGTCGAGGCGCCATGAGTTTGCGTCACCACCTTCGGTTAGCAGTCAGCCAATCGGATCAGACTTTTATCAAACACGAACAAACAGGTCTCTTTTGTAGTAAGGACTAGCCGCTACCCGTGCGATGCACGTAAGAGCTCTCACCGCCCTCCCTTCGGTCGGGCGGGTTCGAGGCTTCCCGTGATCAATGACGTCAAGCGGCAAGCAGCCAGCCAATCAGATTATACTTTTATCAAACACGAACAAACATATGTCTTTTGTAATGTAGAGATGAGAAACTTTACGAGGCCGGAGTTTACGGAGGAATCGTCCTTGCAACTTTATAGTCGGTCACCGATGTGTTCTTGTTTGGATCGGAAGCCATCGACTTTCCTGGCCCGGTAACAACTTGCCCATTCGAATCCCACAACCGGCCTCGTTAGTTATCGCCACGCGCCTCGCATGTTGGCCCACTTTTCTTCATATGGAGCTGAAGGAGAAAGTCGAGCCGGCATTAGGGACCCGTTAAGGATGGGAGTTCCACAAAGAGTAAAATCATCCTTGCGGTTGACGTTAAATAGAAGCAGAATCCTTGCGGTGAATTGGCAAGTAGCTTGGCAGCTAATGAGTTCGGATTTCGAAACCTTTGCGGTTCAATGAGCTTGGTGAACAGTTCCCCTTGCTCAATAGTAGCTGCGTGCTAGTTGCGGTGAAGGAGTCAGATCACTGGGAAGATCTGCGCACGCGAGGATGCAGAAAGCAGACACGATCGCGTGGCAGATATAAGTTTTCCAGTTCAGAAACACAGAGAAACACGGGCTCGTAAAACTCACGCCGCTAGGTAGCCCTAGAACGTTGCGTAATAAAGCGGGATACTATAAAAGTCTGCGCTCTCAGTGTTATTCAGTTTTCAGGGCTCAATCATGAGTTTCATCCCCCAGATTCTCTTTCCGTCGCAAAGACATTGGCTGTCACTATTCTGCTCGCGGTTCTGTATCGACTTGGCAGAATTTCTCGAAAGCGTTTACCACCAGGTCCTCGTGGATTCCCAATCATCGGTAATCTCTTTGATGTTCCGCAAAGCAATGAAGCGTTCGTTTACAGAAATATGGCTCGCCAGTACAGTAAGCAGACGCGAAGCTCAAAATACGGTTGTTAACTTTGGCATCCAGACTCTGACATCATATACTTCAACATCTGCGGAAAATCTATCGTTGTCGTGAACTCTTTCGAGGCCGCCGACGAGCTTTTTGACAAGCGCTCCTCCATTTACTCGGACAGGTTTGTAGCCAGCTTCTTTTTAATTATGCTTTATGATACTGACAACTTAGAATGATAGGCCTCGTATGCCGATGCTTAATGAACTGGATGTATCTGGGTTTTTTATGTATCCTTCTTTATCTTACTTATCGAAGTTATCCACACTTTAACAGATCTGGGTTTGATTGGCATATGGCATTCATGCCATACGGAGATGCATGGAAAGGTGAGTTCGCTATGTTGCATATCTTGTCGACCATCTGACATCATCGTGTCGCCGCCTCTGCGAGAACATCGAAGGCTCTTTCACAAGGAGCTCCAGCCCCCAGCAACTCGACTTTACCGACCCCGGCAGCTAGAAGAAGTCAGAAAAGCGCTCTTGAGGTTTCTAGAAAGTCCTGATGACTACCTTTCACACCTTCGACAGTGAGTTTCTTTAGAAGAGCTCTATGATCAGCCGCTTATCGGGCTCCAAATATAGCATGTCAGGAACAATCATCCTTTCGACTGCCTACGGTATCGATATTAAACCCAAGGACGATCCTTATGTGGAGGTAATCGAGAAAGCCATTAATGCAGTCAGCCTAGCAGGGAACGTTCCATCATATCTGGTTAATCAAATTCCCGCACTCAAGTATATTCCTGACTGGTTTCCTGGCGCTCATTTCAAAAGGCAAGCGAAACAGTGGCGTGGGTATGCTGAAGCTATGGCGAGTCTTCCATTGCAATTCGTCAAAGAATCCATGGTACGCTTATAGATCTCTTCAATTGAAAGTTAGAACTACTTAAAATGATGATTTTCTAGGCCAAAGGAACTGCTAAACCCTCCATCGCCTCTAGATTTCTAAGCTCTATGGAGGAGGAGGGCCCTCGGTCACCGAAAAAAGAAGAGGTATTAAGGAATGTCCTTGCTACTGTATATGTTGGTCAGTGAGCAATGGCATATTTCATCAAGGCGTTATACTCACTACGTTCCAATGTAACAGCTGGAAGCGATACGGTATGCATGTTCAGCTTCTCGCACGTTTTCATTTGTTAATTTAGTCCAACCAGACCGTGGCTGTAATCGAGAACTTCATTCTTGCCGTGGTGCAGAATCCTGAAATCTTGAAGAAAGGACAAAAAGCAGTAGATGATGCCATTGGGACTGATCGACTTCCCGACTTCGGGGATCAGAATTCTATTCCGTATGTCGATGCTCTCGTGAAAGAAGCCCTTCGATGGAGACCGATAACACCACTAGGTAAGTTTTTTTGTTGTTCCGTTTTTTCCGTATATCGCTAAACAGATTTTAGCTGCTCCGCACTCTGTCATAGCTGATGACGAGTACCAAGGCTATCATATACCTGCCGGTTCTACTGTTGTTGGAAATGCCTAGTGAGCAAGTGTCTCATCATTGACTTGATTTAGACTTAATGATTTCAAGTGCCATGTTGTACGACGAGACGGTTTACGGACCAGACACGCACTTGTATAATCCCGAACGGTTCTTGACCAAAGAAGGCAAACTTAATCCTCACGTCAAGCACCCAGAGGCGGCTTTCGGTTTCGGGAGACGTCAGTGTCCTGGCATAGATATAGCCGAATCGTCGATTTGGATGGCCATCGCTTCAATACTTGCATGTTTTGATATTGCGAAACCAGTCGATGATCTTGGATTTGAGATTGAACCTGAGGAAGGGTTGATTTTTGGGATAGTGGTGTAAGTTAGCTTTACTTCTTCCAATTTCGCTAGCTAATACGATATGTAGCCGTGCAAAGCCTTTCAAGTGTACCATTCGACCCCGCTCGACTCATGTCCCAGCGTTGATTCGGGATGGCCTACAACATTCTGTACTTACATAGAACTACCTTCCAATTTACTCAATATATCTTATACTTATCGAAATTACGAGGCCGGAGTTTACGAAGGACTCGTCCTTTCCGTGGATAGTTTATCATTTATCTTATCAATGTACATCGTAAGATGACGTGTAGTTATTTTCAAATCATTAGACCTCTTTTCCGAGTCGTTCTGCTCGCTTCATGATTTTTGTTCACTTGTAGAGCGGGACTAAATACATCGTAATCCTGATGTTGTGCATGAACTGTCTTCATGGTACATCACTAAAAGTAATCGTTGTTTAGGAGGAGGAAGAGCCGGAATCACAGACCCAGTCACCCATGGCTCAGCAAATAATGACCCATTTTAGGTAAATTTGATATCGGACAAAAGGTCCAGAGTGACAAGTTAATAGATTCCCGATCCATGGCCACTCTCGAGCCAAGTATATGCATATGTACGTAGATAATGGTAGAAATCCAATGTCAAATAGTTCAAATAGAAATCCGTCCCGTTCTGCTTATTACGAGATGGTCCCAGAATCTCGGTAGTGTACTAGGCAGCGTAGTTCTGGTCATATAGTATTTTGCTGTACAATGAGTCAGACAAGCGGCCAGGCCTCCAGGGCTTACCACACTCCAAAACCGGGTTCCAACTTGAAAGTGAAACGCGCACAAACCCATGAATATATATAATGTCCCCGCCTACTTCTTCCTCTCCCTCTTCTTTGTATTTTTACACCTTTTCAATATCCCTCACTACCTTCGCTAGCTAGTAAATTTTTATCTCGCCAGCTTACTCCTCGCTCTCATCTTCTCCCCATTAAAGTACAACCAAATCGGGAACGGTACTCCCAATACGATAGCCATACCGGCTAAGAACGAGTTTCCGCCTCCAAACCCCATGGCGGCGAACATTTGGTCTGCGAACAGGGGAAAGGCAAAGGCGAAGAGGAAACGGAAGACCTAAAGAGGAAAATAATAATGTTTGGTAAAACTTGCGGTTTGGATTTTATGAAGAGAGACACTTACCGAGGCAGCTGCGACTGCACTAGCAGCGTATGTGAAAGTGTCGACTAAGTATAGTTGGATGGGCAGACTACACAAGTTGACAGTGCCAATAAAAAAAACAAAACAAAAAAAGAATTGGTCAAATCAACGTGCACGCTCACCGGCGAGTGATAAAAGCGCTGAAAAAACGTACTAAGCTGTCATAAATCCTGTTCGACCAAGCCAACGAATAACAAAAAAAAGATGTGTCAGAATTGATTTTTCCGAAAAAAAAGCATAAACAGAGACTCGGAAAGAATGACACTCACCAAAACCAAATATCCCCGTTCCAATGACCGGCATGATCCAGTGCACCTTGGCTTGAGCCGACCACCCATACCAAAACAACCCCACGGGGACGAACAGCGATCCAAAGATTAGAGCAGGGATCCGCATTTCGGGTTTACCCACTCCACCGTTTCTCTGGATGAGCTATATATGTCAATAAGTGGTCAGTGTGTGGCAATGCAGAGAAGGAGATGATTGAACCCAAGATATACGCACATAATGATAGGCTTGGTCAGCCCATTTCGCACCGACCCAGGTGGCTAGTAAGAATCCTATACCCAATCCGAGCTAAAATTGATGTAAGAACAGAGAAATAGTGGATTCGAGGGAGAATAACACACGTAAACTAGACCACCAATGCCAACATCGAAACCGTATGTTTCATTGAAGATTTCTACATCACACAAAAGTTGTTTCATGTCAATTACTCAAACCAACTGGATTTGACACCGTGCGGGACCACTCACGAGGAAAAGTAGCAAACATCAGGTAGCAGATACCATAGAGGCTAAAAAAAGTCGATCATCAGGAAAGACTGTCAGTGCATAGGAAGAACAAACTAGGCAATTCACAAAGCCAGATATGAACTCAAGAGGAAACAAATCAAGCTTCCAAACAATAACATCGGTGGCCTAATCAAGTGAGCCAAGATATATTGCGAACGACTCATATTTCCCATCGGGCCGCGGAGGTTCTTCGCCTTTTCGAGGTCTCCATCAGCAAGAGCGCGTCGTTGTCGAATGATGGGTGCGTACGTCTCTCGTAACAAAGGAACACCTATGACCATTGATACGGTACCGAGAGCTATTAGTAGAACAAAAATTTGAATCACGATCAGCGACTAGGAAACGCATTAGCGAGAAGGAACGAGGGACACGCACCTCCGATGATTACGAATACGTATTTTTCTCCAATACTTTGTGCTATGAAACCACCAGCAACAGGCCCAACAGCAGGACCAATGAGAGGGCCGAGACCATAGAGAGCCATGGCTGATGCTCGATCTTTTGCTGAGAATAGGTCACTAACGCTCCCACCTCCTATCGCAATCGGTGCGCTCCCAGAGAAGCCAGCTATAAACATAAGTTGATATCATGAGATGTGAAAAAGAAAAAGAACAAAAAGGTTGAGTGTGACGTGCCGAGAAATCGGAAGGCCAGGAGTGCCCCAGTGTTAGGTGCATATGCGCATCCAAAGCTGAACGCTATCGAAAACAAGGCACCGGCATGAAGAATCTGTAAGATGAGTCTTGACCTTTTGATTTGATAGGAACAATCTCAAAATGACATACCCATGTTCGACCGTATATTTCGGAAAGCGCAGCTAACACCAGAGGCTGAAGGCTTACCATCAGGAACAATGCACACAAGAAGTAAGAAGTTTAACCATACCCCAAATGCGAAAGACAGCAGAAAAATACTAAGCGCCAAGGCGGTTATGGTTGTCGATGTTATCCCGTACTGTTCTGCTATCTTAGAAAGACCAGGGGCCAACATGGAACTCGCTAAAGGCGGGATGAAGGTGTACAATGAGACCTATTCACAGAAATAAAATTCGAAAGTCCGTCGGAACATGGGAACTACACGCACTATAGAGACCATAGTCCACTTCTTTCGTACAGGCCAGTTCCAGGGATTGTCTGGATGATGCTCCCAGTCATCTTGAACATTTTCAATCGCCTCTTCCTTCTTGTCTATGGGAATGACAGATTCGGACATTTGCTGCCTAGTCACCGACGAATGCTTCGGGGCCTTGTCCTCCTTGCCTCCTTCAGACGTGCTCTGAAGTTTACACTGGTCTACAGGGGTAGATTCTACAACGGCCTGGAGTTCGCTGTGGTGATTGTCGGACATCTTGCTGTGGTCGCGTGGGCACGTCAAACCTTCAAATTTTAAAAGGACCAAAGTGAAGGGCAGAAAGCGAGATGCAGGCGAGAGAAGCCACCCGGTATTGATATATGGATTTTCGGCGTGATGATGCTTTGTCGACTTGTCGTGTGTCGTCAAATAAAAAATTTCGGCGTTTTACGATATGTAAGCCTCCGAGTCTAAATGGTCGATCCCTTTGAGGAATGACGCCGCCGGACTGTTGAAACTTAGTTGAAACTTACCATCTGCACCGCGACCGTATTATACTCTTCTTGCTGACTCTCGGTCTACCGAATTGAAGATCGCCTAATTTTCTCTTAATTTATAGGAACAGATTGTTAAAAATGATCAAAAACCGATACAGGCTTGTTTACCTGCTTGTACTCCATGAGTCCGTACTGCATCGGACAAGGGTAAGCAACAAACGCGTAAGACGTTCCAATCATGACTCGAGTGCGATTTTTAACACGAACTCAGAGCCAAGACACTGAATACAGTATTCAACCGCTGTCCAGTACACCACCAGTCAACAGTACAGTGGCCAGTATACAATGTAAGGCACCTGGGCTGAAGTCAAGGTATCAAAATCAGGGTATCATTTAGAAAGATATACACATACTTTTGTCATGGGAGTCTTGGATGACATGGACTTAGCTTTGCGACGGGTGATTCTGTGAATTACTATACTGTATGATACTATGTATCAGTACATAGTGTTGCACGGGGTGGCTCCGGCTCACTCTGACTCGGCTCTGGCCCAGCTCCGGAGCGGTTCCGGAGAAGTGTTGACTCTGACTCGAGTCAAGTTGAAGTCGTGGCATTTGCGTGCAGCTTAGTAAGCGACTCGTTCCCCCATCCTCACATTACTTTTAGTTAAAAACACCGTTTTTCGCTGGAATTCTATAGTTTTTACAGATAGGTAACTGAGACATGGAGAATGTAAACCGTAAAATACATCGACCGCTCCAGGGTAACGTTTGCAAGGAGTCTAAGGAGAAGGCTTCTTGATTGGTCTTACAATAGAATAGGCTTCGAGGGTCGAGCGTGCGCGTGAGTTCCGGCACAACGAGTATACTTTGTCCTGCTACATGAAGGCGGGAAGCAAGGATAATCATCCAACACGACAGTCTAAATAAGTACTACAAAATAGGGGCTACGTATCTACTACAAACAAATCAAATGAGCTTCCGAGCTCGGCATCATGAGTTCCAAGGCTCGAGTCACGGATATCGAAAATTATAAGGCAGTCGGTTTCAAATAAATTCTATAATTTCTCGACTCTACACATCGTAGGGTTTCAGTCTCCAGCACAGGTTACCAGTGCGCTATGGCATTGTCAGTGGCGCACCGGCACACAACGTTACTCTAGTGAGTCAACTCTTACCGCCGAGGATTCCGATCCAACTTGGCGATAGATTGGTCTTGACAAGGGGCGACCCCTCACTCAAGGAAGACCGGCGCATAAAGACGTCGACGAATCCTCCTTCCAGTCGACCTCGTAGCTGCTGATCACTTCAATAACATGAGTTCGGTAGCGACTCGGACTGCCAGTGATGTTACATATCATTTATTTATTTATCAAATACCTTCTCTAAGCGGTAACAGCTAGGTACTTAATTTTCGGAGACCAAAACGAAGTTTCGAAAAACATGTGTAGTAGTGAAAAAATAAAGGAATGGGGAGTCTATCGATGAATGTTTGTTCTCTCAGGACATTCCGTTACTCAATCTTCCTTCGCCTGTTCCAACATGGCCTGGAATTCCTCAGCACTGAATCTTGGTTGGACTTTACACCCTGGAACTGCACTCTTGACATGACTGGAAGTGAAAAAAAAAATGATATGGAATACATGAAGAGTCAAATGTATAAATGAACTTACCACAATCCTCCGTCCGCATAGCATTCTTCCACCTCCTCAAATTTGACTTTGGAGTTGGCATCATTCTTCTGCAGATCCGTGTTGGTGACGTTCATCGTGGCCAACACCGAAGCGATGGTCAACCACAACGTTGCATCCGCAAAGTAACGTCCGACACAAACTCTAAAAAAAGAATCGAGATCAATCATCCGCTCAGCCTTCCATTATTTCGAGTCGTCACTCACCGTCTACCGAAACCATAACCGGTAATTTCATGGATCGAATCGTAGTTTCCATCTTCCTTGTAATGTCTCTCAGGGATGAACTCGTTCGGGTTAGGATAGACGGCAGGATCATGGGTGATAGCCCTAAAGTCAAGTATTAAGAGTAAATAAGGAGTGAAAGCGATCAAGTGAAGTTGAAATCATTTTCACCAGATGTTAGCATGAACAATAGTACCTGAAATGATCCCAGACAGACGTCAACCGAGAGAAAGAGTGAAGATTCAAGTTAACTTACCTTTGGGAATGAACCAGCCTCGGTAAATGATATCCTCCATCAGCTTGTGGGGCACACCTGTCAGCCAAGATCAGTCAGCATCTGCTCGACCTCTTAAACGAGAAGACTGAGGGAAAGGAATACAGAAATGATACACACCGAAAGGAACGGTCGGGTGCCATCTCATAGTCTCTCTATAAATCGCCTCGATATATGGCAAAGACGTCCTGTCACTATATTTCGGGAGGACTCCTCGACCAAGAACGCGATCCAATAATGCCTGAGCCTTTACTTGAACTTGAGGGTTTAGACTGACTGCGAGGAAGAATGTAGCAATGGCCGACATGGTCTATAAATGACTTGAGTAAGTTTCCCTAAATCGAGTTGCGATAAACTCACTGTATCCGCAGCCGCTGCAAATTTGACGTTATTTCACGTATTCATAGACAAAAATTTGTCTTAACTCACCGACCAACGCAGTCCATCCGATGTTCTTGATAAGGTCATCTCCAGCGCCCTGTGCCTTTAGATCAGCGATCAGCGAGGGACTGCCTTCCGCGTTCTAGACAAGTATTAAAGTAAGAGAATTCAATATGAATTCAACCCGGAATAAACGAAAACTTACCCATGCGTCCATCGCGTCATTGAATGGCCCAGTCCTCAAGTCTTCAACACGATCCTTAGTCTCAAACAACCATCGAGAATATTTAAGGAATGGTAACGCATTAGGGACGTATTGTATGAAAGGAATCGACTTGAATGCGAATGCACCAGGAAGCAGGGAAAGGCCGGCACGATCGACAACGTCTTTTGCAGCTTGAGGAAGATCTTCATCGTTCGATTTAATATCCCATCCGTAGATAGACTTGATGATAATCGCTTGGGAGAGCCTGTACCGAGGTAGCACGCGATGCCATTTAATTTGTGGAACTAATCATATCCATAGATAAACGCGACTTACGCAGAAATACTGTCAACTGTTTCCTGTGGACTCGGAGAGGAATATAATTCGGTAAGGAACTTGTGAACCTTTTCCGTCTGAAGAGGGTGCCACTTGGTCACGGCTTCGGATCTGAAATTCTGGTGGAAGGTCCTTCTGGCACGTCTCCAATCCTCAGAGTAAGGCGCGAAAGCTGATTGGAATTGGGTCAATATCCAAAGTGTGACACGTTCCGGAGGGCTGGAACTTACCAGTGTTGGTATCCCATTGAACACTGAAAGTTGGTAAAGCCACATATTGATCAGTACAACGGACCAACATATACGTGATGCGCTACTGACTATTCATCCAGAGGGTTAGCGTGAGGTCGATCGGACGAGACACGGGCTTGTTTCTCCAAGATATCATTTGCGGCTTTGGCGGAGTTGAGGACTACAATGTGGTCTCGGAGACTCTTGAAGTAGAGCACGTCACCTGGTAGATATCAAATTGTGGATTATTGAGTAATGGATGGTGAGGATCGAAGTAATGATTTTTACCATAAACCTTTCCCATTTCCTGATAGTCGTGCCACGGTTTCTTGGTAGGCATTTTTCCATAGTGTCCAAGGAGCCAATTAGGAGCGGGGGGTCCAGGAGGATATGGTAGACTGCGTTTTTGAGAACGACTATAGTAGTACACTACCAAAGCAACGGAGACCGTCAAAGCAATCGGGATGACAGGGCCCAAAGTTTGACCTGGGAGGAGGTTTAGCGACATATTCGACGATACAGGAGACAGTTGGTGGGTTGCTACCCTTTATACATCGAGTCTGAACGGGAATTTATGCACTATGATACAACGTGAATGCCAAACTTAGGTGCAAAAGCGGTAATGGTATGTCACTGAGCTGGGTGTGGCTGATGAGTGCGGTGGATCTGATACAGAACTTTGGACTATGTTCATCAAACAGCCTGAGGTATTATCGAGGCCTAACTAGCGTTGCGGCAATTTGAATCGAATGTTGCTAGCTTGTCGATGTGATGTTTCGGAGCCGAATTGTTCCGACAGTGACAACGGTGACGCGTGACAGAACTTGAATCGATCCGAGTTCTCCCTACGTGTTTCCGCACACTCCTCAGCTATCCCTCGGAACGCCACAGTCCAAACCGACCGAACTTCCCTTGATAATACTACAGAATTGTATACTGGTAATTCTTTTCCATCAGGCGGCTGACATGCTGAAGATAGTTTATGTAAATAGCTCCTTTAATCGGATCAAAACTGTTGCGACTCTTTACCTTCTCGGGAAAGATCTTTGCGGTCGGGTACTTCCACTACCCTCTGTCAGTCATGCATGCGGCCCCAGAGTACTTGATTACCCCTGTTCACTTCAGCGACGGTTAGTCTTGTGTGAACGCTCCGCCGCAAGGACGCTAAATCATGGTGGAAATTATTGCGACTTGCATCTGTCAATGATTTGGAAATCTCGCCCAGAAGAGCGTCTTATCTAGACGGTGAACCAAGAGATGATTTAAATGAACTAGAGTCATTGTTCGTAGGCTACTGACTCCTTTCCCAAGACCAAAATGATCCTATTTTCACCAAGTACGTTCCTTGGACTCGTATGCGCCGTCGTCGTCTATCGTCTCTGGTCTCGTCGCTCTCATTCTCAATATCCGCTCCCTCCTGGTCCCAAGCGTCTGCCTATCATAGGAAGCTGGCTGACTCTAAGCAAGATCAAGGAACCCCTTTGCTTAGCCTACACGAAATTCGCCAAAGAATACGGGGACGTCTTCTATCTTGAGGTCTTTGGAGAGTCCATAGTCGTTTTCAACTCCGCTAAAGCTGTAATCGAAATTTTCGAGAAGAGGTCCGCGAACTATTCGGATAGACCAGGTAAGTACTATTCCGTTTTTTCAGATGAACGTCACTAAACCTTGAGATCAAGAGATGTACATGGTGACTGAGTTGATGAAGTATGTCATTTCTCTGTTAGACACGCCGTGCAACTCATCTTAACAATTTTAGATGGTCCTGGGACTTTGCTCGTGAGTAATATGCACAAACATGCGGTACCTCATTTTGACATGACTGCAGACATGGGGTATACGGATTGGTGGAGGTAAGAAATATTAGCTGAAATTCAATGGTTTACCGATCTATTTTCACGTAGACTGCATCGCAAGACTTTTCATCAATACTTCCAACAAAACCAACTCCCTCAATTCTATCCTGTTCAGAGAGAATCGGCTTCCTTATTCCTGAAGAAGGTTATAGAATATCCAGAAGAATTTCTCGACCACATAAGGCAGTAAGTGCGTGAATTTGTTGGTTTAACTTGTGCTGAGCGTGCTCTCATTAGCCACGCAGGATACGTCATTTTGAAAACAGTATACGGACACAAAATGGAGTACAAAAATGATTATTATGTCGAGCTTGCAGATAGAGCCGTCAGAGGTTATTCTGAGGCGTTAGGTACCTCTTTCCTCGTGGACTACCTTCCCATACTATCATATATTCCGTGTAGGTCTTGATTTCGGAATTTGGTTTTGTCACTCACAATCAAAATATCTCTAGCATGGTTCCCTGGCGCATCGTTCAAAAGAAAAGCTAAGGTCTGGGCGGAGCACTCGTTAGAGTCAAAAGACGCACCTTGGGCAGATCTTAAGAAGAATTATGTCGGTCGAATCTTCTGCATTCAACTTCAATCTGCATTAATCACAATCTGTTATAGGAAAACGGAACCGGTGTACCTTGTTTCGCCATTGATAACCTAGAGAAATTCAAAGACTCGGAAAATATGGAGGAAGTCATCAAGAACTGCAGTGCTCTCGCGTTTGTCGGTAAGTGTGTCATTAATACCTAATCTACTTGTAGTTTATAATAGTCATCCTTCAGCTGGTGCGGATACGGTAAGGTTTTCGAAATTCAAGCGAGTTATGATATTCATGATCCTTTCTACAGACCGTCTCTGTCATCTCGTCCGCCATTCTGGCACTACTTCTCCATCCTGATGTCCAGGCTAAGGCTCAAGCAGAGATGGACGCAGTTGTGGGAACCTCCAGACTTCCAGATTTCCAAGACCGTGGCAAATTACCTTACCTCGAAGCCATTTTGACCGAAACTCTACGCTGGATCCCTGTTCTTCCATTATGTAAATCGTCTTCTTTAATTTGGTCTTACGAAAGTACTAAACGATCGTTCATAGCACTTCCGCATAAGTCTGTTAAAGATGATATATACGAAGGGCATTTCATTCCAGCAGGTAAGTATTCCCGTATTTATATTCAATATCTCGCTCGAACATACCTCTCTCAGGATCAACAGTAGTTGGGAATACTTGGTAAGTCTGTTCTTATTTTTGAACTCTGCACGTGCTCATGTCCCCCGGAGGAATATCCTTCACGACCCGGAGATGTATCCGGACCCGGAAAGCTTCAAGCCGGAGCGTTTCTTGCAACAAGACGGCAAAGAGCTTCCATTGAATCCTGGGTTGTTCGCATTTGGGTTTGGAAGGCGGTGAGTATTCATTAATCATAACGTTCCTAAAAACGTTACTCAAGCATCTTTTTATTATAGTATTTGCCCTGGACGCTACTTCGGTCTCAACTCTGCCTGGCTTGCTATCGCGTCTCTGATTGCCACTTGCCATCTCAAGAAGGCGGTCGACAAGAATGGTAAAGAAATCGAGCCCGTTATGAATCACTTCACTGGACTCGTTTGGTATGCATGTCCTGTCTACTGAGACAGTAAAATTTCTAATCAATTCCCTCTAGTCATCCTGCACCTTACAAGTGTACATTTGTACCCCGTTCTTCCGAAGCCTTGAAGCTCATGAAGGCCGGCCATGAGAACTAGGAGAGGATTGTAATTTTTGCTTATGCAGTGTAATTGTAATTTGTTAATATGAACCGAATGACATGATGGTTTGCTTAACCATAAACCCGAACGTTATACGGGCCAATTTTGCCTGCTTGTAGCTGCCTTACACCGCAAAGGGACAGTCTTGGGACACCTTTTACGAGGCCGACTGAAAGGAGGAATCGTCTTGACACGCAACTTTACGCCTCGGTCGGTCAATGATGTGGTCTTATTTGTCAAGCCCTTCATTACCAATCAGACACCTGAGTGCGTGTGGTCTTCAGAAGCCTGACTTCCTCGGCCCAGTAACAGTTGACGAACCCATTCCAGGCCTCGTACTTGCCACGCTTGCGATAGCCCAACTTCACTCAATACTTGAACTACGAGGCTGGAGGTCTACCGAACTTTTAGCCCGAGTCCGTCACCGATGTGGTTGTGTTTGAACTGGAAAGCTTCGACTTCCCGTAGTGGCAGTTGGTGGATTGACTGTCCTCGTCCTTGCCACGCTTTCGATCGCTCACATTCCTTCCTAGTCTGACCACCTTAAAATGTGCATTTTTTTATGCCTGAGAGTCTAAATACCATAACAGACAGTGAGTGGTCACGACTTGTACTGTTGGTTTAGCTTGGGATGACGACTCGGTAATTCACATGCAGATCAAGGCTAGCGGCAAAATTTCAATCAGAGGATCGGCAGGGATGTAGAAACAAGTCAATGTTAAGCTCAGACCTATTGAAGGTGAAGTACTTATCTCGAGAACTCCGTATAGAAGGAAAAATAATCTAGTCGGCGATAGTCGTCTAGTTGGAGATCCTTCGGCATGAAAATGTCAAGGATTCCTGTGAAATCTCTTGAGTTTAATTCCTACTTTGGGTAGACGGTTGGGACTATCTTGATGTTTCAAGAACAAGTCAGTACTACCCGAAAATGGCTTACGTTGATTATGATCGTTTCCTGTTCAGCGTCGACATAACATGTTCTTCCGGATAAAACGAAGCGGCCGATAAGACAGAATGCAAATGCCAAAGTGGGTAATATGATACCAACAATGATTCAGCTTGCTTGTGGTCGAACATCTACATGGAACAAAATTTTCGTTCTATCTTGTCGAAGTGAACAGAGGCAATCAATTACCCTGGTACCGCATGAATTACTAGCGCCGGAGGACACTGCAATGTATCAGTAAAAGGAACCGACCGCAAAGGTCCTTGATTGCGGCAGCTGAAAGGGGTTGCAATCCTACATCGATTGGAGTAATTTCTCACCGCACTCATCAGCCACACTCAAACCAGGCTTATCCTAGTATTTCCTTTACCTGAGTATGTGACTCACACTATATCGGAGAAACATTCCCATTCAGAATGGTTACGTCCAAATTCGAAGTATAAATGGTGGCGCCCCACCAACTCTTTCCCGTGTCGTCGAATATGTCGCTCAACTTCCTCCCAGGTCAAACTTTGGGCCCTGTCATCCCGATTGCTTTGACAGTCTCGGTTGCTTTGGTAGTGTACTACTATAGTCGTTCTCAAAAACGCAGTCTTCCATATCCTCCTGGACCTCCTGCTCCTAATTGGCTCCTTGGACACTATGGAAAAATGCCTACCAAGAAACCGTGGCACGACTATCAGGAAATGGGAAAGGTTTATGGTGAAGATTATCACTTCAATCCTCACCGTCCAATACTCAATAATCCACATTTGATATCTATCAGGTGACGTGCTCTACTTCAAGAGTCTCCGAGACCACATTGTCGTCCTCAATTCCGCCAAAGCCGCAAATGATATCTTGGAGAAACAAGCCCGTGTCTCGTCCGATCGACCTCATGCTAACCCTCTGGATGAATAGTTAGTAGCTCATCACGTATATCTTGGTCCGTTGTACTGATCAATATGTGGCTTTACCGACTTTCAGTGTTCAATGGGATACCAACACTGGTAAGTTTCAGCCCTCCGGAACGTGTCACGCTTTGGGTATTGATTCGATTCCAATCAGCTTTCGCGCCTTACTCTGAGGATTGGAGACGTGCTAGAAGGACCTTCCACCAGAATTTCAGATCCGAAGCCGTGACCAAGTGGCACCCTCTTCAGACGGAAAAGGTTCACAAGTTCCTTACCGAATTATATTCCTCTCCGAGTCCACAGGAAACAGTTGACAGTATTTCTGCGTAAGTCGCGTTTATCTATGTGTATGATTAGTTCCTGGAATTAAATGGCATCGCGTGCTACCTCGGTACAGGCTCTCCCAAGCGATTATCATCAAGTCTATCTACGGATGGGATATTAAATCGAACGATGAAGATCTTCCTCAAGCTGCAAAAGACGTTGTCGATCGTGCCGGCCTTTCCCTGCTTCCTGGTGCATTCGCATTCAAGTCGATTCCTTTCATACAATACGTTCCTAATGCGTTACCATTCCTTAAATATTCTCGATGGTTATTTGAGACTAAGGATCGTGTTGAAGACTTGAGGACTGGGCCATTTAATGACGCGATGGACGCATGGGTAAATTTTTGTTTATTTTGGGTTGAATTCATATTGAATTCTTTTTACTTGTGTAGAACGCGGAAGGCAGTCCCTCGCTGATCGCTGACCTAAAGGCGCAGGGCGCTGGAGATGACCTTATCAAAAACATTGGATGGACTGCGTTGGTCGGTGAGTCAAGACGAAATTTTGTTTGTGAATACGTGAAATAACGTCGAAATTGCAGCGGCTGCGGATACAGTGAGTTTATCTCGACTCCAATTATGGAAACTTACTGAAGTCGTTTATAGACCATGTCGGCCATTGCTACATTCTTCCTCGCAGTCAGTTTAAACCCTCAAGTTCAAGTAAAGGCTCAGGCAGAATTGGATCGCGTTCTTGGTCGAGGAGTGCTCCCGAAATACAGTGATAGGACATCTTTGCCATACATTGAAGCCATTTATAGAGAAACTATGAGATGGCACCCGACCGTTCCTTTCGGTGTGTATTATTTCTGTATTCCTTTCTCTCATTCTTCTCGTTTAAAAGGCGCAGATTCTGACTGATTTTGGCTAACAGGTGTGCCCCACAAGCTGATGGAGGATATCATTTACCGAGGCTGGTTCATTCCCAAGGGTAGGTTAACTTGAAGCTTCATTCTTTCTCTCGATTGATGTCTGTCTGGGATTATTTTAGGTACTATTGTTCATGCCAACATCTGGTGAAATCATTCCAACTTCACTTCATCGCTTTCACTCCTTATTTACTCTCAATATTTCGCTTTAGGGCTATTACTCATGATCCTGCCGTCTATCCTAACCCGAACGAGTTCATCCCTGAGAGACATTACAAGGAAGATGGAAACTACGATTCGATCCATGAAATTACCGGTTATGGTTTCGGTAGACGGTAGGTGCTCGAAATGGAACACTGAGCGGATCGTTGATCTCAACTTTTTTTAGAGTTTGTGTCGGACGTTACTTCGCCGATGCAACCCTGTGGTTGACCATCGCTTCGGTGCTTGCCACGATGAACGTCACCAACACCGATCTGCAGAAGAATGACAACAACTCCAAAGTCAAATTTGAGGAGGTGGAAGAATGCTATGCAGACGGAGGCTTGTGGTGAGTCTGCTACTATATCTGTTTCTGCGTGATACTCACGTCTTCTTTTCGTACTTTCAGCCACGTTAAGAGTGCAGTTCCAGGGTGCAAAGTCCAACCAAGATTTAGTGCTGAGGAATTCCAGGCCATGTTGGAACAGGCGAAGGAAAATTGAGTAGTGGAATGCCTTGAGACCTAAAGAACAAAGTTTCATTGTTACATATAAAGACTTCATTCCTTCATTTTCTCACTGGTGTAAACATACGTCGAAGGTTTAAATTTGATCTTGATATTAGAAGAATGGCGTTTATTTCCCAGTCTCTTGAGCTCCCTAGAACCAATTCAATATTTCACTGATGGGGTCCAGTGATGTGGTGCTGAATTGACACCCTGCCCGCTTAATATTACAATTTCAAGTCGTTCTTGTTCTCGGGAGATTGTATACATAGGTGAAGGTAGATCATGGGTATTTGATCACTAAGCGATGCAGAATAGAAAACACCAGTTTACTTGAGTTTCTGGTAGTCTTGTACACAATGCGTTTCTTTGTGGTGAAGAGCACTGAAGACAACAGGATAAGGAACATAAAGGGCCTGTTCGGTTGCCATCAAATTTGCGTTATATTGCGAGAAATCGTTACAAAATATAACGCTTTTCGAGATATCGTTACATTTGTCTCAAAATCAAATAACTGTGACTATTTTGTGACGTCGTTCTCATAAACATCCGGCTCGGATCCGGCTATGTTGCCAATTTCAGTTCCTGTTTGTCGGCTTCTACAGATGTTTACCTATCCACTTATGAAGAGATACCTGAATGCATCTACAGCTGTTATAAATCCAATACAAGTCACAAAGTCTCAATCTCTGATATCCCAGACCCTCAAATGCTATCATTTGGGTGAGAGGAGGATGGTAAGTATGGACACGGAGAAATACCGGCTTTTATCAAGGTTTGTCGGCTTTTGACTTGCCACATCGTGAAATTACGTGATTCCTTTGGCCGGCTTTGCTGGCTTGCGCGCTTGTTGCCAAGTGGCACGTCACAAAAATTCAATGTAATTCAATGGTTGCCGAGGCAGCTTGTTACCAAAACCCCGCTGGCTGGTCCCCTTGTGACTTGCCCGGTTTGATCCACTGAAAAAAGCCGAAAAAAGCCGGTCAAATCAGGGTCAAGCAAACCTGAAGGAGTTACGATGCAAGACCGACACTCGGCAATACCTCAAGATAATGTCACGCCCGGGATCACACAGTACACTCTCACGCCTTCAAAATTGACCAATATAACGCTTGACCAATATCACGCTGGCAACCGAACAGGCCCTAAAATCCTTCGCAGAACGTTGAGTAGGAGATTTATCAGGCAGAAAACACAGTTTTTGCGGATTCACATGAATGCTATGTTACGAGGCCGACTGAAAGGAATCGTCTTTTACCACAACTTTTCGTCTCGGTCGGTAACCGATGTGGTCTTGTTTGTCAAGACCTTTATTACCAATTCAGCATCGGAAACCCCGGCTTCTTTCACCCGAATTCGTCCTATTCCATTTCCGTCAACACCATCTGTAGTATACTTACTATCCAATTCGATATCACTTTCCCCTATTCTACCGTACCTCTCCTACTTGAGCTAGCATTGTCTCCGTGTTCTTCCATAATAATATCCCTTTCCTCTCGTAATTCTTCCCTCTCATGTATCATCTCCATTCTCCAAGTCTCTTCATCAACCCGTTCCTCGTCATCAAAACTTTCCGCAATCTCAATATGCTCGATCTGCTCATCATTATCCTTATTCATAATGACAATCCACAACACCTTATCTGTAGCCCAACGTTCCAATAAGTCCTGTTCAGCGACTTTTCTTTGCATGGGCGTCTCCATTAGACCAAGGACGGGACTGAGCAATCCTCTCCTGCCAACAACATTGTTTCGAGTACGAGCAAATTTCTCTCGTTCAGTTTCCAACTGCATCCAACGTTCATCGAAATATTCTGTAGTTCGGGAAGCCACCTTTTTGAAGCTGAAGCCTCCTCCTTGGGTTTCTGGGCCACCAGAATTCCCTGTAGTGTTGTCATGACCGGTACCTCTCTCCACTAAACTGGGACTAGAACTCCCTCGAGTTCCCAAACCTCTGACAAAGCTGGATCCCAGACTTAAGTTCAGACGACTTCCACCATTCTCCAACACCTCCTCATCCAACCTCTTCAACATCCTCCTCCGTTCTTCGTTCCTTCTTTCCTTTCTTGTCTCTTTCCAATTACCAGCTTTAACCCCTAGTTCGCTCATCCTGTCCATCACGCCTTTTGGTTTCAAGGGCGGAGGCATTCCTTCGAATTGGAGAGGAAGTGCCAATCCAGGGTCTTGGACAACTGTCAACCGTCTTCTCAAAACCGCTCCTTCAGCAGTTTCACCTGGAGGTATGGGCACAGGTTTGTCTGCTATAGCTCGTACGATAGGTCCCGCTAATGGAATAGGTATTGGGGAGTTTAGTAAAGCGGAACCTACGCCCCGACCGATTTTGTTTAATTTTGCTTTGGTTTTGCCCTTCTTTTTATCACCGCTGTTTGAGTTGCTCGATTGGATGAGCATCAACATAGCGGGTGTGGTACATAAACGAACGGAAAGGCCTCGTGGATGGAAGAGGTTGAGGTTTGCTGTACGGAGGTAGCGGTCTGAAATGGTTTTGGAGAGGACTTTTATACCGATTTCGGCGGTGGTCACGATGATTACTGAGGCGATCATGGCCCAGTGATAAGGTCTGTTTCCCCCGATCCCAACTTGTTAGCGAATAGAAGGTTGACCAAAAACATGAACTAGACAAAGCTTACACGAAACCAATGGCTCTCCCAACAAGACTGACGACTCTCAACGGCGGACTCGCTGAAATTGCGAGGTTCAATCCGTCGATAAAATTCAAGAGCATTTGTTGAGAAATACCGAGAGATTGAAGTTGATCGTTGTATCCTCTGGCGAACGCTGAATCCCACTCTGCACTTACACTGATTTGAGGGATGCAGAGGGGAAGAGGAAGTGCATTACCGGTACGACGATTGGTTTCTTGGTTCGTGGACTCGCCGTGGTCATCCGGACGATGTTGCTCATCCTGACTAGGAACTCGTTCTGGTGGGCCCGGTGGTAGGAAATGTCGGATAAGGAGGTCTGCGTCCCGACGGAGCTGGATACCAGATGAAGTCGCAACTGGCGATGTGTCTGAAGGTGGACTCGCCGTGTAAGAGGGTGGGGAATCTTCGGTTGTCAATGACGGTTGGGACATGATGTGAGCACAGCACGTTTGTCTGCTGAGTGGGCTTATTTTTCCCTCCAGGTTTTACGAGGTATGTTTTATACTTCTCTCACTGCTGCGGGTTCTGTGATAGAAATCTGCTGCGTTATTGTGACTCCATTGAATGGGTATGAGAATGACGATCATCCATGGATGCATCGGCAAGACTCACCATCTAGCTTTCTCATTAGAATGGAGTATTTCGTTTGAGCAAAAGTAAGTATCTCGAAATTTAGCATATCATACTTATAATGAGACTATTTTGTGACACAAATCCACGAATCAGCGAATTTGACCGGTCATGAACATCACGAACATTATACACAGATAAACATTTCCCAAACACTCTTAGAAATTTCAGAAAACCAGAGTAATTCCGTAGCTTCTTCTAACTAATACATACCAAAGCTTTCGTCCAAGCATTGGTTCAGATGTGCAGTTTCCAGACCTATGTACTGCGATCATGTCACAATACAATTACCTTGCTGCGTACAACATTCCACTGGCAGATGGACTCAATAGTAAATAACACATTAAATTGGTTTACGAGGTCTTAACACGCAAGTTTTTTGCCTCGGTCGGTCACTGATGGCCTCGTACTTACCACGCTTGCGGTGGCCCACTTGATTTCATGCCGACTGAAAGGAGGAAGTAACTTTTTGCCTCGGTCGGTCACCGATGTGGTCGTGTTTGTCAAGACGTTTATTACCAATCGGACATCGGAACCTTCCACTGTGCTTCCACCGATGTGGTCCTAAGCCTCTGACTTCCTCGGGCCGGTATTGATGGGTCGGTTTCAGGCCTCGTAGGCGTGACTACTTGCCACACTTGCGGTGGCCCACTTCACTTCATTGTCTTTGCGCGCAACTTTTTGCCTCCGCCGGTCACCGATGTGGTCATGTTTATCAATACCTTTAATCAGGCATCGAAAACTCCGGCTTCTTACACACGAGTGCGTGTTGGATCAGAAGCCTCTGAGCCTGACTTTCTTGGCCTAGTGACAGTGATAAACCCATTGCCTGCCACGCTCGCGGTACTTCACTTCATATACGTAGCCGATACAAGTATGTTGCATTCAACGTTCGTCCACCTTGATCTCTTTGATAATAGTAACCGCCATCCATACTTGATCTACGAACGGTCGAGGTATTGTTCTAACCTCAAAAATAGTTGCTTGGGATTTGTGTAATATCGTTTGTTTGATCTTGGCGTGGGGAAAATTCCTGACTCAATCCCCATGACGGGTTGGCGGTGAAGGTTCACGACAGTTTGTTTTTACTGGCACCACATCTATCCATCTCTTCTAGAATTGAAGCTGTATTTCTTTTGCATAGAAGGTGTAATGACTGTTATAGGTAGCTTAGACTTCCAAGAGACAATACTAGAAATTTACTCTCATTCTCATTCAAGTTCGCGTTCGCAGTTATGAGACAAAGAAGCTTTTACATTTAACTACTATGGGTGTACAAGGATATGATAGTAATATTAATGCTCTGCAGCAAACCAAGCAATCATCAATTGAGCCACATAACTGAGGGATTCGATCTTCGCTCCACTATCCAATATCGGGTCATCGTGTACCCCTCCCGCTTGAACGTCTATTCTCACCTCGGGATGAGCTTTAGCTAGCATCGCGTTCAATCTAACACCATCATCTCGGAGGACCTCATTCCCTCCAACTGTGATGAGAATTCGAGTGACTACCTTATCGATCCCCTCGAACCAATTCTTTGGTGTCCCATTCACTTTGACGTAATGCTGTAAGAAACCTGGAACTTCGGCAAGATAGGCAGACCCCCAATGCAAAAGAGATCTCGAGGATACCACATCATATGGGTCATTCTCGAAATGAGATGGACTTGCTTCGTTTATAGCCACCCAAGGTGAAATTAGACAGACACCTCGGATTTGTCCCGTTCCGTCAACACGGAGGGGAGAAGGAGGAATCTCTAGGACGGGATGAAGAGTATGGGATAGGAGTTGAAGAATAAGATTGGCTCCTGCTGAATCGCCTACGAGTTGTAAATTGGTGGGTTTGATACCGAGAGAGAATAAATATTCGATGGCCCGAGTTAGCTGAACCAGTTGGGTTGGAAACGTTTGCGGGTACAAAGCTGAAAAGAACCATGACGAACTCAGTATCATGAAGGAGGTATTCGTAACGGTAAATGAGTGGAGGCTTACAGTAATCCAGGATAGCGACCGCAACGCCTTTAGAGTGCATCTTGTCCATCAGGGCTTGACGAATCCGATCAAAGAAGGTGATCATATAATCTGTTACCGGAGCCATGAACCCTCCGCCTAGTACATGATCAGATAGACGGTGCATCAGTGTTTATCTTTACTCTGGTCACGGGTACAGACCTGGGACGTAGAGCACTACTTGGTCGGCACTTTTAGGCCCGAGCCAGAACAGTCGTGCGTCTTTGCCAATCTCCTCAATATGAGGCTCGAATCGCATTTGCTTAGACCACTGTCGAAAGGTTGCGACCCCTCCCTCACTGAACGACTGCATTTGTGGGATTGAAATACCAGAAGTCATGTAGCGTACTGATGCATCAAAAATAATGCGCTTCAAAGGTTTCTGTTTGAACAAAGATGTAAACAAGCTACAAAGCATGACCATAGCTAATAGAACAAATGAGATATTGAACTAGCGTGCAAAAAAATCTGTACTTACGAAGCCCGGCAAGCTTGGTGAGCAAATGTAGACGTTCTTGAGTTGAGAGTTGCGATTGGGTCATGGTGAAGTTTCCGTAACAGATTGAGAAGAAATTCAATTTAACCTCCAAGCTTAACAATGAAACGGTTTCTGAGTATCTTTAGCCTGATGGGGAGCTTTGGTTGCCCCGAATATATAATAATATCGATGACTGCGGCCCCACGTTACTTGACCGCAAAGATCTTACTCAATTTGGGCTATCCGAATAGAATTTCGGTAATAAAACCCTCTGACGGATTGGCAGGTTTTAGTTTTCTTTGTTTCCTATTTCCGATAGCGAGGTAGTTGCGCTGGTAAAGAAAGAAAGAAATCCTGTTTGCTATCTACGTTGCATTACATAGCTCAAGCATCTACAAGATTAGATACCTCGATAGCTCTTTATAAAAAGAAAAGACTTGAAGTGGGACATCACATAAATATGGGATAAGTAATTATGGGTCACCGCAAACGTGGCAAGTGCGAGACCAACGGTCACCAGGCCGAGGAAGTCAGTGGCTTCTGCATCGGTGAAGAATCGTGTATAAAACCGGTGAGAATAATGCTGACAACTCCTTTCCCGCTTATGCCGCCTCACCCGCGCGTAGCGACGGCTCTTATAACAGTTTGTGACGTACATACGGTCGGCCTCGACTCAATACTATCCGTGGGAGGCGCTCGGTCGGCGAGGCGCAGAGCGCATGCCACCTTCCACATCACCTCGGTGACATCCCTTCTTTGTAGTACCGGAAGACGCAGGGATGTTGGGGTGAACGGCGAGGAAAAATGCTAGCGGTCGATTCTTCTCACACTGGGATCTGTTCCATCGCCGCAACCACTATGACCTACACTCAGGTCAATGCAAGCTATTATCCTTTAATCGTCCAATATCAGCGTAACCTCAGTATGATCCCAGTCGCTATTCCGATTCTAAAAAAAATATAGCCGAAAACAACGTGTCCATTTATCATCAAAGCAAATCAAGTCATCCCCGCAGAGATGGAGTTGCCTTCTTCTACCGCAGAGCTACCGGTACGTGAAATTCTGATATCGCTTGGATCTTCCCTGTACGATTATTAGCAAAGGAACGGCTCAACCTTGACCCTACGAATCTAACTCAACGTGTTTCCATTTTAAGTAACCCAGGTCCCTTTAAAGCTTGCTTCAGCCACTTTCATGTGCATAAGTGCACGATGATATCTCTCCCTGCCATTGCAATAGCTTTTGCTTGCCTCCTATCCGTAATTTACTACCGCTTGCAGCAAGCTACCTCATACTCTGGAGGACTTCCATGTATAGGAGAACCCGGAATCCTTGGATATCTCAATTCGGCCATTCGTTGTCGCGCTGATATGAAGGGGGTGTTAGAGGAAGGAAGAGCAAGATTCAATGGTCGCCCTTTTGTTATCCGTACTTTCGTAAGCTCTCCCGTCTCTTAAACTTTCACGAGCAGCCCTCATTACATCTGATCATGATAGTCTGGCATCTTTTTTGTACTGGGAAACGACTTCGTTGAGTCTATCAAAAATGATCCCGACAAACTGGTGCGTGGTATCTTGACTGCCAAGGTTCATCCCTGACGCTTTATCATTGTCTTCAGTTCGATCAGGAGAATGCGTTCACTCAAGTTCTCCTTCAAAAGTACACACTCGACGTAACTGATAGATCAGCTCTTATAAACGTTCTCCGTACATCAGTCAGTCGTTCGATTGAGAGTTACATCACACCCCTTCTAGAAGAGACGCAACTCTCCGTTAGCGAAGCTTTCAAACCCAATGCAGGATCTGGTACGTCAGAAATTTCCTTACTGACGAGATAAATACTTACCGTTTCCGGCTCAGGTCTCATTGAAATTCCTATTGTTCACGTTTTGGATGCGTTGATTGCTCGCGTGACCAATCGGGTCATCGTTGGGGAAAAACTTTGCAGAAGTCCTGAATATCAACAAGTGATGTCCAGATTCATCCGAAACATGCGCAAGCATGCAGGATATCTACGTATTACTCCACCCATCCTGAGACCGTATGTATGACGAGTGAAGTCCCAGAGAAAATCACTTACACTGATTTAGGATTCTATCCTACATCTTTTTCTTCGCCGGTGGCAGACGTGAGCCCCTTAAAGGCTTGCGCCCATATGTCAAGGCCTGTTTGGATGAAGCAGAATCTGCTCGGGAAGACGTGAGGGGATCCATTTCATCCTCAATACCGCTTTACACTGATAATTTGGTAGAAATCGATGGTCCACGCTTTGATCCGTAATCCCGCATCTGTCAAAACTGTCGAAGAAATTTCCAAGCGCGTTCTGTTCCTCAACTTCGCCTCTACACACACATCGTAAGCTCTCTGTGACGTATTCCCTCAGGCTTATTTTAAGCATGGCATGCTATAGTTCTGTGATGCTCAGCCGTACCCTTTTCGAACTTGCTGCTCTCCCAAAGTCAGAGCTCGATGCAATCCGAAACGAAGTTGCTCAAGCAATCGAAGAAGACGGCTGGACCAAGAAAGCTGTTCTGAAGTTCCGAATGATAGATAGTGCTCTCACCGAAGTAGGACGAGTTTTTGGACTCGCTCATGGTCTGTCGTTTTTGACCTGTGCATCGTCGCAATGTGGCAACTGAGATATCCTCGAAGTGGGCTCGCATAGAATTGCTAAAGATAACATCAATCTTGGGGATGGCACGTGCATCCCCGTTGGGTCTACCGTCGTGATTGATCATCAACCGGTTCATTTTGATGAGCAATACTACGATGACCCAGAGAAATGTGATCTTCTCCGGTTCAGCAAGTTACGTGATAAAGAGTCAAGGCCTCCTACCGATCCAAAACATACCTTTGCCTTTGCTGATGGCCATGTGAGTCACTTTAATCTATTGTTAACCTCTGATATAACCGTTAACGATTGTATTCCAAGGCTCTTGTATTTAGCACTGGTACGTCTATGTGAGATCTGCATCTCAGGCTGATAACAAACCACCGAACTTGCAGGTCGACATGCTTGTCCAGGACGATTTTTTGCAAGCGTAAGTTTATTTGCATTCGTGAAAAACTTTGTGTTCACTAATTATGATCCCGCTAGACTTTGCTAAAGATCGTCATTGGCCACATTTTGCTTAACTACGATCTGTCTTACCCTCCTGAGACTAAAGGAAGTCCGAGAACGTTGCAGTTCGATAGAGCGGTGTTCCCTGATCCCAAAGCGACTTTAATTTTTACGAAGCGTCAGTAGATGAGATAGCAAGTTTTCTAGCACCATGTTTTTGTAAATCAACCGTCCACATGTACTTATTCCTACCGCAATAGAGTCAGTTACTCTGCTGGAAACGGACCCTGTCATCACCCGGAGGTACCTTACCGTCTTCACCGTTGTTCACAGTATATAATTCAAAGCAGTGGAAATCTGAAGTGTCACCAACTTACCACTCGTTTTTCCGACCAGTGAACATGCATTTACAACACTGAGTTTCAGGCCCAAATTTTTGTGAGGGCGGCACAAGAGTTTTCGCGTCAGGTAGAGCCTTCCTCCCTTCCATGTAACGAATAAGGATCTCTCCCTCTTTCTCATTAGCACTGCTTTCATCCAAGCAATCCAATTACCAGCATTGCTTAAGTAATTCCTTTCCCCTTCTGCATCTCATTAGCTTGATGCTGATTGCAGCTAAGCACTGTGCTGTGCTGAACATGTCGATGCTGCTGTGACTTGTCTTGCAGTAAGATCAAATTGCGTGCATTTACATTCCAAAGAATGGTCCCGGTTCAGATCTTTGAAAGAAGGCAAATGGCAGCTAGCGTATCACAGCGTTCTTTCGGGAACTTGAGGCATGGTAGAATGTAGCCGCTAAGCTGGGATTGGTTCAGAATATCAAAGTTTACCCAAATAGAGGCATGTCTTCAACGGTAACGTGAAAAGTATGGTATACGGTATTGTGAACTTACCGCAAGCAACGGTGCGGCGAGACTCGGCAGGTAGAATGACATAATGAAATCCCAGGCTGACCCAAAGAAACTTTCTCACCGTTACCATTATGCTGACGGTCAGACTCACCGTACACCTGGAACCTGCCCCCACCTCCGGAAATGAATCTGCGGCTGTGGTCCACACAACTAATCCTTTCCTGACTTCGAGCTCTAGTTCATAAAGGCTAAATCCAAGTACTCGCATTGTTTTCTCTCGATTCACGTTATGGATTCCTACTACGAGGCTGCGAATGCTTTGCTCAAGGACATGGTCGAGTGGTACGATGCTGGTCTTGGCGGATTTTCTACCTGGAGCCCATCTATCTATGATACTGCGTGGGTTTCCCTAGTATCCCGTACCATGCCAAATGGTTCTATGCATTGGGTCTTCCCCGAGTGCTTCCAGTTCATCTACGATCATCAACTTGAGGATGGCAGTTGGAGAGCCCCCGGATGCAGCAATTTCGATGACTCCATCATTAACACCCTTGCTTGTCTTCTTTCGTTCAAACGACACGAAACTCGTGGATCCGAATATACCGACCTCCCGCAGCGCATCGAGAAGGCCGCCTCGTTCCTCAGAGGGGCTACTAGAAGCTGGAACGTAGAAGCCGTAGAACGTATCGCATTCGAAGTCATCCTGCCTCGATTACTAGAACTTTTGGAGAGCGAGGGGTTCCACTTCGACATTCCTAATCGCGACACACTTTATGAGATCTATGCTCGCAAGCTCAAGAAGATTGACTTCGAGAGTTTGTATAAGCCCGATGCAGTCCGATCTGGAGCTCTTCACTCCCTAGAAGCATTTGCCGGGATATGTGATTTCGACAGATTGGCTCATCATAAAAGAAATGGAAACTTCTTTGCCTCTCCAGCCTCTACTGCGGCTTATCTCATGTCAGTCTCTGTCTGGGACGAAGAAGCAGAGAACTATCTTCGGCATGTCATAGAACAGTACAAAGTCTATGGGAACGGTGTTGTTGGATGCGCTTGGCCGACTACAGTAATGGACTTTTCTTGGGTGAGTGTCATTCATCCCGTATTTTATTGCATCTGACCTTGATTTCCCGTTAGTCTGTCTGCAATATCATGGAAAGCGGCTTCAAACTTGACAAACTTGACAAGCATTCTCTTACGCGAATTGGAGACATACTCCATTCTTATCTTACATCTGAGAATGGGATCATCGGGTTTGGTAAGTAGTTTTTTTTGGCTCTAGATCTCTATCGCACTTACATGCTTCGATGTAGCTCCCAACGTTACACCAGATGCTGACGATACTTCGAAGGCATTGGCCACCCTTCTACACATCGGCAACCCTTTCCCTCTTGACAACATGATAGAGGCATTCGAGGTATCGACCCACTTTCAATGCTACCAGCACGAACGCAACCCCAGTGTCACCGTAAACTGCAACGTCTTAATGACTCTTCTTCACTATCCAGATCCGAATAAGTACTCGAAACAAATCCTGAAGGCATCCGAGTTTGTTATCAACGAATACTGGAACTCTAATAGAGTAGTAGAAGACAAATGGGTGAGTCGACATTAGTTCTTTGGCAAGCCCAGCTTCTCACTGTTTGTTTCAAAACTAGCACGCATCTCCTTGGTATCCTGGGCTGGTCGCGACACGAGCGATGACGAAGCTACTTCATCTTCATACTCAAGGCTATCTCAAAGATGCTAGCGAAAATCTCGTTCGAGTCAAAATCCCTGCGGTTCTGTTCAAGATCCTTTCTACCATTCTACAAACTCAAAACGACGATGGATCCTGGGGTATCAATGGCAATCCCGAAGAGACCGCGTATTGCGTTCTATCCCTCGCTCGAGTTTCTTCTCTTCCACATGTCGCTTCATTCCGAGATCAGGTCGATGCAAGCATTGCCGCAGGAAGACGATATCTCGAACCATGGCTTACGAGAAAACTCGAGGCTAACGCACTTGTATGGCTTGAGAAAGTCCTGTACTACGTTGAACGCATCTGTCGAAGCTCGGTCATAGCAGCTTTGAATGCGCCCGTACCCACTTATTCCCCCGAAACGCTCTTCCCTGATGGAAACATCTCTAGATTTGACCGCCTGTTCTCCGTGACCGAAGATCTTCGTAAATTCACATAGAGATAGAAACTGATACCGCCATGACAATACACAGATATGTACTAACCCTTTATCTGATCATTGGTTTATTACGTGCTTAAGTGCTGATGAGATCGAGGGAGTTCATGTAAATATGTAAGTATGAACTCGATGAAATATGTAATGCGAATCCTAAGACGAATCCTAAGGCTAGCTATCATATGATCATACGGACCCGTACGGCAATATAGTCGGCATAGACTGAACGTCAGCTGCTGCGTTGGCTGGCGCTCAGTCTGTGTGCACCAAGAATTTGTATGTACAGATTGAACATCATCCGCCAACATTGGTTGATATTCGGTCTATGCAGCAGCTGCAGGAATATGTATACAGATTGAACGTCAACTGATGCGTTGGCTGGCGTTCAGTCTGTGGGCAACTAAGATTTGTATACTTGTATACAGACTGGACATCAGCTGCTGCATTGGCTAGTATTCAGTCTGTGTGCAACTAAACTTGTATATACAAACTGAAGATCAGTCGTTGCATTGGCTAGCGTTCAGTCTGTGAATAGTGAAGAGGCAACTTCACCCTCCATACCAATTTGCACAGATGGAGTGGCAACCTACGCAGTGGCCAGCACACAGTCGGTGTACTTGGGCTTTTCCCTAGACTCTGGGATGCCACTAGGATCCGTACAATTACTTGACACACACCATGCCGTAGATGAAGGCCGAGAAAATCTACAGGAAAAGTTTATATATTTAAGAAGGATAGTGTCCTCGAAAATATATTGTGCGTTATAATAGGTAGTATGGTATCTTGTTCCTGGCGGTGTATTAACACATTACATAGCCATCCACGAACGCTGCTCTTCTAAGGTATCTACCGTAGGCAGAAGTTGATTAACATTTGCCATGAATTTATCCCAATCCTGGCCGTCGCTGAATACGAACCGCGAATCAGTAACAAGACAAGGAATCATCGATCGATCCGCCAAACCTCGAGCCTTGGGACCAAGTCGATGCTTCCGCCTCATTTCCTGAAGTCATATCGTTCAGATGTGGACCTAACGGTTTAGGATACAGTATAACTCCCATCAGATGTCAGTTCAGAGAATAATTTCCATTTGTATAAAGTGTACACATTTCTTTTGTAGAGAATCACCTCCAAGTACATCACAGCAACAAAGAATAATTGACCATGAAAGAGAGAGTCATGGGTCATGGGTCATGAACAGTCCTGAGACAAGGTAGATGCCTCAGACTTTAGTATGGCAGCCTCACCCAATTCCAACATCATGATGTCTTCTTTAGACATAAAGTATTTCAGTATAGTGGTAATCAGTATATGTCAATACAGCTTAATTGGCTCACATTCCACAATACCCATTTTAAATACTTGAAGAGGCAGACTAAGAGGTCAAGTAGGTTTCTGCATATCATTCCATATTTTTTTATCTGAGCATTTCTTTTGCGTTTGTTTGAAGAATGATGCTATTACAGGGCCTTGAAATGTACCAGCTTAGACACAAAATACTCTCTTTCCACTGGCAGAAGCTTTAAATCCTCCAGCTGAGGTTTGTGGAAACTACTTTTGTTCAACTTTTGTTCCACATTTGGATTTGATATATTTTGTGTCAATGTCATTTTAACTAAACAGATGCCAGCATTTATAACCTGCAGGGCTTCAAGCTCAATTAGCTGCTCTTCCCACAATGCCAACTACAAATATAGGTAAAGGTAAGGTTAGAGGCAGAAATAGGGGTAGAGATGGAAATAGGGGAGCCTGAGGAGTACAGGTGGAGATGGAAATCTTCAAGTTTGAATGTATTGCCTGGCAATATGCAAACTTTGCATAGTGCTGATTCTGCAATTTTTGAATGATGGAGATCCTCATATATCCTGTTGAATAAGTATCTTAATTCAATAAAGGACTCAGAAAAGAACTTTGTAATGGACTCAATTATGATGAGAATTACCTCCTGAGTTTTGGAGATATACTTGGGGTTGATTTTCATGGACAAAAAGTCTTCATTACACAGATTAATATAAGTAGAAGTAGTACAAGAGGATCTATCATCTAAACCAAGAAGAAGACAATTTCCTGTCAGATTGACCTTTCCAATGTCAACAAACCACAAGGACAATCTGTGGATTAGATTTACAAATTGACATGTTTATGCTGCACTTTCACAATGTACATCTACTCAAAGAATGAAGGTTTTATTCCCTGAAAGATCATTTATTTGAACCATCTAATAACTGATTGTGCTTTAACAGACAATGAAAATTACAGGAATACCAATATAGTTTTTACTGAGATTATTCAAGACTTCATATACATTGTCCTATCTATAAAGCAATCAATATGCAACAGAAGGGAGGTGCGTAGCACCGACCTGGGGGCGCAGCCCCCATCAAGCTGTAGATTGTGGATGAGCGCAGCGAAATCCACCCGTGCCGTAGGCACGGTTTCTACAGCTTGTTTTTATGGAAGTGGTCAGTTACCTTGCTCGCAAGGTCTCTTCCGTGTCATAATTTTATGTCATCCGTTGTTTTTTTCAAATAAATGTAAACAAACCGGTCCGCTCGAGACCCGACACAAAATGAACGCAAAGCCCATAGTTGCGTGGTCAATCAAGAGTTGCGGACGAAGCCCATGTCTGCGTGGTCAATAGAGAGCTGCAAAGATGCATAGGTTCTACAAAAGCCCTCGACATCCGGCGCATGTGGAGGGATACTGCTTACAATGTTTGCGGTTTTAGATCTTCTCAATGAGACGTTGTTTATCTTTTCTTCCCGGTCTTTGGGCTGCAGGACAGGAACCGTAGATGTGTACATATTGATACGTCTGTGAATCTCTATAGACGTATACCCTCCTACGTGTACACCAGTGTCTCTCGACCGCTTCTTCATTTGTTCCCATTGACAAGCTTTCGCCCTTCAGTTCAATGGTTACAAGAACCCAGTACGAAAACAATCTCAACAAAAACTTATCAGTCTAGTCCTTGGTATCAACTTAAGTGTGATCCAGTATTCTGTGTTTGCTGGACAAAGTAACCGTCGCCTTGAGGAACAGACATGTTCATCATGTAACTAAGGCCTAGCATAGCAAGCATGCAGGCTACTCAATCAAAAGGCGTCCGAAATAATTCTGAGTCTTTGAAAATGATTGGTGACCCAACGGTGCGAGCAAGGTCTCTGACGACGAAGTCGGCCCTTTCCCTAGTAGTATACTAGAGGCAAAATTTGAGGACATGTCAAATGTCACAGAAATGTAGTCCTTGAGACATGTGACAAGGCTATGTAACACGCGGCTTTCCGCGTCAACTTCAGTGCTCACCTGTCACGCTCTGACTACCTACCACCCTCTTACCATGGTCCCGGGGCCTCTTGTGTCAAAACAAGTATTGTTTTATCTAGGTAGAATGATAATCTGAATAAATAAGCTGAGTTTGGACCACGAACCTATCTGTAACCAGTAGGTAGACACAATTTAAAAGTTTTTGTGTCTCTGAGAGGTATAATTTCAGTAGTAATTCACATCTCGCATTCCACCAACACATTTTTTCTGCTTCAAATTCAGATACAATATATTTAGAAGGTGTATTTATGTTTTGAGATACAAGGATGGTCAAATAAGTGAAAGAAACAGTAGAAATTGCTGTTTGTATCAAGGACTCCAAGTGTCTCAAGGACTCCAAGATGACTGTATTTGAAAAGTTAAATAGCGTCCTCGAAAATATATTGTGTGTTATAATAGGTAGTATGGTATCTTGTTCCTGTATCCTTATAGGGTCCCCAGTGCCGGTTCCTCCTCCTCCTCCTCCTCCTGGCGGTGTATTAACACATTACATAGCCATCCACGAACGCTGCTCTTCTAAGGTATCTACCGTAGGCAAAAGTTGATTAACATTTGCCATGAATTTATCCCAATCCTGGCCGTCGCTGAATACGAACCGCGAATCAGTAACAAGACAAGGAATCATCGATCGATCCGCCAAACCTCGAGCCTTGGGACCAAGTCGATGCTTCCGCCTCATTTCCTGAAGTCATATCGTTCAGATGTGGACCTAACGGTCCAGAAAATCCACTGATGAACGGTGATTCGCCTGAGATAAACCAGATGCTTTCACTCAAATCACACGTTACAAAGTTGACATACACATACCTCGATTGATGCCATTATAATTATAAATGTTTTTTGGTTGAAAACTCTCTAGACCCCTCTGACCACCGTCATCGAATATAGCAAGTTCTTCGTTGGTAATAGCATTGAAATTATACCCAAGATCTGGTGTCGTGTGAATGGGAAGTTGTCCCAAATCGCTCGAATAAAAGGGTACATTGAAATCTTGCTCGTTGCCAACGAGCCAGCTCCCAACTTCATGTTCTGGGGGGCTTGCCACTTCTTGAGTTGAAGGTGTTCCCGATGTAGTACCCGTCTGGAATAATTCCGATTCCTGCCAAGAGCTCGAGTATCCAGATTTTTGGGGCTCAGATACCAACAGAGGCGGATACTGGCTCACAGATATCACGGTATTAATAAGGTCACTAGAAAATAGCCCGTGTCAGCAGCAAAATATAAGATTCTTGATGGGATCTACTTGCATCAAACGTCCAGCGAGCGGATATCTGTCTCACGAGAGTAAGAATCGGAGTAGTCACAAGTCAAACGTTTCTGACCTTGTTTCGTATAACCGTATCATCTCGATACATTTATAGATGTCCGTCAACTCATTTCGCGTATTGGAATTGGAATTAGTGTGCTTTTCTCTCCAGAGATTGACTGCAAGAACCATCGCTGAACCAAACAAAGGATGCTAAAGTCCACCCAAAGATACCCATGAGCTATTTCCAAACGTGACCATACATAGTGTAGTAGTAGACTCACCATGAAGTGTCCATAAGGAAGAAATCTCCGCTTCAAGTACGACTCCACAACACGGATGCAAGATCTAGCTGCATTAGTGCAAATTGCCAGAGAAGGAAATGACAATTGGGATTTTTGGCCGGGTCGAGGAATGAAACGCCTATGAACTTGAATTTGGACCCAGTAATATGAAGCGTGGAGAATTGCGGATTGACTGAAAAAGATTTCGTGCTGATGTTGTGTATCCCATCGGACTAGGAACAAGCAACATTTACTCAATTGACCAGAGCGAGAGACTAAGGGGAGGACCCACGGTGGGACGGGACAGAATCTATCCACTTGTTCAACGCTGAATCAAGTTCTATGACCGCTTTCTGATTCCAATCTGGGCCGGCAGTGCCAAGCCTAGTAAAGAAGTCGTCCTTGCGGATAGGATACTGCATAAAAAAGCGTTCAATTTGTCTTAACATTTACGAGATCTGGATACACTAGCTCACCAATGTCTGTTGGGCAAATCCGATGATTTCTGTTAATTTCAAAAGACAATTCCAAAACGAGACAAGCGACGGTTTTCCAGGTGGTTGTTTGAACGCCTGATTCACATCTTCAATCTCCCAATATTCATCGTCGCATTCGGCAGGAAAGTCAAGATCAAAGCTAAATACAAGATTAGGACGGCTTTGACATGATGGAAGACAAGTACGTGCTCTTGGATCGAGATCGCGTTCGGTCGACCGAAGATCATGCCGACTTCAGTATCCATTACGACTAGCATCCAGAAAACACGTTTCCACAGTTCTCCCTCCAAAGTTTGCTTCTGGTTTCCTAACTCTCGGCGATGTCTTCCTCTTTCTTGTGCGAGTCGAAGGGCAATTCCAGATAACATCCAGCCAATGTCTGGCCCGATTACAATATTGAGATAAGTACCAGCTAGCTAGGATACGAGAATGAATATCGAAGATAAATTTAGGAGTAAAGATTGAGTCATCACTACTCACGCAATACATCTGTAAGTGGTATAATGAGACGGAATGACCGAAGGCAGACTGCTTTATGGGTAATTGAGTGAACCATTTCATCCCAGATCTTGATGAATCAAAATCTTCGGAAGGTGGATAAACATATCGAGATCCGACAGCACAAACCACAAGAAGGAGAGCTCCGAAAGCCGGATCCTTCAGGTGAAGGCCTTTGGAAATTGACCTCTCGAAAGATGGACGATGAAGAAGCGGACAGTATATGTTGTTCTGTGTAAAATAAGCATCTACAAGATCTTTCATTTCAGACGCGTTAGGATACTCGAATGGTGGAATTTCAGGTTCCGGAAGGTTGAGCCACTAGTAATACAATTAACTGTGCCATTCAAGGCGTTCAAGTTTAAAAACCCACCACAGGTACATTCCAAAAATGTTCTCTTTTTTGGGTTTTCAAAAGTGATTGCCATTCCTCCAAACTCGAGTCTAGCTTCTTTCGATGCTCCAGAGCGGTCATAACCAACATCATATGGCTGGACTCTCCGTAGTGAATCTTCTTCGGTACACCGAGTCGAACCCGCGACATTTCGTTGGAAAGGCTATCTATGCTGTTGATATCATCGGCGTGATCAACGTTTTCGACAGTTTGAGCACTTTGACTTCAGGAGGTGTCGTTTCTTCGGAGAAAATGTGATTATGTTCCCGCCGGCATTGATCCAGAGTTTTTTCTACAGATACGAGGTGGTTTGTGACTTTTGTCAGAACTTTCCAGACTGTGTCTTTGTCATCCAGAAGGAGGAAAAGTTCGGACGCCGTCCCCTTGAGAATATCGTTAACTAATATTTTTACTGGCTGTGAGGCAAATGGCCGGGTTGAACTGAAGAAAGAGTAAGAGAAAAAACGAAAGTAGTTTGCGACACCTACCCCAATTTAGGGCCCCTTCTCTTCAGATGATATCATCAAATTAGTAAACGGAAATTGAGAATAGAAATTTTCAAGACACACCGCGCCAGACTTTGTATGCGCACATTCAACACCAAAGCTCCTACATTGAGAACACACGTTGTCGGGCATATCTGAGCTATCGCCTGGAAGGCATTGACAGTTATTCAAAACTTTTGGATAATAAAGTACTCACAGCGAACTTGAGACCACAATCATCCCCGTTTGATCAGCCCTGGGTTTAGATAGTTCCAATAGTCAAACCTCACCCTTTCGACGTCGACATTCGTCGCAAGCTTGCAAACGTCGTCCGCTCTGTTTGTTCGACATGATGGACTGAGACAACCGTTGCTTGATTGTACCTATTTGGGTTTTATTGACCTCGGCGATTTTCATTGCTCATGCGCGTGACATGATGTTGGCTCGGACTGTCTAAGTCTCTGGGATTGGACTCGACTTAAACGCGCTTTGGAGAGCAAGCAACTCTCACATATGACGGTAGATATCCATTCTCCTCTCTGTCTACATGTTTTCTGATCTGTTGTCGCGAAGTTCGTGTGATTGGCGGTGGACACGCAGGACGTGAAGCCGTCGCTGTATTTGCAAGGACACGGGCGAAAACTCTGCTTCTAATGCAAAGATTAGACAATTTTGGAATATTTCGACAGGCGGTTTCAAGAAAGGAGCGTTCGTTAGGGAAGTGGATGGATTGCTCGCGTTTCTGGTGCGTATTTTTTTTCTGCTGCAAAACCTTCCATGAGCTCTTCTTAGGCAGAGTCGGACCCTGCTTCCATCTTTTTAATCAATCTAAAGGTCTCGTTGTGGATACGTGTCCCGTTGCCGCTCAGAGCTTTCGGCGGACATATCTATCGAGGACCAAGAGCTCAAATAGATCGAACGCTTTACACAGGCTGCGCTTTGATGTCTCAAAGGTGCAGGGAGCGTCTTCGACTTTTTGATACACCAAAGCCATTGGATAGACATTGGGTATCAATAACGGGAGTGAGACTGGGTGCGCTGTTTCTGTATCTCCTGCTGACTAGGGCAATCATTAGCCTTAGACTTCGGAGAAACCAACGAAGTCACCCTATGTCGAGACATTTATTGGTAGGCTGCCAAAGCCGCGGAGCTCAATGCCCAACTGATGATATCTTTGTAGGCTTTCTAGCGAATGTATCGACGGAGACCTATTAATAGGCCCCTCGGCTTGCTTGAAAACAGCAGGCTCTTGGATCTGCGAGACTCGATGGCAGAACGATTGATTTTACCACTATGGCGGGGCAAGTCTGAGTCCGTTCAGCCTCTTAACTTCTACATTGGATAATGCGTTGAGTCTAATAATTTTTGTTCTTGCTGGGGGGCGTTCATCGAGACATAGCATTACCTTGCTTGCAAGGTCTCTCCACCCCCATAATCCACGTGACGAACTCATATCGCAAATAGTACCAAACTTTGAATTGCCGTTCCGGCCTGTTAGTTGCCTATCTCTGTTTTTCGTCTCAATTTACACATATCCTTTTATATGCGCTCTCATGTCCTCAGTTCTGTCCGTTGCTGTCTCTATCGATTACTTCGTTACCTAATGGCAGCATAAATCCGCAAGCAAGGTCGCTGCCGACGAAGTCGGCGCTTCCCTAGTAATCAAGTATGCTGTTATCCGACAATAGCGACGTCGGAAACACACCAAATAGTAATGGGCAACTTCCTCGACAACATGCGCATATAGGAAACCAGAGAGGCTTCGCCGACTTTGTCACAATAAACCTTGACCACGATAATATCGCTCCCTTGCAGCCAGATTCCTCGTTTCTGCCATTGTAGCAGTCACAGCGTATAGCTAGAGCCCGAGGGAAACGGTTTCAACGTCATCTACCCTAAGCATTCCTCGTTTGCTTCCCTCGGTGGCTCAAAAGTCCCTGATGCATAATACTCCCCGGGTCGGAGAACGTCAAAGTGGTCAGTGCAAGATGTCAGTCAGGAGTTGGTCACTTACAGGTTTCTATCACTTACGAGCCCTAAGAGCGGTTGCTCAATCGACGTGTTGCCGTCGCATATCCTATTCTATCCCTGCTTTCATCTTATACATTACCTGCTACCCTTGTGGTCCCAGAACGAGCGCTCAACCTCGTCTCCCTCTGTCCTAATTTTACCCCTTTATCCTTCCTGAACTGTGTCCTTTCTTTCTCCCTCACCTGCTAATCTTCGTTACCTCTCCTTCCTCCGATGTGATAGAGAATGTTTTAATGGCTGCTTACTGTTACATTGGCCCCCAGCAGTCAAGCCTGCTGCTTAGATTGCCCGACTCTGTCTTACCAGCTCTTCTCTCTTTGTCGACAATGAAGTTCATCGCACCTTTGGCTTTTGTTGCGGCTATGGCAGCTTCGGTGCTCGGTCAGTCTGTGCAGTTTGGAGCTCCTGAGAACGGAGCTCCGGTTTCTGCAAGGACGAATACTCTGCACATTCTCGTATCCTGCCCGGTCCCATTGATTTGCTGTTTCCTGCCAGTGCCATGTATTCCTTGCTGTCTAGGTCACATGACTTTTCATGTGTGCTCTCATCTGGCCTCGTTTTACTCCCTGTTGCGTTTATGCTGCTTCTCCCTTGCCGTAATAGAAGGGAATACCATAGCCCTCTCACTATTATGAGGTGGACTTACTCTGCTATACATGTTTAGAACGCTGTCTCCCTATACGTCACTAGCTGGAGTGTCTATCCCGCACCGTTCCCATTACCACATGCTACTCCGACCTGGATGGAATCGCTCCTGACTTGGTCCCTACACTTGATCACCCTGTCACTTTTCATCACCTCGCTGCCCCCCATGGTGTCTTAGCTGTCCACAGTCTTCAAAGCACAAATTATCGAGGTATGCGCAGCGTGGCGTGACAAGAACCGCTTCGTGCCTGATCATATGTCCATCCAAATCTCACCTGCACCCAACTACAAGTGTTCGAGACTCGTGGATTATCCGCCACTAATGCAATACAGGGCTCAATCCGCCGCCCACTTCTTGAGGCACGAGTGGAGTTTGATAGACAAGGGTGCCCTTCTCCTGCAGCTGTTTCTGCTTCTTGTAGTTACCTCAAGATTATCACGGTTCTGAATTACCATTGTGCATACCTGAGGTTCATTACATCGAATCTACATGCTGGAAGCAGAAGTCCTGCGCGTACACAGACAG